>CM076576.1:209551368-209919523 GCA_034641835.2 Pinus albicaulis | reverse complement strand
ATTTTTTATTATGAGGTAAAGAAATATCAAAAATTTCTTTCACTCTATCTGGATCAATATATATACCATCTTTTGACACAACAAACCCTCAGAGTTTTCCTTCATGAAGAGCAAAGAAAGATTTCTTTGGATTCAAGGAAATACCAAACCTTCTACATCTTTCAAATATTTGCTTTAAATCATTTAGATGATTGGTTCTCTTTTTTGAAAATACTGTTATGTCATCAAGATAAACAACAACTGATCTATTGATCAGACCTTTAAATGCTATGTCCATGGCTCTTTGGAAAGTTTCTCCTGCATTTATTAGACCAAAAGGCATTTTCTGATAAGCATAGGTTCCCCATTTGGTTCTGAAAGTTGTTTTCAATCTGTCATCTGGATGAACTAAAATTTGATTATAGCCTGAAAATCCATCAAGAAAGGACATGAGTTCAGAACCAGCTACCTTTTGAAGTATCTGTTCCATGGTTGGTAATGGGAAATTATCTTTTAAACATGCCTTGTTTAAATTTCTAAAATCAATACAGATTCTTATATCACCATTTTTCTTCCTTACAGGTACCATATTGGAAACCCAATTGGAATGCCTTACAGGAAAAATGATTTTGGCTTTTAAAATTTTATTAAGTTCTGATTTGATTTGACTTTCGAGATTTGGATGAATCTTTATTAACTTCTGTTGAACAGGTTTAATATTAGGAAGCATTGGAATTGTGTGTTGAATAACAGAAGTATCATACGTTTTTAAATCATCATAATTTCAAGCAAAAACATTTTTATATCTATTCAAAAGTTTAATGAAGGCATTTCTTTCCTCTGGAGTTAAATTGAGTCCTAAATTAACATTTTGAGGATTAGAATCAGAGCCAAGATTTACTAATTCAAACTTCAAAGTGGAACTTTGAAGTTTAGCATTAGTGAATTTCTTGAATCTATCTTTAATATCATATAAGTCCTCCAATTTAACAACAAATTTCAGAATGGGATTTTCATTACCTTTTGAAGAAATTTGCAGATCATGATCATCTTCATCAATAATTTGTTTATCATATGATTTCTCTCAAGTCATGAAATTTAAAATATCTTGATCATGGTAAAATACTCTCCAATTTGTGATATTATCTAGAACAAACGGGCGAAAAATCAATTCTACTAAAAATCTATCAGGACTACAATCTTCAGCAGGAAGGAGTTTGGATGCAACATTAGCTAACAAATCAGCTGATGTATTTTGATTCCTAGGAATAGAAGAAATATTGAATGCTAAAAAATGAGTGGTAAGATCCTGCACTAGGGTTTGATAGTGTTTGAGGTGTCCTGAAAGGCAATGGATGGTATTTCTAACTTGTTTTATGACAATTTCGGAATCACCATAGACTTTCAAGTATTTAACATTTAACCCTATAGCTTTATAAAGTCCTTGAATCAAGGCTTCATATTCTGCAGTATTGTTTGTACACTCAAATTCTAACCTACATGATAGCATGGTTTTCTCTCCATTTGGATCAATTAAGATGCATCCTGCTCCAGCCCCATCACTAGATTTTGATCCATCAAAATATAATGACCAAAACAAAGATTTATCTATTGGTTTATCTACGATTGTATCAGAAATATTTACAATTCTAGAATAATCAGACTGTGAAAAAATTTCTATTTGAGAAACAAAAGTATTTACAGAAAAAGGTGATTGTGGTGCTTTGAAGTTTCCAAGGATGACTCAGTGGAATATCCTCCAAGAATACTGTTGTTGAAAGCTACAGGTTCATTTAATTGTTCAAATTCAGTAACGGTGTGCATCATATGTTTTTTCTCGTTCAACTTTGATTTGATTTGGTTTCCCTTTGTAGGAAAGCCACATATGTGAATAATCAGTTGCGATATAACCATTAAGTTTTGCAGACCAGTCTCTACTTAAGACTAATCCATAGAATTCAGGAATATCTGCAATCAAAATATCAATTCTTTGGACAATCCTAGGATCAGAAGCTAGTCTGATAGTAACTGAATTGATTTCCCCTACAACTTGAACTTTAGAGCGATCCAATTGAACTATGTGAACTGCCGATTTTTGTGGTTCAATATTTAATTTGGCACAAACTGAAGTAGGCATTATATTAGAGGATGCTCCAGAATCAATTAAGCAATTATGCAGATTCTTATTGTACATTTCATAAGTCAAAAGAAAATGAGGAGTCTGAGAATTTGATCTTTCTCCAATGAGCACAGTATCAGTAGCATCTACTTTGTCTGGTGGCTTACCAGTCCCTTTGGTTTCTTTTGCAACTACACCACTTGGTAAAGGAGCAATTGGTGTAGCATTTAATTCTTTTAATAGCAACTTCTGCTGGTGTTTTAGTTTGCTGAGTTCATGTAAGGAAATGTTGGCTTTAATATTTTTCATGTCTTCAACAATGTTATACTCCATAGGATCTGATACCACTAAAGTCTTTGATGTCGATGTAGGAGGATTAGAAGAAGATGGCTGATTTTGAGGAGGTAATGGAGAAGTTTTCTTTGCAAGGGATTTGTCTTTGGTACTTGGAGTCGTATTTTTCTTCTTAGGAACTGCTTGTACAGGTTCTGATGTAGATTTACTCCTATTACTTACAGGCATAGCTTCTTGTTCTACTTCACTATCAGAATTAGGGAGAATAAAATCCCACATTCCATGCAATTCAGCTATTTCTTCATTCTCATCTTCCTCTTCTGATACTGGAGGAGTATCTTCCTCTTCTTCCTCTTCTGATTCTGCATTAGAGATTGAATTGGGAGGTTTAGATTCAACTTGATTTCTTTTGAAATTTCGGAATGGTTTTTTGGTGGAAGTCTCTGCCACTTGCTTTTTAATTTCAACCATTTCATTAGACATGGTTTTAAGAACTTTCTGTAAACCTTCCATGTCATATGGGTCTTTAGCTATCTTTTTCCTTGAATCATCTTTAAAGCTGACTTTCTTGGATTTTCTTTCCTCAATAGCATTTTTCTTATCTAGAGAAATAATTCGTTTCTCTACTGCGATAGCTTCTTTCATATTCTCAGCCAAAGTAGGTTTTGTAGCTCTATCTAAAAAAATTGCTATGTTTGAAGGCAAAGCAGTTATGTACCATTCACTTCTGACTTGTTCACTAGGCTTTGAATCTGTAGGGATTTTGTTCAAAAGTTTGTTGAATCTAGCGTTGAAATCTTTAATGGGCTCCTTGGGTTATGTCTTCAAATTTGAGAGATCGTTGATTAAAGTAGCTATTGATCTGTCATCTCCAAATTTAGTTAAAAAATGATCTGCAAAAATATCCCAACTTGTTATGGATCCTGAAGGTAATGAAAAGTACCAGGATCCTGTTGCCCCTTGAAGAGTATAAGGGAATAGTCTGACTACAACATCTTCTTCTTGGACTCGATTCAAATTTACAGCCAGCATAAAGTTATTGATGTGTTCTTCAGCTTGAATGTTAAGCTCTGGACTGAACTTTGGAAGCCATTTTCCAGGATTGTCAGGTAAATCATGTAAAGGTGCAGGCATGTTGACAGCCCCTGGACTAGCCTATGGTCTCTGTGCCATTATTGTAACAATTGTTGAAGGAGTAGTAGAGACTGATGGTGTCGGAACAGAAGTTGTTGGAATAGATGATGTTGAGATTGATGATGATTGAGCAGATGATGTGGAAACAACTACACTTTGTTGAGTTTGGGTTTTGGAAACAGGTGATTGAATATGAGATGAAGAACTTATATCACTTTCTGATTCCGATTGAGTTCTTCTTGTCTTGACTCTACTAGGTAAAGGGAATTATTTCGGAGAAATACCAAGTTTTTCACTTTGTAGCCTAGTAAGAGGTTTTGAAGGAACAAATTTTGAGCTTACACTACCTTCAGATATTTCAGACTCATCTAGAGATAATGAGAATCCTTTCAATTTATGGATTAAATCTTGTACTTCAGGAGACTCAGGATTTTGGTTGTCTGATTTTTTTTAGATTTTGGTAGTGGGTGTCTGAATATTCTTCTCAATTCCTTCCCTAGGATTTTGTAATTCAGAAGAAAATGAAGAAGTTAATGAGGGTGTTTTTCTCTCAGAATGGCCTGTGGATAAATATTTACTTGCCATTCATAGCTCATGCCCTCCCTCTAGCGCAAAAAATGTTGAAGCCTAGAAAATCTCTGCTTCAAACATTGGGGAAAACCACCCGGTCGGGACCTTAGGACAGCTCCTTATCCGTTTGGTATGGTGGCTTCGACTAGATTGAAAGGACCAATTTCCTTATAACTAATGAGTTGATGATGGATTGATTTTGGATGAATTAAAATGGGACTAAACGACTAAAAAGAAACTATCTAATCTAGTTTAAGTACTAATAAGGAAACTCTAAGACTAACCCAGGTATCATATGTGAATACAACTTAAAATTATTCCAATTTAACAATAACCATAAACATGTATTAAAGTTTAATTGAAATGTGCAGCAACAAATAAAGATAACTCTATTTAAGAATTTAAACAGAGTTATATTAGCATATTTTATTCATCATTGTATATCAGTCTACATATATTTATGAAAGGTGAATATTTCTAATATAATAAAAAATGATATATAAAGAAATATTGTGAAAACGAAATATACATAAATGATAGCAAATTTACAAGAGAACATCATATAACAAAAGAAATTAACAGTGAATAGATAAAAATACCTTATCCATCTTGAAAGTTTCAAATGAAATCTGATACTCTGATCCAGTGATTCCAATGCAAAATCAAATCCAAGGTACAGAAATGCAACTCTTTAAAAATAATTCCGCACAAAAATCACCAAATGTGATCCTTTATAAAATATAAGAGTCAATGGAGTACATAAATGTAATCTCCAAGTCAAAAATATTACAACTCCGGACCTCTTCTCCAATGCATGAGAGGGGTTTAAATATGACATTACATGAAAACAAAATCCTACTACTACTGCTACAATCTCTCAACTTTAAAAACAGAAATACTATCTTTTGTGGAACTGATTCATTGCTTTTGCTTCTCGTTCAATGTAACCAAGTGGCAAATTTTCAGCATTTCCTAGACCTCCGATGGATGACTCATCTTGGAATGTAACTGTCCAACGTATGTGGCATTGGAGAACTCTGGAATCAAACAATCAACAGCATTTTATAGGAATTTAATAGCTACTTGTTGATTATGTGGCTTAATTAGGTAAGTCCACATATTGTCCCAAGATATTGTTTGAAGCTTGTTGATCTGTTGATGTTTATTCATTATTTCTTCTTTCCATCTGCAATCGGTTTCTTTAACTTTAGGAAAACTGCCTGGAACACAATATGAAATGAGATTAATTGCATACAAGTTGTCATTGATAAATTGCGTTATATTACCCATCATGCTTCTAGCTCTTGATATAGCTCTCTCGGCTTTCATTAACTGATGTTCCCACTCTATAAACATGATCTCTTTATGTCTTTCTTCTATCCTAAGAAGATTAGCTTCTCTTCCTTTTTCTGTATCTTTCCAAGTAAGAAATTCAGAAATCTTTTCATCAGCGTCATCAATTTCTTGCCTAAGAGTAATCATGTCCTGGATCAAGGATGATGTGATATCACAAAATGGTTCTGCTTGTGTTAATTTTGTACAAAATTCATTTAACTGCTGAGACAGTATTTTATTGACTTCAAGAGCCTCCGATTTGAATTCACTTAATTTAGGGAAATCCTTGAACTTATCTAAAGCTACTTCAATTCTTTTTCTTGCACAATCCTCGTATTTTTCTCATTTTGCAACAAATTTTGTAGTTTGGAAATATCTTAATTCAATTGTTGATGTTTACTTAAAGCTTGTTCATCAACTTTCTTCTTTTCTGTGGCAAGCTGTTCTTCTAGCTCTTTAGATCTGAGCTCTTGATCTTGTAATTGTTGTTTCAATTGAGCAATCTTCTGTTGATTTTCATTAGCTTGTTCTTCAAGTAAAGTTATATGTAGATCTTTTTGGGTCATTAACTGAGAAACCTCCGCAGCTTTATCTATCGTTGCAGCACTGTATGCTCCTGCATATTGGGACAACTTAGTGAGATCCTCAGATGGATTCACTTCAGCATTCTTGTAAACAATATTCATGAACTCCTCCTATGAAGCAGAAAACGTGTCTTGATCGATTTTTCTTCTCTTTCTCTATTTTTTCACAACAGCTTTATGTTTAGGACTATAGAATATATCCAGGGGAGGAATTTTTTCAATCTTCAATATAATTTTCCCTGTAGGATGTTCAGGAATGATTTCAACATCCTGATATTCTGGCTTTTTCTCTTCAAGGGTATCCTGCAATCCTAATTGATGAGCGAATTGATTATATTGTTTCAACAATTGTGAGGAAACATTAGGATCAACAGAGTCTACTATTTTTCAGTAGTTTTGTTTCCTCCAAGTTGTGTATCTGATTTCTCTGTATTTGTTTCCTATTCATTAGTTTTGTTGTCTGATTCTTCTTTTTTATTATGCACATTAGTATCAGTACTTGTGCATTCTTTCTTTGTTTGAGCTGTGGACTGCTGATCAATATTCTCTTTCCGAACATTAGGTTTGCCATCAGTATGTTCAACGGGATCATTTCGTATTACTTCCTTTTGTATCTGTGCAATGGGCTGGTCAGTAGCCGATTGTGTAGTGACCTTACTGGTAGATGTTTCTCCTGTTGTTTTGCCAGATGTATCCTCTGTTTCTGACTCTTGCATAGGAACTCTTAATTGGTCTAAAGGAACCTTCAACAATATTTGTCTTCTAAATAGCATAAATTTATTCATCTCTTCTTTCTGGAATTTGGACTTAGCCAAATTATAAACTTGAGAAAAGTTTTCTAATGAAACAAACTAATCATCAAATTCATCCGGTTCATGCTTGAATCGAGCAATCGAAACTGAAGAAGTAACATTAAAAGCTATCTTTTGTGGATCATACTGTCTCCCTAGGATTGTTGCAAATTTTAAGTGCTTTATCTTGACGACTTCCTTTTCTGCATGTTTGAAGTCATTCAAAGTAAAATGTCCACAATTGAATGGAAAATAAGGCCACATTCTTTTCTTGTTGTTGCTCAGAGATCTGGACATTCCTTCAACTGTCAATTGATAGGAGATTTCCTGGGCTAGAAGTTTTTCTGGAACAAAAAGAGGGAGAACATGGGGTTCCACAATACTCCCGAAAATCCTGACATACGTGAATTTTTCTTCTCCAAACCAATCTCCTATTGAGGATAAGTCAGTTTTAGCTTTGTCGGAGAATCTAGGAGGGAAGCGATTGAAAATGGTTTGAAAGACTGGGATAAGGAAACCATGACATATCCTATAAACATGATCTTTGAAATGAAATTTCCAAAGGAGTTTATGGTATATATGAATCGGAGTAGGATCTTTAGAATTCCATTTCCATCCTAACAAGGGAAACTCATAATTGAAACAAAGGGAATCTAGAATATAAGCACAGAAGAAAAAGGGAGTGGCATTTCCAACGTTTTTATCTTGTCTGTATTTGAGTATCCTATTAGCTATCTTATCAGAAAGAATAACAGCCCAGTCCATAATTTTGAAATTGACAGCAGCTAGGATTAAAGGAACCATTTGTATAGAAAACCTAGCAGAATTGTTATTGCCAAATAATCTACACATCATGGCAACGACATAGTAGTATGGGGGTAAAAGAGAATCTACTGAATACACACCGGATGATTCATTTTTGTGCTTTTCAGGATTTTTCCTCCATTCTTTGATAGGTTCATATTGAACCTTATTACTGTCATTAAACTCTTTGACAAATTCTTTGTTATAAACCTTCTACGGATCAAGGAGATGATACATTGCTTTAATGTCTTCTGCTTTAAATGATCCAAAAGACGCTCCAGAAGATGAAATAAACATTCTATTCTTAATTTGTACACTATCGATGACCCATCGAATCACATCATAATAAGGAATGATGTTTTCTCTGGCTGCAATTCGATGTAGGAACGAATTTGCAAGTGTTCTTTCAGTAATCTCAGAGTCGAAATCTGATTTATCTTCATCCAGAATCGATACCTTTGCTATTGTAACTTTAGGGTTTTCACTCTCAATCAGATTATAAACTCCTTCCCATGTCATTTTTCCTAGCCCTTGACATGATGTATCTGTAACTAGCTTCAGCTTTACTGGCCTTTCCTTCGAGACTGTAGGAATCTCAACAAACTTAGCGGCACCAACAGCCTTCATTCTCCTTGTTCTCTTCGACATTTCGATATCTGATATTGTTTCCCTTGGTCTGCGAATGAAAATATTTAGTGTTCTTTGATTCTGCAAGGCAATAAGCTATTAGTTGTGATAAACAAACAAGTGAAAAGAACAATTATGAACTCATGATTCATTATTTATTGATTCCGTATAACACTTAAATGTTCTCTTTGGGTCACACTCACGTATTCAAAACAGAATCATAAACCAATATTCATTTGATTTGTTATTCAATGTCGAACGTACCATTGGAAATTTGACGCTTGTGAAATAATATAAATTTACCTGTTTTTGAATCCTTCCGATGTGACAAGTGTATAGTGTATAAATATCAATCGCATCGGACATATTCAAATGGTACATAAATATCACAATACAAATTTCTTCGATTTCCGATTGTGATTATAGTACATCGCATCGGGGAATTTGACTACAAAGAATTTATCAAAAAGTGCTCCGATTATTCGATTGTGATTGATCGCATTGCAATAAAAAAAACAATGTATAACATAAATCCTTTGCGATTGCCGATTTGCGATTGAACTAATCGCATCGGAGATTTTGAGCTTCTATGTAAAAATTTTCTTTAAAGATTTCTCCGATTTCCGATTGCGATTACTGTTCATGGGATTTTTTTATAATTGACTTGTTTTATATGATAAAGTCTTTTATATTTGATCGGATCGGAAGTTTTGAATGTTGTATTGTGTTTGTCCATGCTTGGTAATAAAGATATGCAATGAATTTTTCAAACAATGAATCTTTATTTCTAAGTCTTTTATTCCTATATTAAAAGAAAAAAGGGACCCTATTTCTAAATGGATTTTATTCTAAAATTATGAAAAAGAGAGGGTTGTTGTACAGTACAACAAGTTCCAAATATTCAACTTGGCCTCTTAGCCTTCTATTACTGGCTCTCAAATGAGTATTAATCACTCTAATAAATCTTGCTTCTTTGATAGCTGGCACTGTCCATGTGAAAAACTGCTTTGCAGCACTTGAAATTTCAGACCTAGAAATAGTTTGGCCTTCCCATATTGCTTTTAGCCTCTTGAATTATGTTTTCTCAATGATGTGCTTTCTGGCCCTTTTCTTCATCTTAGCAATCTCTTGTTTTTCTGATGTCAATTTCTCCTCAAGCCTTCTATACTCTGACAATTCTTCTTTTTCCTTCATTATTCTGCTAGCTACATACTCTACTGCTAGTGATGAGAGGTCAACCACGTCTTTAGGTAATTTAACTGTTTCAGTAGCCTCTTGGACCTCCTTACTATGTTCTTTGAGCCATTTAGTATGCCTAGTCAAAGGCTTCCTAGCTTGAATGACAAAGGCTGCATTCTCATCTTCAAATTTCAGTTTCTTTGCTGATTTCACTTTTTTTGTTTGTGTTCATTTGTTCCAATAAAATCAACTTGCACAATAGGTGACTCTTCTATATCAATTGCATGTAAGATGTCATCTAAGTTTCCTTTCATCACTGAGCTGTCATATGAACCTGAAACAACTTTTTTTCCTTTTGATGCTATTGCTTAACTTCTTGTCACTCTCTGGATTTCCTGCTTGATGGCCACTTGTTTTTTTTTAGCCTCTTTGACACTTTTTAAACTCTGCCTTGCAGGTGAAGGAGTTTCTGCAACAAGTACTGGTGTCCTCTCTGTTCTATTTTCAACTTGTTTTCTTAGTTTCAAATTTATAAACCTCTTTGCTTTAGTAACCACTAGCTGACTGGATTCTGCTACTAGTGGTGAAGGATTCCCTTTAATTTTAGGGTTCCCATCTGGGGTTAGAGTTTCCATTTCAAATCCATTCATAAAAAAAAGGAAGACCAATCCCTATTTATCTTTTGAAGCTCATTCAAAACCAATAACTTTATCAAA
Organism: Pinus albicaulis; assembly: GCA_034641835.2. NCBI lineage: Eukaryota > Viridiplantae > Streptophyta > Pinopsida > Pinales > Pinaceae > Pinus > Pinus albicaulis. Next base: position 209,909,391 of record CM076576.1, on the reverse strand, counting down.
CCATGGTGAAACAAAGATGTTTCATAGCCATCATATTGGCTTGGACTTTGTCAGCTAGTTTGGCAAGGCTTCTATGCAAGTAAAATAGAAAATCTAGTGATATCATACCTGTGAAATGCAACAGCAGCTTGAAATGATAAGCATAAACTTTATGGTACCTCCCTTCACATGTGAAATATCTTTGAATATTAAATAGCAACTTTTCATAGTTGCCCTTGATACAGCTTCTAGGTATTGCATTGTTCAGGTCCATATCAACATATTCAGGTTTCATAAATTCCTTGCATGGTTCCATGTCAAACCTAAAACCTTTAAACCAAGATTCCTGCCCTCTTGGTATCTCTATCACAGAAGTTATGATTTCAGGTGTGACTGGTACATTTAACATTCCAATTTTGGTAGTGGTTCCACTGAAACGTAAGGCAAACTCCTTTGACACCTGAGTGTGACCACCCTGTAGTTTTTCACCAAACTAAAGACAACCTGCTTTGATGAAAGCCTTCATCACTGTTTTATCCTCAACTAAAGCTTTCACATTTTCAGGTTCATATCTTAGACAATGTCCTCCTTTGTGAACTTTCTTCTCATTTGCCATGCTTCTTGAGAAAAAATGTTAGCTTCTCTAGAATCTGTAAAACAGCCTCGCTTGATCACATAGAACAACCTCACTTGAGAAAAGGGAACAACCTTGCTTGATTATATTGAAGATATCCTTGGTATAGAACAACCACAGGCTTAATTTTACTGCTTCAGAGCTTAAAAAGTTGAGTGGAGGCAAATGAAAACTAGAATGACTAAATTAGGAAAAAAAAATTGAGATGTCACCTCATGACTAAATGATGCTTCATTGATATCCTATCATGACTATGATGACTGTAGGACATGTAAGTACATTGAATCTGGTAACTAACTGACTCACCATACCCCTATCCTATCATTCCCCAACTGAATTTGACAAATTTTGGCTCATTTGACACGACAGCTAAGAAACCGCGCTTTCGTAGCACTCACAGTGTAATTTTCGCAGCTTGTGCTACAAAACTATCAGCACTTTCGTAGCGCATTTCCTCTTTTTTGAACTAATGGTGCTACGAAATGGTGGATTCCTGGCTAATTGCAGAAATTTAGCCTGAAACTTAATTGAATGACCTTTAAATGAAAAATGTGAATTTTTTACCATGGAATGGACCTCTAAATACCTTATTTAAATTCAAATGATGAACATTAAACCTCTAAAAGCTATGACCTACCCTTAACCAAACTAAAATGACTTTCAGACCTATTTTAGACCATGATAAAAACAGAGTTGACATATAATGTTTTGAAAAAAAAATTGGTGATAATAGTAACAATGCATTATTTTTGAAGGAGTTGGATGGATCAGATCTGCCAGGTGGACCTATCAATGGTAGAATGTTGAAGCATTACTATTCCCTAGAATAACAGTAGTTCACTTTGTTTACTTTGATCATTGTACATAACATTGCAAATTTTAGATTGGATTGAATGTTTTTCTTGCAAAGTTGAATCCCGGAGAGAAGGCCCTAAGCTTTGAAAGATAAAATATCATAAGTATGAATAATGCAGAGCTCGGAAAAAGTTTCAAGGTGAGCACAGTCAAAATTCAAAGGCTACTACTCTCAAAGTTCTTGACATTTCACCAGGAAATTCCATCCCCATGTGGAGCCATTGTTAGGGTCCTATAATAATAGGATTCATAATTTTGAATTGACTTTAATTAGTCTTGTAATATGTACATACTTTTCTTTCTGCAATTTTTTTTCCATATTAGAAAAATAAAAAATGTAAAGAGGGTAAAAGTCCTAAAAGAAAAATCAAAGGACTTGAAAGAAAAAGATCAAAAAGAATATAAAAAATGAACCCCAAACAAAAGAGATAAAAAATAGATCATGAAAGTGATGCAAATTCAAATGCCACTACTTTTTACTTCACTTTGCAAAATAATATTGTGTGCAGCTTGTCAAAAATGCCACAATACATGAAGGTCAAACTTCTTAATCTTGATCTTTCATGCTTTAAATTTCATGTTGATAGATAGAGAATAAAGATCTATCCAAACAGTTTAATCTTGGAAAATCAGTAGTTAGGTAGAGAATAAAAAGGAGCTCAACAGTTTAATCTGAGCCCTTGGAAGAAATAAGGATAGAATTAGACAATTTTCTATTAAAAGAAAAATGAATAAGGTTTTGCAACCTCAAATGCACCCATGTAAATGAAGAAAAAATGTTAGGGTAGTAGATGGGTAGGTAGAAACAGTTTTCACAAGCATGGATAGCAAAAAATTGGTCATTTCATTTACTAACTTCCTTTCAAAACCATTCCCCTTGTAAAATACCCCATCTCCTTCATTTTTACTCTTTCCTCTTATTTCATTCTTTCCCCCTCCCCACAAAAAATCCCTTTTCCGATGTTCCGATGTTAAAATGCATATCTTCCTTTGGAAAAGTAAAACCCTTTACTAATTTCCCTTTATTTAAAAAAATACACCAAAAACCCAAAAATACTTTTATCCCAAGTCTAAATGCTTAATTCTATATGTCGGTCCCCACTACAAATATTCCTCCCCGATATAAGTTTGCACATTAACACTTAGTGAAATTCCCGCACTTGGTAACATTTCATTGTATAGTATTAACATTTAACTTTATTGTATTTAACTCCCACATTAAACCTTTTAAACCTGTATTATATTAATTCCTTTATATATATTATTCCCAACCCATTATCTTCATATAAACTATGGTTTAATTTCCCCACATGTGATATATTATGGGCCCAATTATTGTTACTCCACCTATTATAATATCCCACTTACCCAAACCCCATTGGCTATATTGTTTTAAAACCAAACCCATGTAACATAAACCCTTTTCTTGTATAACCTGTCGCATAGCTTATTATCCCGGGCCCCATGCCATCAAATCCTGATACTCCATCGCATCGTCCCATCCATCAAATTATAACTGACTAGATCTAACGGCCAACAAACCTTGTTGCACATCTGATAGCCTGATCCTTAACCATACCCCAACCTTGCGATATCCATGGTTTTCGGAGCCCCACGCCTGGCTACATGGCCAATTTCCATTCGATCGCATATATATAAAAAATACTACCAAACACCTTTGGCTCTTGTGAAAACCACTGAGCGATTTCTCCTACCTGTTGCGCAAACCACCCTGTCAATTCAAATTGACCACGCATTCAATGTAAACATTGTTGGTTAAAAATGCATATAACCGCATTTTTCTAGCCCTTTTACCACTTTTTATTACATTTTGCATTGAAGAAGCACTGCCGACCTATTTCCGAGTAACCAGATCACTTAACCGACCATATTTCAAGCCTTTTTCACCATAATTCAAGACCTTTGTTGCTACAAGACATTACAGAACCGAATTGAAGTGTTTTAAAGACCTCTGAAGCCTCATAAAATATTTCTGCAACCTTAGAACCCTTCTGCAAATCAAATCTCCATCTTTCTCCAGGTATTCCTGAAAGTGCTAAGACCTGTGTTTACATAAAAAGAGTAAAAATTAATTGAATTAACATAGGAGCCTTAGCAAACCAAAAGGAACCTATGTATTTTCCCAACTCCGTTTTTCTACAGACCCTATGCATATGTTTACAGAATTCTGAGGCTTGAGACTATTTTAATTACAGAGATTACAAATTGAATAAGTTTAAACCTTTGAAGATCAGAAGATAGACCCCTGTTTCATCCTAAATTAGTCTGCAAACTGTTATAATCTTTTTGAGGTGTTCCCATAGGCCTAAATCAATTTTTCCTAAGTCCAATATAAATCAATTGAAGAAATTCAACAAAACAATGGCTTCCAAAAGCATTGTATCTATTAATCCTCTACAACCTCTAGTTGTAGATATAGAACACACTCTTTTAGCAGATAAGGACTTTAAAATTAATGACACAGTCACTGAGTATAATCCTCTTGATGTCCACTGCTGGAGCCATGAAAACTCCATTGACCAAGTTGATGAAATTTTCATTTGGGAATCCAATTTTCCTAAGTATGTAGTCCCACGGACTTTCCAATGCCTAGAAGTGATCAGACCTTGTCAATCCTATTATTTTCCTGATCAAAGAGCCCTAATTACTCCTGAAAAAGAAAAAAAACTCACTATTACAGTAGAGACAATTAATCAAATGTTGCAAATCCAATCTAGGCCAAATGAAACCCTTTTGTCCATTAAAACCCTTACCGAGTTATACCTATATCTGGACTTCCCCAAGAGGTTCTAGATATTTCAAAATTTCATGCCTTCATCAGCAGAAACTCCCAAAAATAACCCTCCCTATTCAACAGCCATATTTTCTGAGAGAACAAGGCACATCATCACAATGTTATCTTGCATTTTGGGTTATTTCACGGATGAGCATGTTGATGCTACAGTTGTAGGTTTCTTGTCTATTTTTACCCCTATTCAGCCTCCTGCTACCATATTTAACTTTTCTCAGTATCTTGCTGATAATACTCATGAAAATTTGGTCAAAATGCATGAAGAAGGTGTTTTCAAGTATTCATCAGTCCTATTCCACATGTTTCTATATTTTGAGTCTGAGAAATTTGCCATCAATGATCCAGGTGGATATTGGTGGTAACCCGCCTATTCCACTTGGGGCTCCACCATTGTCTCTTTCAATTTTTCAGTTTCGGCACAGTTTACTATTTTTAGCAGTTTTTCGAGTCCTAAACTTCCGGAGCCGTTTTGAGGCCCTAAACGTCGTTTTTTGGGAAAACGGAGTGCAACATGGGTCCATAGACCGATGTTGCTCGTTCCAAATTTGTATTCCTCGGATAGATCTTTCTAACGAGGTATGGTACGCGTCAAACGGAGATCATATGCCAAAGTTACGCCCCTGGGAAGTTGAAACACCAATTTACCCAAACGGGGCCCATAGTTTTGGCGCTTCATCTCCTAGGGTTAGGGTTTTGGCTGTTTAGGATTTCCCATTGTTTCTAAATGATAAATAGGCCCTCGAGCCTCATTGTAACTCGGTTCAGAGGCCTGTAGCTGCCACATCTCTTCTCAGAGATAGCTACCAGCGCCCTAGCTAGTTTTATTTCCATTCTGTCTGTAAGCAAATTTCAGTTCTTTGATATTAATGAAATGAAGTGTTATTTCTGCTGCATCTCTGTATTTATGGTTATATGTTTATTCTATTGCGTTCCTGCATAAATCCAGATCAATCAACCTTCAAAAGCTTGATGTTGATGGTAACCCACAGAAAGTCATCTTTTGGACTTCTTTGATAAGGAAAGACTCCACTTAATTCACCTACACAGACTTCATTGACTCCTTTATTCATCCTATTGTCAACATGCTGAACAACAGAAATAAAATTAGAGTCAGTGAAGAAATAAGAAGGTCTTGCACTTCTCAGAGCATAATAGTACAGGTGATTGGTACTTGTACCAAAACCATACAGAAATTAGAGTATATGGATCAAACCTTATTCCATATAGACTGCCCAAATACCTCCCAATGAGGTTATTTTCCCTTGATTATATAAGGCAAATTATTAATTCTGATGGAATCAATTTCTTGGCAGCCAAGAAGAAGACACAGTTCAAAATCAATAATCTGTTGAAAATGCAACAAGATGATGGAGCTTAGTGAAATGAAGTCGCCTTCACTAAGTGGGCCCGCAGACTATTTTTGGCGCAAAGTTTATTTTTAGACTATGTCTATTTTTAGACATATGGAGCATGGTCTAAGAGTTGCAGTATGATATTCTTGGATGATTGGTCGAGTTGGTAAAAATAGATGGACCTCTATTTTTAGACATACAGGTCGAAGTCTATTTTTAGATTGCCTGTCTAAAAATAGGTCAGTCAAATATTATTAACCCTTAATAATATTTGGACTATAAACTTCAGTTTATCCTCTTGCAGCACTTCAGTTGGAGCTACGGATGTGGCCCATGCATCTGACAGAAGGAATTACGCTATTCCTAGGGGTTTGGTGAGCTCATGCATGGTCGACTTCAATTAGAACTCAAGTGGCAGAGTTTGGTGAAGTTGATGAGACAGTTGGTGAAGTTGTGTTCGGTTTAACTTAGTTGAACTAGTTGTATTTAGTCTAACTGACAAATACACTAGTGATGAGTGGTGTGAATTAATTATTAATTAATTCACTAATTATTAACTCATTATTCAACTCAAGAACACATCAGTTAACAACAGTGCATGGACAGTTTAGTGAAGACCAGTGGAAGAGGTAGATGAAAGGGTGAGTTTGCTATTAGTTGCGACATTAGTTGTGCATGATATTTGCACAAGAATTGGAGGATATTGCCCATGAGGATTGCGCAATTGAAGCCAAGGAGATTCGAACTTGGATCTCTCATTCAACCAACTTGGATTGCGCAATAGAGGCAGGCAAATAGTGGATGAGTTTTGAACCTGTGACTTGTTCAAAACTAAGCTAGTTTGTGTGTAACCTTTGGAGACAGTACTGAGTACTTGTGAGGAGTATTGTACTGAGATTGTTACATGTTCTCTTCTATTATAATATACAAAATAGCTGGGGGTTTTCAGCTATAAGATTTCCCCATTACATACTGTGTCAGATGTGTGTTTGATTATTGTGTTTATGTGCGCATGCGACTGTTTCTATTTCCGCATATTGATGATCAATTGTAGAAGAGGTTATGTGTTATACATGAATTCGAATTAGTGTATGATCAGGATAATCTCAATGGATAAATCTTCATTATTCGGCAAATTTCTACATAATCAAGTTGGCCCTTTCATTTGTAACAGTAGAGATGCAGGTCCAGAAGCTGAAAAGTATTTGCAGGAGTTTAAATTCAGTAAAAAAATTCTATGGTATTATGATCCTCTAGGAGTAATAAGTAAATTTAGATTTAAATGAAAACTGGCTCCATATGTACATGAGAAGAAACAAGACATTGAAAAATTCTCCAATCAGCCTGAATGGTTGGAGAACACCTTGACAGAGGTAGAGAAGCAAGGTGATATTAGTCAAACCTTGCATACTCCAACCCAAGAAGATAGAAATTCAAAAAGAATCAGAGAAGAAGGATCATACACTGCAGAGACAACAACTGAAACCAAATTTAAATTAATGTACAGGAAGAAGCCAAAATTAAATCCTGTCAATGAGAAGTGGAAACAATAGAAGTGATTGACACAGATACAACAGCAAAGGAAAATGCACCTCCTACAATGATTGAAGAAATACATTAGCCTTCAACTTCAAACACTCATCTTATTCAGAAGCAACACAGTGTTGAAATTTCCTCTTCCAGCAAACCAACAGAGAAGGAGATGGACATCATGCAAAAATATAGAGAGATAAAGATGAGAAATGAAGCCTTGAAGACAGATACATATAACCAGTATTGGAAGCAGTCACCAAGTGATCAAAGCTGGTTTCTTTCTGCTTTTGACTACAATACTAGAAAAATGCAAATTCCCTTCCTGCAACCTAAAGTAAAGCATCCCAAATCATCAGTTGATTACAAAAATTCATCATATGAAGTTCAAGAAGATGATCTTCATCCTATTGATCAGATATAATTTCATAAACAAGCTAGTGAAATGATTTACTCAACCATGAAAAACAAGGCCATGAGTGTACAAAGGCTTCAGAACACTCTTGGAAACATCAAAGATCAGCTTAAATTAGAAAATGCATCTTCTCAAGCTAAGGATAATATAACCAAATCACTGGAATATTTGGTAATTGAAGTAGGATATGATCCAACAAATGTAAAAGTTATAGATGAACTCATTAAAAAGAAGAATGCAGACATTGTTGCATTAAATAAGAAACTTAAGCTGCCTCCTACTAAACATCCTCAAGCAAAGTAAGTGTTACAAGATGAAAATCAGAAAGATGAGACGATGAATCTCATACTTCAATTGACTACCCAGATCAAAGAAATGGAGAATGAAATGGACAAGCTGGTCCAGGAGAAAAAGGATAGAGCAGAATAAGTCCCAGTCACGTTCATACCTATAGTCACTACTGTTGTACCTTCCACATTGATAGAATCATTGGCTCCTACAATCCCAATGGCTACAACACTACTTGTCACCTCATCAATTTCATCAGAGATAGATTCATCAACATCAACAGCACAGCCTATAGATGAAGCAAGTAAACTATTAAAATCTATGCAGGACATGTCTATTTAGACAAATGAAATTAACAAACTTAAAGAACAACTGAAAATTCTGGAAGATGAAAAGAAACTTGCAAAGATAATGCATAAGAATGAAGAACATAAATCCAATAGGTTGAATGAGAAATTGAAGAAGTTAGAAAAAGATCTAACATTGAATGAACCAATGGCACAAGCCAAGCAGCAACTATGGGCCAATATCATTGAATATGTCAATGATATTTGGCCATCCATACAGGTTATCTATGAACAGAAAGACTTAGTCAAAGCAGCAAGAGAAGCTATCCAAAATATAAAAGAAGAACTTGAAGAAATTGGAATTAATGACAAAACATAAATCATCCTAGAAGTTAGGAAGGTTATTTCTAAAAAGAATTTGATGATACAACTAGAAGAGAAATGTCAGAATATGCAAGTTTCCATCACAAGGTTCATGATGAAATTTGACACTCTTAGGAAAAAAGGCCTTCCAAACCCATTAGTTATTCATGACAAACTAATGAAGCAGGATGATTATGGTAAGAAAATGAGAGAAGTTGCCAGGGATCAGGCTAGTCTCCCTTCTTCACAAGGAATTCCAATAGGGAAAGTTCTCTACAAGAATTTTGAGAATCTGTTTTACCTGCAACATGAGGTAAAACACTTATTTTTCAGCAAGCCAACATTCTCAAGGTATACTGAAGCTGATGAGATATTCAGAAGGATGATGAAGATCAAATTGCCAGAGGCGGAATTTTGGGAAAAGATCAATGATTCACTGTGAAGAACATAGCAGTAAAGTAAAAATAGAGCAGTAAAAATAAAATAGGGCAATCATAGTTACAGTGAAAACATGATAGTGAAAGAGTATCAGTTTAAAGTTAAAGTTAAAGTCAAATCAGAAATTACAAAGCAGAGTTTAAAGTGTATCAGTTGAAAGGTCAGAGTGAAAATCAAAATAGAGATAAAGCTGCTAGCGTAGAGGACACTTCAATGCCTAACTGCAACCTTTGTTGAGAAACAATCAGAGACAAATGAGTAGAAAAATATCAACAATTGAACAACAAATCAATAAAAGCAGGGACATCTTGCATTAGTTAGATAGCTGCCTCTATCTTCTTGCATGAAGATATTTCTTTTTCCTTGAATAATTTCTAAGTTGTTTTAGGATATTTTGTAAGGGTTTTTGTATAAATACTTCTTATTTCGAAGTATTGAGTGTGGTTGAATTGTTGAACATTTCTATAGTTGTACTATTCTAGAACCTAAGGGTGATTGTACCAATTTTAATTCAGCAGACTGGATTAAAGTAATAAAGAGATTATATTATAGGATTCATGTGTTGGGCCACTACAGTGAAGTGCTTTCTACTTATTCAATTGTTTCTTTCTGAATTTTTTCACAAATACTTGTATTTTTTTCTAAATATAAATGATATATCAGGAATTTTATTTCAGAATATGTTAAAAGCACTGTGTCTTGAACTATTTATCATTTAAATGTTTTCTACTAATATCCAGATTGGGGAATTCTTAATTTCTCCCTAGTTTCGATTGCCCTCTATCTTTTCACTCATTATCTGGATTTGAGAACTCTTAATTGCTCTCTTACCCCGATTGAAACCATTTTCACCATCAGCCTAAGGATCTGGAGTTACTCAACTATCTTGCCCTATGAATACGTCCCTTTAAAACCTTGATCCTGCTTCTGTTGTTTGACACTTTGACTCCATTAGCCCAATGGAATTCAGACCTACATCTATCCATCTGAGTAAGTGATTCCACCACCAAACCAAATCAATAAATCTTACATTACTAGCCTAAAATAAACTAAAATCAACAAAGATAAATCATATAGAGAGAGCCCTCTCTGAGCATTAGGAAGGCTAGATCCTAAAGCTTAAAAGTAGGTTTTTGGTTACCTCTAATATTCTTTAAACCAAAATAAAAAAATCTCACAACCTTTGAGAATTATTGGAGTGATAACAACTTCTTCATCGTTTTTACCATATTCCTTAGATGCAAGGCTATGAAAGCAGGTTTTCATTTATAGGGTTTAAGCAATATCTGACCTATATGTTTCTTTGTATATTTCTTGGAAGTAAGGCATTTAGAATTCTAGAAAGTTAATTTATGATCTAATTTCTACATTTTTCATTTTCTAGATTGTATTTTATTATTTTCCTATGGTTGCAATGTTCATAATGGTAAAAAAGATCCAACCCCTCCAGTACAAGAAACTCTGCCTCCCATGCCTTCTCAAGCTCCGCAGCAGTAGCCACCCCCCCCTCAAGGTCAGGTGTATGCACAGCAGAGTGCGACTAATCCTCCCACTTCCAAAAAGAAGAGGAAAGGCAAATATAACCAACCCTCTCTAGGTAATCTAGGAAACAATCCCCAGGGGAATTCATCTCACACTACAACCCAGCAATAGGGCGATCAGCCCAAGCAAAACAGGACTCTTCATATGAATAAGCCTTTTTCTTGTTGTGGTTTCCATGGTCACTATACCCATGATTATCCCCTTTTACCTCAGATGCATCAACTGTGGGATGCTCAAGAAGCATCTCGAGGACAGCAAGCCTCTGCTTCGGTTCCTCCTAATGTTGCATCTACTCAACCGGCTGTGTTTACCAATCCTTTCCCCAAGCAAGGATATGTGGATGCCCAACCCCCTGAAGGTCAGGTGGCCTCTCAACCTCCCCCGTTTGGTACCTCTAATTACCACATCCTTATGATGCAATCTAACCAAGGAAATACCACCAATCTCAACCACCAGACTCAGTCGCGCTAGTACACCAAGCCTCCTGCTACGTCCGCAACCGAGCCCTAGTCTTTAAGTCCCATAGAGCCAATTTCGACATGTAATAGTCCTTTACAGATCCCTTAGCCTAAGGCAGAGATGCATACCAAGATCCCCAAAGGACCGTTACGTTGAAACGTTGCTTCTGGTAAAGCCTCCCACACCTACAGTATAGTAGATGACTTCTTTCAATCCCCTGCCACCATGTCAACGCTGTAAGTCCTCCAGTCGTGCCCTTCACAACATAAAGCTCTACTAACTGCCATGGGAATTTTGGATCCTTTAGATGATCATTTGATTGTATTCGATGTTGACAAGTCATATCATCCATCCCTACCTGCATCTGTCGAATTCCAAATGCCTATCAAGATCCGGAATTCCAACGTCTCCTGATGTATCATTGATGAGGGGGCATCCACTTGTGTGATGTCCGCTAATGTCTGGAAAAATATCAGATCACCCAAGTTAGCCCCTTCCACTATCACCCTCCATGCGTGGGATGGCCACTCTTCCCAGCCCCTTAGCATGTTCTGCAATTGTCCTATTACTCTTGCGGGCAAAACTTTTTGTGTTGACGTTGAAGTCATTGATGCCCCCTTAGACTACAACATTCTATTGGGTCGTAGCTATACTTATGCGATGTCTGTTATCCCATTTGCGGTTCACTGTAAGATGTGATTTTCTCACAACAGAAATATCGTCACTATAGATCAGCTGGCATACTATGAACCGAAGTCTCAGACCTCTCCAAAGTCCATTATTTCTTCAGTGGCCAATAAACAAAAAGTCGAACCTCCAACCAGTGTCTCACCTGGAGTATTTAAAAATTCCTCTTTACTTGGTTCATTCCCTGGTCTCCCCCCTCTTATCCCTGACCCTAGCTCATCGAATTTTTTCATGATGCAATTGTTAAATTCCTATAATTTACAGTATCACAAGGTGACTGTATACTTTCTCTTTGCCAATTTTTCATATTGTGCATAGAGGTCAATATTCAAAAGTATTTTCCAAAGAAATATAAAGAGAAACAAAAGAAGAAGAAAAGAGGGTATTCAAAAAGGAAAAGATACAAAGGTCATATTATAGCTAAGCAGCCTAAAAATTGCTTGATTGTTTTCCTACAATCAAACAAAAAAGATCAAATTTTGCTCTGAAGATCTGAAAAGGGATGATTTTTGTCAAGTTTGGGACCTTATGGTATGTTTTTATCCTAAGTCCCTGACCATATTGCATATTTGTTTACCCCGCCCCTTTATTATTCCTTTTATCCTAAGTTTCATTTTTCCTCCCTCGACTCTCATATCCCGACCCATTCCCCCACATTACAATCCCTTTTATTTTCATTTTACTTTCAAAACATTAGACCTTACCTTTTCTTCCTTTTCCGCTTTATATTTCTACTTTACCTTTTTTCACCGCTATATAATTTTTTTACCTCCGCTTATGATTTCCCTGATTGTGATTAAAGTGGGCCATTCCTCCCTGACACGTAAACCTTCCCCCACGATCCATCCAATTTCGCAGATTATAATTTTTCTCATCACAACAAAACCTTAACACTTGTGATCGTTGATTTGCGATATATCGCATCGCACATTTTTTAACTTACCTTTGAAGCGCCTGTAATGTATTTGGTTTAACTTGTGATGCGGTTGGCCCCACCACAACGTCTCCGCCCCCCACTTCAGGCCGCTTGAATCATAAACCTTACCTTATTGCAAAAGCTTTCCTACTTGCAATTGCGATGTAGGTGGGTCCCTCTCCCCGCACTTTGCAAGTTTTAGAATTAACCCCCGCGCTCATAAGTAAAACCTAAGATTTGTGATCTGCGGGCTGTGGTCTAGTCCCACCTTACCTACTACGTCACCTCCCACTTCACATCGCATCACCGATTACATTCTTCATAACTTAAACGGTAAATATTTCGAAGTGTGTGGATGCGATGCAGCTTCAAAACTAAAATCTAAACATTTTCAGGTTCGAGTATATGATTTTTTACGTTGTTTTGTTTGAAAAAGGGTTGAAACATGACAAGAAGGATTCAGGTAGAAAATAAACACCACAGGTCGAGTCGGGCAGCAAAGGGTGTTCATGCAAAATTTTTATGTTATAACGCCAGAAACGGAAAAGGCAGCAAACTCATCGGCACCGTCACCAATCAATGAAAGTGGCCAGCACTACACCAGATTTGATTACCCAACGTCGTTTTTTCTGCAAAACAGAGCTAGGTGTCAGAGCCACCATGGTTTGCCTCTTCGTGACCATCACAGCCACCTTCAGGTCTACTATTTGATCTTACGAAGAGTCATCGAAGCGTTTAGATCGACAAAGAGTTTCCCAGAATTAATTCTAGAGGCGGTTGTTGTCAGTGATGTTTGATCAGGCCTTACAAGGCCACACTTGTCCATTTTCTGCTTAAATTTTAATCAATGAAAGGTTGTCAAGTAAGATATGGAAACCGACTTAGTCTTTAGTTAAATACTGACTGCCTTAGCAGTATCAAGGGTTGGAAACTTGGACCCTGCTGGAACTTGCATTGTATGAACTACTGGAGCACTGTAATTGTTTGAGTTGGGCATCAATAATAAGAGACCGTTCACAGGACTCTTGAGCTATGTTAATGGTGATGTTTTAACTCTACGTTAATGTTTTTCCTCTGTCTTTTTATACTGTGCATCAATTTATCTTATTTCAAAACAGAAAATTTAGATAAAAATTTACTAAGAGAGCACATTAATTCTATCTATGTTTGTTATCTTAATGTTTTCCTCTGAGACCTGAATGAAAAATTCATAGATGATCTGCTCTGCATTTATGTTGAACCTTAATCTCCTCCTTTCCCATTTCACACTGTTAGTAAGATCCAGTCTGCATAGTTAGTTTGCCCTGTGAATTCCCTTAAAAATTCGATGCACAATTCAACCTTTTATGACTCCATATCCCAATGTATTAGCTTTTGCGGCTCTGTCTATCCAACCACCCAATAAATCAAACAAACAACCCTCATAATTTCTATAACTAGCCTAATATCAGCATTTATAATCATCAAGCTAAATCATAAATCATTAAAAACAGAGAGAGCCCTCTCTGAATCTAGGAAGACTAGGTCTTGGACTCCAAAGTGGTTTGATGTTGTCCTCTATCGTTCATTTTTTCCAATATTATGAATTATAGGGCCATAACATAATGGCGACCATACTAGGTGTTGTAGACAATTTTTGTCTACCCTAGAGACAATCTAGAGTTTCCATAGACCAGTGCCTAGGACATCTTATCATAGCAAGAGAACGTGAAATATAGCTTGGGTGTCAATGCAAAAGCTCTCTTACTATCTCTTGTAAAACAAGGAAATTAGTTTAAATGGGACCAAACTCTCTCAGAAGCTGATACAAAGATAAGAATAATGTAGGAACAGCATGTAAAACTCCAATACAAATGTATCAGACAGTTAAGAGACAGCTTACTGCAAAGAGGGCCAGTTCAAATAGAATGCCACAGAAATCAAATATTAGAAAGTGGATGCAGTGAAGAAACATGAAGAAGATACTAGTTAGCATGAGGCTGATACCCAGATACACAACAAAACCACATATGGGCTTATCCAACTAAGAATCCATACATGGCAATGGCATTTTAAAAGCACCCTCCTCAAGTAACTAATATAGCAGAAAATATGGATGAAATGAACATGGAACAGTATATCATGACTAGGCCTATTTAAAGCGCTTGACTAATCCAAGTATGGGCACCAAATAGGATGAATCCTTACCTAAGACCAGTGAGCCACTCGCATTCTAGAGCATGATACAAGAATATAAATAGCATGGAATGAGATTTTATATTAACACATAAGAGAAAATTACATACTGTGAGATACCAAAGACCAGAATCCTCATTATAGTTATAACTCCTCCTCACTGAGACCCTACGGGCTCTAAGCCTTCATACATAAGTGTTACAAGATGTATACAAGAACTTCTCACTGCACAGTTTACTGATAGAAATTTGGAACCCTTACAATGTCTTTCTTTCTAGCTTTTATAGGAGAAGGAGAAAACTCTCGAGAATGAGGTAGGTGATATACATTTAATGATCTTATTTAAAATGAATTTGAAAGAAAAACCCGCCTATGCATGTTTGGCGGTGCTGAACTGATGCAAGTACTCTGCTACTACTTCATGAAATAAATGTTGAGGATGAAAATCTCCTCATGAACAAGACATAAAGAATAAAATATACATATGTTCTGTACTTGGCGGGAAGAGAAAAATCTGCTGCAATAAAACCTTGAGGTTGCCTGTATTTGTGCATGGTACTCTCGTCCTCTGAGCCCCGAACTGGAATTTTCATTTTTCAATGCTAGACACTGAGCTCTTCGATCTTCTATTGATATTCTTCGTAACCTCACTTATGCTTCCAGCTACCAGAGTCTGCCTCCTTTGAATTTCTCTGAGATGTTCAATGGATTTTCTTTCTGTTTCTATTAATGAGGTCACATCCTACAACTACCTCCAACTACCATATTAAATTTCTCCCTCAGAAAATGTCGATCGAGGTGCTATTGGTCCTTGTCAGAAAAGAAGTGCATCATGGTAATTTTCCATCGCGGCAAGCCTGCAAAACCACAAAATCATTAAGGGAAATCAAATGGGGACTGTGAATCATGGAGGGGTCAATAGAAATGAATACAGAGGCATGATCAAGCCGGAGGGATGCACAGGGTGGTGGAGAAAATGTAATGTAAGAGCGAAGAATGAGCTGGTAAAGGATTATAATGTAAGAACTTCAAAATACAATAAATGGATCGGATTTAGACAAGTGGATGTACGACAGATTGCATGGGGGGCATGACGTGGAGATACGGGTTGATGGCGTGGCGGGAGGTGGACTTAATCACCAATCAATTATGTGGACAATCCTGACCCTTCGTCCTTAAGACGAGATCGACGGCTGGAACAGCATTTGGGGCGACAGATAGCGGGCCCGAGGCGCTTTATACGGTGGGTAAAAATCGTGCAACTTCGCCGAATTATCACCGTAGGACGGGGGCTCACGGATCTGACGGTGGTGATAGATTCCGCTGGGCGGCCCACAACTGAACGATAATGCGCGAAATGAAAATGGTTTCGGGACGTACAGAGGGACACGCGTCACCCAGCGTATGGAATCGCTGGGTCCGCGGGAAATATCGTCGGCCTCAAATAGGTGGTGTGGAATGAAACCAATGGTTTTCTACGATGGGATACGGACGCGGGGGCCACCAAGGAAAACAGACTCCGCTCCGTCGATTTACTTCTGATCGGACGGCCACAGGTGCCCCCGAAACTTTGGACGGTTAGCCCCTTTCCGCCTGGCGCCCGGTCTCGCGCTTGAGTCAACGAAGGGGCTAAGACTGTAGGGGCTAGGCCCGATATGTTTTTATATGTGGATTTTAACCTTTGCAAAGTGGATTTTTCGGGCGGAAAAGGGTAACGAAAAACAGAATATGAAGGTTTTCGGCCATGATAACAGGTTTGAAAGATCGTGGGGGAGAATTAGGCCAAAAATTTAGGCCGAAGGGCTGATATGTACAACACTAGGGAACTGAGTTATTGAAAAAGCTTAATATTTCATCAAGACTCAGAAAACCCCAGTCAAAATATTGTATGATTTGAGTATTTTCCTAGATTGGTATCTGGTAGTTGATGGTGGACAACAAGCCAGACACAAGATGGTTTAAATCGTCCACCTGGCGACTCCAATTCAAATCAGTTCCATTGAAATACTCCACTAGAGGAAGGACCTAAAACATGACCAGTCAGCCTGGAAAGAGAAGTATTTAAGCCCAAATTGGATTCAAGAAATTGTTGTTTTTATCTGTAACTATATTCTATCCTAATTTAAGCTCGATAAAGAGTACACTACTAAGGTGTACATTGATCATTGGAAAATTAATGAGCCTCAAGAATATACGCCCCAAATTGAAAACCATATACACACTTTTACATTTGTGCATATCCTTGATGCATTTGTGGAAAACCTAGTGGAACATGAGCATCAGGCTCTATCACATGCTCCTGATAAATTCCCAAATAGTTATAAGCCTCCTGTTGTACTTCCTATACCCGTAAAAGTTCCAGATAGATACAAGCCTCTGGTTTTTCCTCTTATCCTCCATGACCTCCCCACAAATTTTATCCATAATCTACCCAGATTTGATGGAGAAAATGCAAAGATCATTGTTGAAAAACACATGAAAAATCTTGAGGATTTTCTTGATCGGTATGAGGTGGAAGAGGATGATGTATGTATCAGGATGTTTGCCTTATCATTGCAAGGTAAAGTTAAAAATTGGTTTAAATATCTTCCAGCTGCAAGCATTATCAACTTTCATCAATTCACTCAAGTTTTCCTAAATAGATGGGTGGTCGTGGGAAATGTTTGTCTTATCATAGAAGAGTACAACCATTTAAAAAGACAGCCTGGGGACACAGTACAACATTTTTCATCCAAGTTAAATAAGGTATACCATTCAATACCTGCTAATATAAAGCCACCCCCGGGATAAGCTCTCTTGCACTAACCAGATGCATTTGACCCAGAGATGGCATTCCGATTAAGAGAAAGGGACCCTGCAACCCTGGAAGAAATGAAAAATGTGGCAGTTGATGTGGAATCCAACCTGCTTAACAGGGAAGAAAAGTTAAAATCAATGAAGAAGGACAAAATAGAAAGAGAGCGATTGATATCTTCAAAGATAAAGCTAGATATGTTGACAAACGCAGTCAACGAAATGATACATATGATTAGCAGGAAAGAGGAACTTGATGTTCAGATACCTCCTGTTCCATTAGTTATGGAAAAGAAAGACATAAATGTACCCAAGAAGTTTGCAGCCCATCCTGGACACCCTAAAACAAACAATGATTGTTTCATGTACTCTATCCACAACATAGCCAAAGATGAAGTCCAAAATCAGAAGGAGGAAGGGAAATCCCCAACAACAATGTACATGATAGATGACCTTGCATACAGAGGTAGCCATCTCGAATATGATTATCAAGAGGAAGAATATAAGGTTGAGATGGAAGCTAACTGTACAGCGCAACTAGCATTGTCTCCATGGGAAGATGAGGCCTAGTCACCACCATGCAAAGATGACAATTAAACTCTACATATTGAGCAAGGTTGCAAAGAGGAAAATGCAAGAGGTTTTCAAGTAAGTACGAAATTCCTTCCTCTATCTTTTGTCTCACTCTTAAGAGAACATTACAAGCGGGTTGCAAATAGGAAGGAGGAGGAATGCTCTAATGAATCAGTCAAGGAGGAGAGGGACAATACAAAAACTTTTTCAAATCTAGAAGTTCTCCCCCTGAGTCATATTGAAATCATAGAATCTGAAACAGATGATGAATTGATCCAAATTGATTCTTTTCCCTTATGCTTTGACGCATTCAGATTGTGAAAGGGAATCTGGAACAAATTCTAGCTGATAATCACAGGAGAAGAGAACTCTCTCACCAATCAGATGAGGAAATCAGGGATGATAAAATATCTATTTTAGATCCAGGGGTTCAGCCCTTGATTTATTTTGAATGTCAAGTAGAAGATGAAATCATAGAGACTAAAACAGATTATGGATTGATCTAGTTTTACTCTCTACCTTTTTTCTTTAATGAATTTCAGATTATAAAAGGGAATTGGGATCACATTCTGGCTGATAGTCATAAGAGAAAACATGAGGTCTCAGAAGAATCAACACCACCATCTAAAGCACCACATGACCCAATAGCAGATGCGTTGGATGGTTTCTGCTTTCAAAGTCAATCTTCCTATGTTCATAATGCTCTCAAAAGCTGTTATGATATGGATATGATCAGACAGTCTTCACCTTTGTCTGATTCAGTAGAAGTAGTGACACAACACTCATCGGGTAGCATGAAAACATGTTCCGAGTTGATTGAAGACCTGGAGAGCACATCTGCAGTACCATGATATGAAGTTGAGAGAGCTGAGTCAGAATACTAAAAAATAAATCAAGAGTATCTTGATCCAGTGGTTGTCTATATGGAGGAATTGTTCTTTACAAAGCCTGCACATATTTCCAGCATGACAATTGTTTTTCAAATATACCAAGATCCATATAAATCAGATCATGTCAGGAATTTCTATCAAATACTATTATCAGGTTTGTTGCTGAACATGGTGAAGAGCAATGAAAGAACAAATATATTAGAAATCAGAAATGCATTGGAAAGCATAAACGCGTTGGATGGTTTATACTTTCAAAATCAATCTTCTTGTGTTCATAATTCTCTCAAAAGCTGCTATGATATGGATATGATCAGACAGTCTTCACCATTGTCTGATTTAGTAGAATTAGTGGCACAATACTCATCAAGTAGCATGCAAACATGTTCTGAGTTGATTGAATAGCTAGAGAGCACATCTGCAGTACCAGGATATGAAGCTGAGTGGGATGAGTCAGAATACCCAGAAATAAATCAAGGGTATCTTGATCCAGTGGCTGTCTATATGGAGGAATTGTTCTTTACAAAGCCTGCACATATTTCTGGCATGATAATTTTTTTTCAAATATACCAAGATCCATGTAAATAAGATCGTGTCAGGAATTTCTATCAAACACTATTATCAGGTTTGTTGCTGAACATGGTGAAGAGCAATGAAAGAACAAATATATTAGAACAATTGCTTGACTAGCTGCACTGGCATTATTGTATTGTTTAGAAGGGCAGCCATTTCAGTAGATTAGGGTAGGTAGGTGTGCAAATAAGCTCAATATTTTGAGCATTTTTCTAGTTTTAGTTTTAGACTGCTTTTCATTTTCATATCAGTATGTTTCAAACTTTAGTTTCATCTTAGTTTTGGTTTTACCATTCTAGTTTTCAAGGTGAAACAATATGTTTAGCTTGATGAATTGTAGTGGATAGGTTCAATTTTAAGTTTCAGTTCAGATTTTAGTATGCTAAAAAGCTAGTTGGCCAAGAATATGGCCTATTTTTATCAGTCAAAGTCAGGAGGAACAATCAGCTAGTTTCCAGTCACTAAGTTGCTTGACAGATCAAGATACAAGTTGTGGGATCAACCTAATGGATTAGGCCACTCGTCTATGGTGTTCTTGACACTTCCCTAAACAGAAGTTCCATCCCCAGCTAGAGCCACTGTTAGAGTCCTGTAATTTACAGGATCACAAGGTGGCTGTGTACTTTCTCTTTGCCAATTTTTCATATTGTGCATAGAGGTCAATATTCAAATGTATTTTCCAAAGAAAGATAAAAGAAACGAAAGAAGAATAAAAGAGGGTATTCAAAAAAGAAAAGATGCAAAGTTCATATTATAGGTAACAACTTAAAAACTGCTTGATTTTTTTCCTACAATCAAACCGAAAAGATCAATTTTTTCTCTGAAGGTCTGAAAAGGGATGATTTTTGTCAAGTTTTGGACCTTACGGTATGTTTTTATCCTACTCCCCGACCATATTGCATATCTGTTTACCCCACCCCTTTGTTATTCCCTTTATCCTAAGTTTAATTTTCCCCCCTCGACTCTCGTGTCCCAACCCATTCCCCGCATTACAATCCATTTTCTTTTAATTTTACTTTCAAAACATTAGACCTTGCTTTTTTTTCCTTTTCCGATTTATATTTCCACTTTACCTTTTTTCACCGCTATATCATTGTTTTACCTCCGCTTCTGATTTCCTCGATTGCAATTAAAGTGGGCCATTCCTCCCTAACACATAACCCTTACCCCATGATCCATCGCATTTCGCAGATTATAATGTTTCGCATCACAACAAAACCTTAACACTTGCGACCACTGATTTGTGATATATCACATCGCACATTTGTTAACTTGCCTTTGAAGCACCTACAATGTATTAGGTTTAACTTGCGATGCAGTTGGCCCCACCACAGCAACTCTGCCCCCCACTTTAGGCCACTTGAATCATAAACCTTAACTTACCGCAGAAGCTTTCCTACTTGCAATTGCGATGTAGGTGGGTCCCTCTCCCCTCACTTCACAAGTTTTAGAATTAACCCTCGCGCTCATAAGAAAAACTTAAGATTTTTTATCTATGGTTTGCGGTCTGATCCCACCATACCTGCCACGTCACCTCCCACTTCGCATCGCATCGCCGATTACATTCTTCATAACTTAAATGGTAAATATTGCGAAGTGCGCGGATGCGATGTGGCTTCAAAAATAAAATCTAAACATTTTCAAGTCCGGGTATATGATTTTTTACGATGTTTTGTTTGAAAAAGGGTTGAAACACGACAAGAAGGATTTGGGTAGAAAATAAACGCCACAGGTTGATTCGGGCAGCAAAGGGAATTCATGCAGAATTATTATGTTATAACGGCAGAAAAATAAAAGGCAGCAAAATCATCGGCACTGCCACCAATCAATGAAATTGGCCAGCACTGCACCAGATTTGATTACCCAGTGCCGATTTTTCTGCAAAACAGAGCCAGGTGTCAGAGCCACCATGGATTTCCTCTTTGTGACCATCACAGCCACCTTCAGTTCTACTGTTTGATCTTACGAAGAGTCATCGAAGCGTTTATATCTACGAAGAGTTGCCCAGAATTAATTCTAGAGGTGGTTGTTGTCAGTGATGTTTGATCAAGCCTTGTGTTAGTGTCAGTATCTTCATCCCTCCGTCAATGATCAAATTCTCTTGTTGCATTACATATTAGGTGTCTCGCTCAGTTAGTTGCATTCCATTAGGAGCATGGATCATCTGATGGTAGTGGCTTGTTGTACATTTTCCCTCATGTCCTTTTCCTGCTGGCCCATTTCCATTCATCAATATCATCTGCAGTGACTTTTTGTCTTTAAATTTGCAAGAGTCATTTCTAGGGTTTCAGTTTCATTAGGTCTAGGGTTTCATCAAAAAGGTCTTCAAAATTTCCAATAACGGTCAGCAGGCGCATGAGGATGTTGAATAAAGTTCCAGTACCAATAAATTTCATAATCGTATGCTCATAAATGTATTTTTCCTCAAAACCCTGTTTTGAGGAAAAACAGAGTATTTTAGGTTTTTATGTATAAATTTGATGTAATTTCAGTTCTCTCATATGTAAATAACTTCAATGCAAACCCTGGTCACCTTGCCAGGCTTCAGCAGCTCCATCCCCTGCAAGGCAAACAAAAATCAAGTCATTCAGTTCATCAAAGGCACAAATAAAGTAAACTGCCCAAAAAACAAAGTTGAAAAAGTAAGTCACAATGCAAACATTATAAAAGTGGGTTTTATGAATGAAAAATAAAAATTTCTTGTATATAAGTCATTTTTCATGTTCAAAGAGCTCATTTGCATTCAAAGAAGAAATATTGAGCAAAAGAAAGTCGTGTTGGAGAAAGGAAGCAAGTTTGAAGCAAAATTGTGCAAGTTCAAGGGCGCGACGCATTGGGTGAGAGGCGTGGCGCATTGGGTCGGCTCCCACAATGTAAAAAATACACTGGCATGACGCATATAATAGGCGTGGCACGTTGGGTTTGTGGCGCGGCGCATAGAGCTGCAAGCCTGATTTCACCATAAACTCCCTCAAATTTCCAAATTTTCTCAATCCTATGGTGTGCAAGTAAGTCTAGAGTTCTTCCCTTGCTAGTGAAAGAGTTTTTCTTAGAATTTATGGTGGTTTAGTGTGTAAAATATCAAACCCTACCTCTTTTCAATTTTTCTCAAAAACAATTTCCTAGGGTTTGTATTTATGTTTTTGCTACCAAGTCTATTCCATCACTCCCTTACTCTTTTACTCCTCCATTTATTTTTCAATTTCATCCACTCATTCCTTAATTTCTATATTCCTAAAAAATCATTCACCCCTATCCCCAATTCCCATTTTCCCAAATCCTAACTACAAAATCCCCAAACCCTAATTGTTGTCCCTAAGCTTACATACTATTCCCTAAACCCCCTATTTCCAAAAAACTTGTCATAACATTCCCAAAACCCCTCATACCCTCTCCCTCCACAGTCCCTCATACATTCTTACCCTTGGTGGCAGAAAACTAAAAACACCATAAATATCTTCATACTCATCAAGAAAACTCACACATTAGCAAACATGGAGTCTGATTCTTCCTATCCTATGACCGAGATGAAGAGACACACAGTGACTCTCCTACAGAAATGCATACACCAAGGAGACCTCACAAGGGTGGAAAACATATACGAGAGGAGCCTACTTCACTTGTTGAGCTGTAGGCCTGCCCTCTTGCTATCACATGCTTCCAACACCAATCCTGTTATTAGTTCTATAAGATGGTTGCTAGAGTCCAGTACCATCATGAGTTCGCCAGGTTGTTTGTGCTTCATCTACATAATGGCCAAGTCACTCTTGCAAGTGTGACATTCACCTTGACACCGGAGTTTATTTCTCTAGCAATTGGCATTCCAAATGTCGGAGAGCAGTGGAATAAAAGGTAGAAAATTGACAGGGAACATTATGAGCCATACATCAAGCCTGGTTATTTGAGAAAACTCAGCATATTTTTTCCCTTTCGGTACCTGAAAGACTCATATGCTCCCTTGACGAAACTCATAATTAAGTATTTCAGTTGTGAGGGCCGGTTTTCTCGCCTATATGCTTATCACATCACATTGTTGATGCACTTTACTAGGCTGAGAATGATGAATCTCCCCTACTTTATTTGCCGAAACATTGAGAAGATGACCACCTTAGTGCACAAGAAGACTCCCCAGTAGCAGTATAACATCATATATCATTTTCCACTAATCAAGATTATGGTCATGCATCAGCTTGGTTTACAGAACATCTCATGGGAGGATTTCATTTCACATGAGGTCTTCACCGCTCCTCAAGTACCTCCAGCAGCTTTTCATGAGATAGGTGGGCCTTCACATCAGTAGGAGCTTCATGAGACACAAACTGCTAGTGTGCCAGTATTTGTCACCTACTAAAAGGGCGCTAGAAGCTTGTTTGCAGCAGCAAAGCGAGTATTATCTCCACCTGGGGTGGAAGGGGTCTCACTTCCTCCATCAGCAGAGCAATTTCAGGACAAGGGCAAGAGGCCATTACATGATGAGGGGCCTTCAGGAGAGCAGGAGACGGATTTCATTCTCATTCAGGAGGATGACACTGATTTGGGCCCACAAAGCTCAAAGTTCAGGGAGATCATTCAGGAGCAACAGGCGGAAATTAATGCTTTGTCCCTCAACCTAGAAAGAGCCAAGTGGATAATCAAATACCTTGAGCAAAGAAACAAGCAGCTAGAGGACCAAAAAACCATTACGGAGCTGCAAAACATACGAGAAAACCGGCAAGCTGCCAAGAGGAGGAAAACCAAGTTGACACCACTTGAACAAGAAATTGAAGCTGATCGTGAATCTTAGCCCGAAAGGATAAAAATACATTTGGAAAAGATGTTGGAGAAGGCCAACAAAGATAAAAACATGTTGAGGCACATGGCCCACCATTACTGGGTGAGAAACTAGGTGTGCAAAGCAAGAATCAGGAACCTGAAGGCCAAGTTGAAGAAGGCATCGAGGAGGAGAAAAGAGCAAGATAGACTTCAGACCTTGGCTGAGGCTTCCTTGGCCCAACATAGCACTTGATGGAGAACACTCAACCGAAATTTCAAAAAATTTGGGACACTTTTTTCATTTTTGGATTTTTTGGGCCAAAACACAGGCTTTTCTGCCCAATGCGTCGCGCCACCTGGCGCTCGCTTTTGATGGAGGCCTCCTTTTGAGGAAAACTCAGAATTTTTGGATTTTCCATGGAAAAATATGCATGCTCACCAATGGCCAATAAATTTTGATAGGTTTTGAGCCCCCAAAAAGGTCAAAAACACCCCAAAAATGACCTTTCTTCCCCTTTTTGGACACACAGGAAGCAATGTTGAAAGAACTCAATTTTGGAGGGGAAAATGGATGCCAAATTCAAAAATTCCACTTTTTCTGGAAAGTAGACAGGTAGACCTTTCCAAAAAGCACACTTGGAGCATATTTTGACATCGAAAAGGCCTCCAAAAGTAGTTGCAAAAAGGCACTATGCATAGGGAAATCAGCGCGGCGCATTGGAGGAATTTGCTCATTTTGGCCAAAAAACTCCGTTTTTCGCCTAGTTTCTTCACATTTTTTATTTTCTCCTTCTAATTTTCAAAATCATGATGTAATTTAATGTAATTTGATGGATCTTGATGTAATTATGCTAAATTTTCACTCATAGAGGTAGATTCATCCATGAAAAGGTAGTTTACAACTAAATGAATCAGTTCCCTAGTTTTTAGAGGCAAGCTGTTCCACTGCCTACTTTTTAGTTTCTCAGTTTAGAATTTGTTGGAACAGCTCCTAAACTCATGAGCTCGACCCCTAGAGGCTAGGATGAGTTGTTGTTTGCCTATATCTTGTGATTTTTCAGTCATTAGCATGGTTGGACTTTTGGGAAAGCTTGGAGCTTATTGTATACTCATTTCAGTAGTTTGGCAAAGGAATAGACCAGTGGTTTGCAGCACTTTATGGGATCCATGTGGCATCTTGATTTGGTATTGTGTTTTCTTCTGTAATTGAAATTTTTACATGTGATTTATGTATGCCATTATCTCACTTTGCTTCATCTTAACTAAATCAAACAAAGATAAAGGTAGAATCCATTGAAATTGCAGTGCTCTACCTAGGGTTTTCTTATTTATTTATGTTTTCAGCTATTTGAAGAGGATCCCTGAGACTTTCATGCCCTCTCCAACTCCTCACCAGTCTAAAATCTCTCCATCTCACTCAATTTGAAGTACCAAACCATTTTCCTACCTCGTCGCATAGAGATCTCTGCAAAACTGAGCCTCATTCCCCAGACCCAAGTTTGCCTTTCCATTTGAGCCAAAAAAACATCATTAAATTCAATCAAACGCCTCTGTACACATACGTAGCCTAAAATTAGTCTTCACATCAATTCATATCAAGCCTCATTGATCATTTTTTGCTGAGATGGACAAGGAGAGAGCCCTCTCCCGAACTGGTAGGGCTAGCTACCAGGTTAAGCGTGGTTTGATGTTACCCTAGATTCAGCCTTTCTCAGCCTGAGGTATATTTAGGCACTAACACCTTGCATGGCCACACTTGTCCATTTTCTGCTTAAGTTTTAATCAATGAAAGGTTTCCAAGTAAGATAGAACAACCAACTTAGTCTTTAGTTAAATATTAACTGCCTTAGCAGTATCAAGGGTTGGAAACTTGGACCCTGCTGGAACTTGCATTGTAAGAACTATTGGAGCACTGATATTGTTTGAGCTGGGAATCAATAATAAGATACCGTTCACAAGATTCTTGAGTTATGTTAATGGCGATGTTTTTCCTCTGCGTTAATGTTTTTCCTCTGTCTTTTCATACTGTGCATCAATTATATGATTTCAAAACATAAATTTAGATTAAGATTTGCAAAGAGAGAACCTTAATTATGTCTGTGTTTGTTATCTTAATGTTTTCCTCTTAGACCTGAATGTATAATTAAGAGACGGTCTGCTCTGCATTTATGTTGAACCTTAATCTCCTCCTCCTTTCCCATTTCACACTACTAGTAAGATCTAGTCTGCATAGTTAGCTTGCCTTGTCAATTCCCTTGAAAATTTGATGCACAATTCAACCTTTTATGACTCCATAGCCCAATGGATTAGCTTTTGCAGCTTTGTCTATCCAACCATCCAATCAATCAAACAAACAACCCTCATAATTTCTATAACTAGCCTAATATCAACATTTATAACCATCAAGCTAAATCATAAATCATAAAAAATAGAGAGAGCCCTCTCTGAGTCTAGGAAGGTGAGGTCCTAGACTCCAAAGCAGTTTTATGTTGTCCTATATCGTTCATTCTTGACAATCTTACGAATTATAGGTCCACAACAGCAATCGTCTCGGTCCAACCTCAAATGGTCTGATTCGACTAGTCAGTAGCCTAGCCCTTTGCAACCTGCTCCTAGTACTTCGACTCAGCCTTCGGGACCTCCTCCTCAAATCCCTTCATATGTAGTTGGTGTCCCTGATCCTCTTTTTCCTCATGGAACGGTTCCCCCTAGCCTTAACCATCTGGGAGCTATTCCGCCTAGCCATTACCCCTCCGGTCAGATACCGTTTCTTGCTCCCCCTTTCAGAGTATTTTTGATACCTGTTCTAGATACCTAGACCCTTCCCAACATGACCCTAGGGATCCCAGTCTGATACATTGATCCCCCATCCAATACCCCACTTGGTCAGCTCAAACCTTACACTGCTTTGACCCCAGTCCAACCGATCACTATGACTCCTCCCTTCGCTTTTGTGCCTCAGCCACCTCAATAGGAATCTACTCCTGTTGCAAAAGCCTCAGGTGAGGGGGGGAAATCCCGCAACAAGGCACCTAAGAACAAGGCTGCCCAGACAACACCTACTCCTCCTAAGGCTCCAAAGCGTACACCTCTGTGTGCTTTGTGTGATGTTGTCGGTCATGCGCTGCAGCTATTTTTTGGGATACTTGTGGTATGATGTTTATCATTATTTTTTCTTCAGCTTCATATGTTACAATGTATTGTATTCATGTTCACATCATCTCTATGGTATGATCTCTTTCAAGTTTGATAGGAAAAACACATGCATGCTCATGCTTTTTTGGGGGGAATTTATCATAGTTTGTCTATTTTCCTCTGTTTAGGAAGAATACATCTCCCATGCTCTTCCTAGATTCTCCTCAATCTCAAAACCATCTCATCAAAATCATCTTTAAGTGATAAGCCTTATGCCTACCTTGCCCCATTGAATCCCTGCAACCCTATCTCATTTGCCCTGACCTAGCTCCCTTGACCTAATTTCTTCATCTAGTGAAACCCCAACCAAATCAAATCAAAACAACCCTTGCATTCAATATCTAGCCTAAAAACCCTAATTCCTCCAGCCCTCTTGGCTATGACATCTTGGAGAGAGCCCTTTCTGACTTGGTAGGGCTAGCTACCAAGTCAAAATCTTGGTCTGTGGTTACCTCTGTTGGGATTCCTTCTTCAGTCTTGGGAATCTGAGGAGTGATAACATTTTAGCACCATTGTCGGGGAGTGAAAAGACAAATTTTCCCTGGGTGTACGACAAATATCTATTGGAAACTGATCCTTTGGATGATAGGATTGAGTTTCATAAGGTTGATTTTATAATTGCAGTGCCTCATAGCAGATCTAGCTTCTATAAGATATACCAGAGAAAATCCAGACCCTGATCCAGTCGATCCAGTTGATGATCCAGAGAAGTTATTTTGAAGACATCGATATCAAACTGAACACATTCAATTAGGACCATTTCCATTGGTAAGATCGGTTTCTCTACCTGCTAAGTTACTTTCTCTAGAAGGTATACCTTATGACCTGAAGTTTGAATTGTCTTTATTTAAATCCAAATCCGAAACTTCTTTGTCCAATATATTTTTTGATCCTCTAATATTATCTGAGGTAAAATATTTGTCTTAGTTAGACTTAATTCCTTTGAAAGATTGGGTTTTCGAAGAAATTAAGCCTGAGTCTGACCTTGACATTAAGGAGTGGATCCAATTCTACCATCCGAAAGAAGTTTTTGTTTCCTCTGAACCTCAAACTCAGTCAATTGTAGTATATTCATCTACACCTTCAACTTCATCATACATACCTTCTACTTCACTACCAACAACTTTAGCTCCTTTACCTATTTAGCCCATCCCTCATGTTGTCAATCCAGTATTCCATTCAACAGGAATTATGGCAAGATTTTCCCCACTCGTCTTACCAACCCAATTGCATGAATTACCCCAAGGATATGGTAAAATAATTCCCCTCTTCGACGAAAAATATGAAATCACTTCCCATCAGCACATGGCCAAAATCACAACCTTCATAGATCTTGAGGAGTTATATGCAGATGATGCCAAGATGTGAATCATCGCGCAAATTTTTTCCAGTGAAGTTAAAGTTTGGTTTCATGCCCTAGCAGCTAATTCTATTAGGACTCCTATTGAACTAATTGATGCTTTCTTAGCCAGGTGGGATGAGAAGAAAAACCCTTTACAAATCCTTGAAGAGTATGATTCCTTGAAGTACAATCCTAATGAATTAGTTCCTTATTATAATTCCCGATACCTTAGAATCAATAACTCTATCCCAAATGAAATGAAACCACCTCCTGGTTTGGCCCTTCTATGTTATCCCTATGCTTTTGACCCAGATATGGCCTACTTATTGAGAGAAAGAAATCCCACTACTATAGAAGAAATGATCATAAATTCAGTGAGTGTTGAGGCCAACCTCTTCATTAGAAATTCAAAACTCAAAACTGAATGCAAAGTAACCATTAAAGAGGAACCTTCCACTTCATCCGATACTAAATTTGATTCTTTGCTTAGAACCATGGAAAGAATGATTGATAAAATGTCTATTTCAGATAGACAGACAGAGCCACAAATCAGAAATCCAAAATTTCAAGGCCAGCAACAACAGCCTCAGTTCCGGATAAAGCAAAGAGAGAAAATATCCCCCGAAACAAAACAACAACAGCCAATTAGGACACCACTACAATAGAACTATGCTCAAAGTGATGAAGAATAAGAACCAACAGTAGAGTAGAACCTTCTTTTCATAGTCGATGGTCAGCCTATCTTTCTGACCGAAGATGAAGAATATGTGGAAAAAACAAGTTCACCTAGTGATAAAGACTTCATATTAGCAAATGATCATGAGTTAGAAG
The DNA here is from genome assembly GCA_034641835.2 of Pinus albicaulis. Classification (NCBI taxonomy): domain Eukaryota; kingdom Viridiplantae; phylum Streptophyta; class Pinopsida; order Pinales; family Pinaceae; genus Pinus; species Pinus albicaulis. Next base: position 209,879,713 of record CM076576.1, on the reverse strand, counting down.
TAAAATATGATGATTATCAGAGAGGATACCTGAATGCATTGAGTTCCCAGCAAAGGCAGTACTCCTTGAGGACCCATGATGTTCCAATCAATCCACCTCCGAAGAAGATAGTTCAGTAGAAAGAAGTACCACATAAGCAAGTTTCTCAAGTCAATCAAAATAAGGGTAAATAGATTGCAGCTCCAAATTAGAACATAATCAATCAACCTTCTACAAATGCACCTGTCAAAGAAAGAGATATTCAGAGAAAAGAAGCTGCACCGAGAGATCATGTTGAGAAAATGGATATTGTCATAAAGGAGTTGGACAAAACTATACATTTTAATTTAGAATCTGAAATTTCAAAGTTATAGGTGTCTATTCCTTTTACTGAATTGGTCAAAGTTGATAAATATAAAGCCCATGTAGTCAAAACCTTGAAATTTGACCCTTTATCCGACATGGTTAATATAGAGGATGATCAACCTGAGTTAATATTTGGTCCTGCAATCGATTTTCAATCTGAAGATACTGAGGTCTCACCATTTTACTTGAGTCTTAAAGTCCATCAATTCATCCTTCATAACACTATGTTAGACTCCGGGGCCTCCCACAACCTCATGCCTAAAGCCATCATGGAGAAGCTTGGCCTTGACATAACCCGCCCATATCATGATTTATATTCTTTCGATTCTGGTCGTGTCTGTTGTTTTGGTATAATCAAAGATCTATTTGTCTCCTTAGAGTAGATCCCAACAAAAAATGTCCTTATGGACGAGGTAGTTGTTGACATTCCTCCACGTTTCGGTATGTTGTTATCAAGATCTTGGGGGGCTAAATTGAGAGGTACACTGCAGTTGGAATTTTCCTACGCAACAAATCCTGTCTTCGGTCAAATGAGAAAACTATGCTGTGATACTAAAATGAAATACATTATCAAAAACAAGGAAATGCCTAATAGTCATCCTATAGACGATGTACATACAGACTTAGAGTCCTTCATATTGTACAATGATTCTGGATTAAATGATGTAGATTGTCAATTAGTATAAATAGAGGATGTTCCTGAAGTTTTAGATTGCATTAGAACAATGTTAGAAAAAGAGAAAGAAAATTTTCCTACTATATCCGAACAACCATCAGAGAAGGCAGATGAAAGTTCAGAACAACATAAAGAATCATATCATAAAATTGTGTCAAATCAGAGTCAAGATTTTTAGCACCTTGAAGAAGAAGATGGTCTTTAGAGTATGGACTTTGATGGTTCTGTTGGCAAAGACGGGGTTGGCATTGGTTTATAGATCCATAGCCCATTTCAACGACAAATTAAAGTCCCTAATAATGTTAGATTGTGTTCCTACAAATTAGCATTTGATTGTACGAACAATGAGGCTGAATATGAGGCACTCATTTCTGGCTTGAAAATTTTGAAAAAATTGGGAGCTAGAAGAATTGCATTCTATGGTGATTCAGAGCAGGTAATTAAACAAATCAAAGGTGAGTATCAAGCTAATCACCCAAGGATGAGGCAATATAGGAATGTAGCACTTGACATTTTGAGAATGTTTTCAGAATATACACTTAAAGTAGTCCCAAGGTTGAAAAACTTGATGGCTGATTCATTAGCCACTGCTGCAAGTAATTTTAGATCTACAATGTTTTCAAATAAAAAAATTGAGATTCATATAAAGCATAGGCCCGCCATTCCTTATAACTTGAAATTTTGGCAAGTATTATGGGACGATAAAAAAGTGAACAATTTCCTTCAAAGTAAAGGTGAGTTTGAGAACTATTCTATGGACGAAGTGTATGACAAGGATGACCAAGTCATTGAGGTAGATCAGATTGACATACTTCGGCTCAAGGACAATAACATTCCAAAGGGTCTTATAACTTTGGAAGAATTATTTGATCAAGATGACGTGGTAGTAAAACCTACTTTGGTCCCCACATAAAAAGGCGTAGAAGATGTTAATATTGGAACAACGGAGCAGCCAAAGTTTATCAAGATTTCAAAGTCTTTGCCTCCAGAGGTAAAGCCTAAATATGTTGAATTGTTTACTAAGTTTTCTGACGTATTTTCTTGGGATTACTCAGATTTAAAGGTGTACAATAAAGATATCATTCAACACATTATCCCGATAAATCCAGACCATAAGCCTTTTAGGCAGAAGCTCAGGAGAATAAACCCAAAGTTTTTGCCATCTATTGAGAAGGAGATAAACAAGCTCTATAAGGCATGAATTATTGTTCCAGTCATATTTTCTGATTGGATCTCTATTTGGTTCTAGTGTGGAAGAAGATCACTAAAATCTGACTATGTATAGATTTCAAAAATCTAAACAAAGTGTCGTTGAAAGACAATTACCCGCTGCCCAAAATGGACCACATACTTCAGCAAGTTGTAGGAGCCAGCAGGATGTCATTGCTAGATGGTTACTCAGGGTACAATCACATCCTTGTGCATGAAGATGATAATGATAAGACAACGTTCACTACACCATGGGGTACATTTAAATATGCCAATATGTCATTCGGTTTGAAGAATTTCGGGGCTACTTTCCAGCATGCCATGGACATAGCTTTTGGTAACGAGAAATATGTCTTCCTTGTTGTTTATATAGATGATCTGACTATTTATTTAAATTCAGATGATGAGAATTTACACCATTTGAGAGTTGTGTTGCAGCGATGTAGAATATTTGGGATATCCCTAAATCCTAAAAAGTGCCTATTTTCTATGGAAGAAGGAAAGTTGTTGGGTCACATCATTTCAAAAGATGGGATTCAGATAAATCCTTCTAGAGTTGAAGCGATACAGCAAATTTATTTTCCTCGTAACAAGAAGGAATTCCAAGCATTCAACGGTAGGATGTATTTCCTATGTAGGTTCATTCCCAACTTAGCAGGACATCTTAGAGAGTTAAATAACATGTTGAAGAAGGAGAATGATGTAAAATGGTCTAAAAATGCTCGTAAGTCATTCAACTCGGTGAAATTTTCTTTTACCACTGCTCTAGTTTTGACAAGTCCCGATTATTCTCTTGATTTCATTATGTTTTCTTTTTCTTCTGAGCATACTTTGGCAGCAGTGCTAATGTAGAAAAAATATGGGAAAGAGCTGCCTATAGCATTCTTCAGTCGCACAATAAGGGATGCATCCCTCCGATGCAAAATAATCAAGAAACATGCCTTGGATTTGGTTAAAGCACTCAAGGAATTCCGTGTTTATATTTTGCACTCACATATTTTAGCATATGTTCCAAATGTAGTGGTTAAAGAAGTACTCATGCAAACAGATTCAGAAGGAAGGAGAGGTAGATGTATAGCAACGTTCTTAGAGTATGACCTTGAGATCAAGCCGACCAAGCTGATCAAAGGACAAGGCTTAGCCAAGCTCATGGTTGAGTCTAATGTACATGCACTTGACATCAATCTCATATCAGCATTGTCCAATGATGAAGAAGGTGTAAGTCTTATTCACGTATCAGATCTCTTTTCATCATCTCCACAATATGATGATATCATTTATGTTTTACAACATTTGAACCCTCCTCTGAGCATGTCAAAGAGTAAGAGCAAGTCCTTGAAACTTAAGGCTTCAAAATATTTCATATTAGATAGTGCACTCTACTGGAAGGATCCTGGAGGAGTGTTACTCAACTGCTTGGTTGAAGATGAGTCCAAAGAAGTGATGAAGGATTTCCACAAAGGAGATTGTGGAGGTCACTTATATTGGAAGACCATGGCCAACAAATTACTGAGAGCAGGTTATTATTGGCCGACATTGTTTGCAAATTTGTACAAGACGGTCATGAGCTGCCATGAATGCCAACTTTTCCAAGGTAAACATAAGCTTCTTCCTTTACCATTACAACCCATTTCAATTGAAGCTCCTTTCCAGCAATGGGGCTTATATTTTATTGGTGAAATATATTCGGGCCTCATTCGCTCAACACAGATGGATACTTACTGCCACAGACTATTTCACAAAGTGTATTGAAGCGATCCCAACCAGGCAAGCTACAGACTCAGTTATAATTCAGTTTCTAGAAACTAGCATCTTGTCCTGGTTTGGTTGTCCTAGAAAGATCATCACGGATAATGCTGCAGCCTTCAAATCAAAGAAAATGACATAATTTTGTGACAGGTATAATATTAATTTGGTTCATTCTACAACTTATTATCCACATGGAAACGGATTGGCAGAGTCCTCCAATAAGTCTTTGATCAGCATAATCAAAAATATGTTGGAAGCGAACAAGAAGAATTGGCACAAGAAGCTAATTAATGCATTATGGGCAGATTGGGTAAGCAACAAGAAATCCATTGGCATGTCTCCATTTAAGGTAGTTTACGGTGTGGATACAATTTATCCTTCTTCATTGGCTATCCCAGTCATAGAAATTTTACAAGAAGCGGGAAGTGAATAAAATGACATACAATGCCGCATAAACCAAATGATTCACTTATAACAAACAAGAGAAGAAGTGTTTCAGAACACTTCCAAACTCCATGAAAGGATCAAGAAAATCTATGACAGGAAAACCAAGCAAGATGATTTCAAGATTGATGATGTAGTACTCCATTGGGATGTCAGGAATGAAGACAAGGGTAAGCACGGGAAGTTCGATAATCTATGGAAAGCACCTTTTAAGATTGCAACTTCTTGTGGAAAAAATGCATATCTCTTGGAAGAAATGGATGGACAAAATTTCTTAGGAGGGCCAGTTAATGGTAGGCTCCTGAAGCACTATCTTTTTTTACCTGAAATTGTGAAAAAAATTCATTCTCATTGTATTTATCAGTTTTATATTCCTGCAAGTGTGTAGTGGAAAATCATTGGAGTTCGGAGCCCGAAGTGAAGGCCATGGAGCTTCATTGAGTTTCTACCATTTCAAGTTAAGTTTTCAGAAAAGTAATTTAAGTTTTGAGTCATTGTTCGAGTCAATTTCAGTCAGTTTCAAGGTCAGTTTGTGTCATTGAGATGTTAGTATTTAGTCATGCATTTCAGTTTGAAGTTTTTTTTTTTACCGTATTGGCCCAATGGTTAGGCACTTGGTCTACGGTGTTCTTGACACCTCCAAGGAGATGTTATCCTCAATAAGGCCGATGTTAGTGTCAGAATATGCATTCTACCATCAGTGATCAAACATACTCTTTTTATATTCAATTTAGGGGTCCCACTTAGAATTTTTTTTTATCATTCCATTAGGTCATGCAAAAAATTGATTCACTGATGGTAGCCCTAGTCATAAACCCTCACTCTCCCTCAAAATTTCACATTTTTTGGCCCACCTTCATTTCTTTATGAGCATAAAAACACTTTTGAAAAGCTCATTTCACCATGTCTTATGTGAGTCAGAGTCAACCATGGAGTCAGGTCATTCAAGGTCCCATTAGGTCATTAGGTTTCATTGTTCAAGATCCAAAATGAACCATTTCATCTCAATAAGGTCAGAAAAAGGTGTGAGAGTGACTCAATAAACATTTCATTATCATCTACAGAGGATTATCAGAGTGTAAATATCATTTTAAAGTTGTAATTTTGGTTTTAAAGTATGATTTTCATACTAATATGTAATTTTATTCAAAAAACCGAGTTTTAATTTATTTCATTTTTTATGTAATTTTATGCTTCCTATATGGAATAAGTTTTATCCCTAGCTGCCAACTCAGATCACATATGCCAAACTGAAAGTGAAAAGTGTCAAACACCAACAAGATCATCCTGCAACAAATCAAAATCAAATGAAAGGGAAATCAACAAAAGTTTTCAAAAAAGTGAAATGAGACATTAGAAAAGTGGGTTTTTCAATTCAAATTCAAATTCACTTAGCTATTTATAACTCATTGACATCAATTCAAATTCATTTGCCTCCTCCAAACATCAAGCAAGCACTCAAAAAGATCAAAATTGTGAATTTCTGGGTGAAATTGGCAAAAGAGTAGAGTTGAGGGTGCAAATGCTCAAACGAGGGTGAAAATACCCATTTTAGGGCGCAAATAACCAGTTCAGGGTGCAAATGTTGAATCGAGGGTGCAAATATTCAGTCAAGGGCACAAATTCTCTATTCATGGCGTAAATGACCAGCAAGCCCTAGAAAGTGTTCAAGTGGTGAGAAATTGTCTTCAAAGCTCCACCAACTCACTCATTGACCTCCAAAAAACCAGTAAGATGCTCATGCCATGAAAAACCATTTTCATAAGTTTATGTGTTGAAGTCTTGTAAATTGAGGTTGTAATTTGGTGTTTAAATTAAGGAAAAACCCTAGTATCCCATTACAATTGTGAAAACTCTCAAAATTCACTCCCTTACCCTTTGCATCCTTCCCGCACTTATAAAATCCCATTCCCAAACCCCTCATTTGCAAAATTACCTTTTCCTATAACTTTCTCCCAAAACCCTAAGCCCTAGTTGTTACATCTACCTAGGCTCCCAATCCCTAAATCCCTATCTTAAATCTATCATATTACTACTCCCTATCCCCTCCCCATTTCACACATCCCTAAAAAATATCTCCCTCGTGTTACCTTTCCCATTTCCCTTTCCTAATCCCTAGGGTTTTGACAAAAACACCATGGCAACAGAGGAAGAAAACACATCATTCAGTGAAGGAGAGGAAACAGAGGTGAGGAGGCCACATAAATGGGGAAGTGTGCTCAGACTTAAACCCACCAACACTAGGGAACTCTTAGCTTCTCCATTGACTATGACATGTAATGGCAGAAGTGTCCTCAGACACATAATTTTATTAATAATGGAAAAGAAATTACATAAAAAGTTGCAGGAGTTTACAAACGTAAACTTCTACTAAATTTGCAATTAGGAGACTAACCTATTTATAAGCTATATGTCCTAACTTAATTTGGTTATGGATCACTTGAAAAATTAACAAGTGTCCATTTACAATAAATGATCTTCTATCTAATATACTAACTTTATTCCTATTTTAGAGCCTAAGATACGACTCAATTCTAGAGTCCTATCTTTGCTAACAATATTCTATTTCTAAGTGTCTCTTAATATTTATTAAATATTATAATTTAATAAATATTTTTATTCTCTAATATTTATTAAATATTATAATTTAATAAATATTTTATCCTAACTTTACATTAATATATTTGGATCATCTAACATTCCCCCCTATGATCCAAAGATACATTACAACATATACCAAGTTCATCTCTGAACTTAGTAAATTTTATTCTGCCAAGAGGTTTGGTGAAGGTATCGAAGGTCTGATCTTCTGAAGGACAATAAATCGGCTTGATGACATCCTTTGCAATGAGTGATCTGATATGATGATACTTGGTGTCCACATGCTTTGTCTTTGAATGAAAAACTAGATTCTTGGCAAGCTTTATTACTGACTGGTTGTCGATGAATAACAAAGTAGCTTCTGCTGGAGGAATTCCCAAGTCCTGTAAAACTCTATGCAACCAAACAATCTCACATGTTGCTTCCCATGCTGAAATGTACTATGCTTCTGCTAAAGAAGTGGCCACTGTAGCTTACTTCTTGCAACTCCAGGAAACTACAGCTGACCCCATGTTCATTAAATAACCTAAGGTTGATGCCCTATCATCAATACTGCCAGCAAAGTTGGCATCTGAAAATCCACCTAGTACAAAATTTTTAGTATTTTTGTAAAGAAGACCAAAATCTTTTGTTCCTTGGATATAACGAAGAAATCTTTTAGCTGCATTCCAGTGGCTGTCCTGTGGTTCCTGCATAAAGAGGGAAAGAATACTTACGGCATAAGAAAGATCTAGTCGAGTATTTGTCAGATAAATCAGGCTACCAATCAACTGTCGATAAGTAGTGCTATCCACCATTTCCCCCCCTTCAAATTTTGAAAGTTTCAAGTTTTGTTCCATAGGGGTAAGAACAGGCTTGCAATCCTGCATTCCAAATTAGTGAAGAATTTATGCTGCATACTTACTCTGAGAAATGAAGATATGATGTGGACGTTGGAATACTTCAACTCCTAGATAGTAGTGAAGTAGTCCCAAATCTATCATCTTAAAACCTGCATGTAACTCCTTTTTCACCTGTGCAATATGATCATCATTGTTGCCAGTGATAATCAAATCATCTACATACATAACCAAAATCACTATATTTTTACCTTGTTGACGTACATACCAGGTATCATCAGATTCACTTCATTGAAAACCATCTTTCCGAAAGTATTCATCCATTTTAGCATATCAAGCTTGGGGAGCTTGTTTTAACCCATATAAAGCCTTTATCAGTTTGCAGACTTTATGTTCCTTTCCTTCAATTTCAAAACCTGGTGGTTGTGTCATGTACACTTCTTCCTGTAAATCTCCATTGAGGAAAGCACTTTTTACATCCATCTAATGAACTTTCCATCCTTGTTGAGCTGTGAAGGCAAGTGTGAGTCGAATGGTTTTCCATTTAGCTGTAGGAGCAAACGTTTCCTCATAATCTATCCCTTCCTGCTACGCAAAACCCTTAGCAACAAGTCTTGCTTTATACTTGTCAATTTCACCATTTTTCTTATACTTAATTTGGTAAACCCATTTGCATCCAATGGGTTTAACATTCTGAGGAAAATCAACAAATTTCCAAGTGTTATTGTCTTGAAATGCCTGATATTCATCAACCATAGCTTGTTGCCATTATTTATGTTTTACTGCCTCTCGGTATGTAGAAGGTTTAGTAAAATCATTTGCTATCAAGGCTCCTTCATTTCTTTGTGATCCCCTTGTTCCCGTTTTATTCTATTCATTAGGCCTTACATCTTTCAAAAGTTGAACTACCCATTTTTGCAATTGATGTTCATTGGTTTGGGATTGTGAAAAATCACCATCATTGTGTTGATATAAATTGATGTTTGCTGATCAATCGCAGGTTTTGGGGGTGGAGAGTCATTTTCAGAAGAACTGTTACTGCTAGGAGAGTTGGATGAACTGCTAGAAGACCCAAATGGCACTGATGATGAAGACGGACTAGATGAATCATTTTTAGATGAAGGAAACTCAAGTTCATACCAATTTTTTGCATTTGGTTGACTTTGTAAATTTCCGTTTCTTTTATCACTTTTTGTTTCTAACTTTTGAAGAAGACTTTCAACTTCTTTAACACTCTTACTCTCATTTTCATCAAAAATCACATCTATGCTTACAATAAATTTCCCATTCGACAAAATTCGGTACCCTTTCTTCTCATCAGAATACCCAATCATTGTGCACTTCAAGCTTCGTGCATCAAGCTTAGTTCATTTTTCCTTCAAAACTAAGGCATAACACACTGATCCAAAAACTCTGAGATGTTTTACTCGAGGTTTGAAGCCAAACCATGCTTCATAAGGTGTGATTCCATCTAAATAAGAAGTGGGAGATCTGTTTCTCAAGTAGACAGCGGTATGAATTTCTTTGGCCCAATATAAAGGACTTAACTTTTTGAAAGTTAACATAGATTGCGCCATTCCTAACAAAGTAAAATTCATTCTTTCTACTACTCCATTTTGCTGCAGAGTGTAGACATTGGTAAGATGTCATTTTATGCCATTATCCATGCAATAATTTTTTAATTCATTTGAAGTGAATTCTCCACCATTGTCAGTTCTAAGAGTACCAATCCTCTCCTTTACTTCATTTTCAATAAGCTGACGAAAAGTTTTGAACTTTTCAAATGCTTCTAACTTTTGCTTCAAGAAATAAACCCAAGTCATCCTGCTAAAATCATCAACAAAGAGTAAGAAATATCTGCAATTTCCGAGCGAAGTTGGAAAGGGTCCACAAATATCACTGTGAACCAACTGAAAATTCCTGTTTGCGTGCCATGAACTTGTAGGAAAAGTTTCTCAATGTTGTTTTCCAAAAATGCAAGATTCACACTTTGCATTTTCCCTTTTGAAGGTTGGAAGTCCTTTAACCATTCCCTATTTTTGTAACTAAGAGAGACTTTCGAAGTTTACATGGCCATATCTTACATGCCACAATATAATCGGTGAAATGTCTGTACTTGTTGCTCCTGCAAAGTCAGAATTTCTTGGAATAATTGTCCCTTTCATCCTTAACATTTTTCCATCTTCATAATCTGTCATTACTGTTTTCATGTTCTATTTGACTGAGTTAATTTTAACTAAGCCATCTTCCATAATGACCATATGTCCTGCTTGTCGAATTGTGACTAAAGATAACAAATTTTTCTTGAATGTTGGGACATACCATACATTTGAAATCATTCTTTCTCCAATGCATGGTAAAAAAACTTTAACTACGCCTTTGCCAGAAGGAGTATGTTTTGTTTTATCAGCAAGATAGATTGAATTTAGATGGAATTCTTTGAAATTCCAAAATAAATCCCGTCGAAAAGTCATGTGTTGAGTTGCGCCTGTATCCAGAATCCATGCATCTTCATAATCACTTCTAAAAAGGCCTGAAACCTGTAAAGTTGTTGCTTTTGTGTTGGTGAAAACATATTCGGAACCTTCAAGATCATCTTCACCATTTTCAAACTGTGTAGAGTTTGGATGAAACTTGGGAATTTTCTCAATAGAAGTTCTACAATCTGTCGCATAATGGCCAACTTTGTTACATCTCCTGCAAACAATTTGACTGAAATCACTGCCTCTGCCTTGAGACTGTCATCTACCTTGATACTGTCCTCAGCCTCTGCCACTTGGCCTCTATTTTGAGTTTGTCCTCTGCCTGGACTTTGTCCTCTACCTTCATGATATCCTTTGTTTTTATTGTTGCCTCTTCCTTGAAAATTGCTCTTTCCTAAATTGTAGCCTCTGTTGAAATTGTTTCCTCTGCTTTGACTACAACCATGACCTTGAGCTGCTTGATTTTGATTGAAATTCCCTCTTCCTCAGTTTCTTGAATTATCAGCTGAGGAGTTACTTGAGCTGGCTTCAGTGAAGAAGAAATCTTCTCCAATCCGTTTCTTCTTCCCAAAGGTTTTATCATGTTGAGCTAACATGTCACTCAATTCATCAAAATTTATCTTCTCTAACTTTCCAGTGACTTGCAAAGTTTCCAAAAAATGTGTATATGATGATGGAAATCCAGCAATTAGAATCATGGTCAAGAAACTTTCATCAACAGCTTGAAAACCAGCATTTATTGTTTCTTGCTTGATATTTTTAAGTCGTGAAATATACTCAAGGACATCACCACCTTCAGTTAATTTTTGTTGAAGAAATTTTAATTGAAGATCAACCTTATTTGCTTCAGGTTGTGTATAAAAGAGATCTTTGAATGTACGTAAAGCAGTCCATGCATCTGAGGAATTTTCAATATGTATATACATTTCATTATTAACTGAAGCTTTTATAAGAGCTAATGCTTTGCCATTTTTTACTTCCCATTTTGCAAGTGAAGCTGCATCTGTTGGTTTATTTGGCTTAATGTTGCCATCACAAATTTCATGCCACAATTCATTATATATGAGAGTGCTTTCAATTAGACGTTTCCATGTCTTATAAGATTTCACTCCTTCTAGCTTATCAGATTCAGAGAACAGATTAATTAACTTCGACATTGCAGTGTGGAAGCAGTGCACCAAAAGAATCAAGCACAAAAAATTGAGCAACTCATCACACGAAACACGCCACGCAAAGAGGACACATGCCACACAAAAAAACGATCTATCGGGGCTTGGCCTTGACCCTCGTATAGTCGTTCAAAAAAAAGGAGAAAAATGACTGAGCTTTTCACTTGGCTCTAGTCAATTTCTCATTGAGTGTTTTGCAATGAAATCTTTGCAAAATTTGACAATGCCTTTAAAAAATATACCCCCCCTCAAAGTAAAAAAATTACTTTGAGTTACAATATCACTCCTTGTTTCTCCAAAAAAATGACTAAATTTCAATTTTCCCCCTTATAACTCCAATTACAAAAAAAAATTCACTCCTTATCTTTCCCAAATCACATTAAACTCCTCTTAAAATTTTATCACTTACATAAACTTCAATTCTTATAATGCTTATTGAATCCTCACAGGATCATGGTGAATGTAAGTAATAAATATATAAAACAAACAACACAGCATGTTTTGGTCATTATGAACTAGGAGAGCCAGAGCAAAGCTTATCGTGGTGCTCCCATATTTGTGGAGATGCGGTCCCATTTCTTTAGATTAGCTGATACTCTCTGCAAAAAAAATTCGTGAAGAACAACGCAGCTGTTAGAGGGTTCAATCAGCGTCATTATCATGAAATATGGAGGCCGAGGGCCACAACTCTTCCTTCAGGTCACTTGCGGGTCTCAGCTCAGGAGAACATCCTGAATATTCAAACCCGAGCACTTTCATCTGTTAGACAAGGTGATGACATTGAGGAAGATGTTGATAAAAAGGCAGCCTGGTTGATGAAGGCTTTTATTTTTGGCATGGTAGTATATGTTGGATGCTATTTTGTACCATTAATGGGTGATAGCATGATTCAACAGTCAATGGCACTTCTATGAGTCAAAGATCGTTTATTTAAGCGAATGGGGGCATCAAGGCTATCTCGTATCTTGGCTTCTGAGTTCGACTCCAATTCTCCCTCAACGTCGTTAATTGGTTGTCCGCTTTTCCATACATATGCAAGAGAAATGGCTTGCTTCAACGCTGGTGGCAACGTCCTCAACGAGCTTTAAAAATATATTTTTATTCCATCATAGATCGACCCTTCAATAGTCAGTCAGGAAAATAATACTATGGTCGAATGCACACAGATCCAGCTATCACACCTCTGTTGATGTTAACTCGGCTCGATCAATCCAGGAACACAAGATGAGAGAAATAGAGTTGCAATAACATACATAAATGCGTGCAACAATTTCAGTTGCCAGGAGCTTCATAGCAGTTGTGAGATTGGAGACTAAAGTCGATTAACCATGTTTGGGCGTGCGATCAAACAATTACAAAAGAAATGCATATCAATTTCAATCTTAAAAAAATTTCCAGCCATCCAATGCATATAATTTTTTTATATATGGAAGCTGTGGCATGCAATTTCCAGAATAACTATACAAAACATGCATATTTACCTCTCAAACTTTATTTTTTAGAGAGCGATGGATCCAAGATGGCTTCATCCTTTCAATTCATCCTTTGACATAATTTTAAAAAGTCTGCAAAGTTGAAATCTTCACCTTCATGTCATCTGCATTACCAGTAGCTCTGATACCACATTAATGGTAGAAGTGTCCTCAGACACGTAATTTTATTAATAAAGGAAAATAAATTACATAAAAATTTGCAGGAGTTTACAAACGTAAACTTCTACTAAATTTGTAATTAGGAGACTAACCTATTTATAAGCTATATGTCCTAACTTAATTTGGTTACGGATGACTTGAAAACATAACAAGTGTCCATTTACAATAAATGATCTTCTATCCAATCTACTAAATTTATTCCTATTTTAGAGCCTAAGATACGACTCAATTCTAGAGTCCTATCTTTGCTAACAATATTCTATTTCTAAGTGTCTCTTAATATTTATTAAATATTATAGTTTCATAAATATTTTTATTCTCTAATATTTATTGAATATTCTAATTTAATAAATATTCTATCCCAACTTTACATTAATATATTTGGATCATCTAACAACATGCTTCAAACATGTGGGTTGTTATGATTTTTGTGAGAAAATTCAGAGGGTCCAACACCATCCCATGTTGACTAGAATTTTCATATCTGGACTCCATGAAAACCAAGTTACATTAGCTGGTGCCACTTTCACTCTATCCACTGCCATTATTTCAGCTGCCACAAGGATCCCAAATGTTGGGGAGAAGTGGTGCAAGAAAGGTAATTTGAAGAAACATGACTTTGAATTCTTCTTAAAACCAAGACACCAAAATCAAACAAAGAGGTTCTTTCCTTTTTCTCACCTCCTAGACAAGTATGCCCCAATGATGAAGATAATCATGAAATACTTTTCATGTGAAGGAAGGTTTTCAAGGCTCTATACCTATCACATATGGCTCTTAATGCATTTCACTAGGGTAAGGATGCTTAACATACCTTATTATCTTTTCCGGAGTATAGATAAAATTACATACATTGCCCATAAAAAGGAGTATGAACAGAAAGTGAGAATTCTATTTCATCATTCCCTCGTAAAAATCATAGTCCTCCACCATCTTAATCAACTAAAAATTACATGGAGCACCTTCATAGATAATGATATTTTCAATGAGCCACCCACTCAGCATGCAAAAAATGTCCCTTCATCATCCCAACCATCCATTTCCATCCCTCCATCTCAGCCCATAGCACATTCATCATCATCAGATCAATCCCCTTCACCTCCTTCATCTCCATCTCATCATGATTTTGGGTCACCTAGCAGGATTGAGGACATTGAACCTAAATGGGCTAGTATGGTTGAGGTTGAACAATTGCCAAAAACCTACTAGAGGGGCCACAGGAATGTGTTTTCTCCACATGGAGTGGAAGGGTACATGCCTTCTACAAAAAAACATCAGGTGGACAAAGGCAAAGAGAAGGTCATTGAGCCAGTCATTCATGATGAGGAGGACACTCATGAAAAAAAACAAGAATTTCAACTTGTTGACCTATATGAGGATGAAAATGACAAAATCGCTAATGCAACCATAAAAGGAAAGGATTCCAAGATTAAGGAACTTCATACTAATCTTGACAGGGCCAAATATGTCATACACTTCCTTGAGCAAGAAAATGAACAATTGAAGACGAAACAAGTCATTGATGAGGTAAAGTATGTCATTGCTCAAAGGGAGGCAGAAAAGGCCAAAGCCATGCTAGATGAGACAATTGAAAGGTATGTATTACTTGATGATGAAGAGGAACAAGCACCAAGGAAGAAACCTAGAACTAGAGGGTTGAAAAGAGCTCTAGCTTTAGAGAGGCAAAGGGAAGTTGAGCTTGTTGATCAGCTAACCCTAAATGAGCAGCTTGCTATTGTGATCAGTGAGAACAGGGAGCCATGGCTTGATAGAGCCAATCAGCACTTGGAGAAGATGCCAACAAGGGAAAATAAGGATAATGACCTATTGAGGAGGAAAGTAAAACACCATGCACTAAAGGAGCAAATTGCACTAGCCAAGCTCAAAAGTGTTAATGCAAAAATTGAAGATTTGACCATGGAGGAGAAGAAGAAATTGGACATTCTTTGTGAGGATTCCCTCCAAGCCTTGACACATCATCATAATCCATTCTAAAAATTTTGAGGAATTTCCTAACTTTTTTGGAAAATCTCGAAATTTCTATGTTTTTTGGGACAAACATTTAGCAGAAAATTGGTCATTTGGGCAACGCCCTAGGCACTATGCAAATAATTGGGGCACTTTATGAGGGAAATAAAGGTACCATTGGATTCCTAATGACCAATGAATCTCATAAAACCATGTTTCCATCCTTGATTTTCAGTTTTTTGATAGGTGAAAAGCTCAAAAAACCATCAAAAAATCACCTTTCTGCCCATATTTTGACCTAGGCATTGCAGAAATACGAGTCTTGGGAGAATGAATTTTTGAAGAGTCAAATGAACTTCATTTTATGAACTTGAGGCATATTCAGAAAGAGGATAGGTAGGGCTTTCCAACGAGCCATCTTGGGCATGATTTGGACATTTGTAAGTCATCCAAAAGTGGCCCTGAACATGGAGGGCGCAAATGACCAATTTGCTGATTTTTTCCAAGTTTCTCTGAAATTTTGATTTTTCTTCAAGAAATCATGTTTCTACTTATGTAATTCATCATGGTAAATGTAATTATTTCAAGGATAAGTTATCTAGGGGTAGATTCATTGGGTAAAAGTCATCATTGAGTCATAATGAATCAGTTGAATGTAATTAGGAATGAGTCACTTGGACCATCCTATACTCCAGCTTTCAGTTCAGTATTTTGTGGATCTCTTCCTTACCTCATGGATTAGACCCCTGACGATGAGTAAATGTGGTTTTTATGTCTATTTATTCTCTTTATTCACTCTTAGCAAGGGTTGGAATTAGTTTGGATGTTATCGTGTTGATCAAGGAACTATTGTACTCAGTTTGGCCAGTTAATAAAGAAGAGTTGCCGCTATTTTTTGGGATACTTTTGGTATGATGTTTATCATTGTTTTTTCTTCAGTTTCATATGTTAGAATGTATTGTATTCATTTTCACTTAATCTCTATTATATGATCTCTTTCAAGTTTTATAGGTCGAACACATGCATGCTCATGCTCTGTTTTGAGGAATTGATCATAGTTTGTCCATTTTCCTCTGTTTAGGAAGAATACATCTCCCATGCTCTTCCTAGCTTCTCCTTAGTCTCAAAACCATCTCATCACAATCATCTTTAAGTGATAATCCTTATGCCTACCTTCCCCCATTAAATCCCTACAACCCTATCTCATTTTCACTGACCTAGCTCCCTTGACCTAATTTCTTCATCTAGTGAAACCCTAACCAAATCAAATCAAAACAAACCTTGAACTCAATATATAGCCTAAAAACCCTAATTACTCCAGCCCTCCTAGCTGTGACATTTTGGAGAGATCCATTTTCGACTTGGTAGGGCTAGCTACGAAGTCAAAATCTTGGTCTGTGGTTACCTCTGTTGGGATTCCTTCTTCAGCCTTGGGAATCTGGCTGAGTGATAACAGATTGTATGCCTCAAGACCTTGTCAAATAATATTGAAGACATGGATAAATAATGGTGATAATACTTGATGTAAAGACTCTTTTAGACAACCTTCCATACGCTGGAATATCTCCTCTACAAGTCGGCTTATTAACAACAACAAGTCGGCCTACAAAATGACACGTCTATTCATAGGACAGGTCAGCTTATTTATAGGCTTATACAACTATATATACCCTGGTATACTGCACAGAAAACAAAGACATAAAATCAGATTTTTTCTGAGGTTTTCAGATTAAGTTGCCGGAATAAATGTGGACGAGGATCTGTGATGTAATACAAAGATTCATGATTGTATAAAGTGCGAATATAGGACAAGGATCTATGATATATATATATATATATATATATATATATATATATATATATATATATATATATATATATATATATATGCGAAGTTGTAGGACTTTGTTTTTGTGCGAAGGAGGGAGACAGATATCAGGAAGATAATATCAGGAAAGGACATCATTACAATTAGTGCAAAGTAATGTATGTCTGTTCAACGAAGTAATACAATGCAAGAAAAGGGTATCTACATAGTGTGAAGAAGATGAATTGTCCAACAAAAGGAGTCGGGACGTGTAAATATCAGTGTGCATATTGAATACTAATGAGAAAGGTTATGTAGAGGTGCAAGGTGTTCACAAGTCAATCTATGTCAAGGTGTTTATATCTTAAAGAAGGAATAATACAACTAGAGATTGAGCTCTATAGTCCAGGTGCAGGACAGTACGGGATGATGCAGAAAATAAGGATCAACTTGAGTCAAGGAAGAAGCAGTGATAAGGTCATGGAGGAATACAAAGGTCAAGGGTATGTGTCATGGTCATCGTACTTGTCAACTGAAAGTCTATAAGAAGAATTTCTTGTGGGTTTTCCTCTCCAAGAGGGAGAGGTTTTAGCCCTACCTTGAATAGGCTAAATTTGTGTCTCTTGTGTTTTGATAATTGACTTGATGAAAGACCTAATAAGAAAATGAAAGAGAAGTCATAAGTAAGTAGAGTAAATCCTCAAGAAATTATCAAAGTAGAGAATAGAATTAAACATTTCCCTACCAGATTCTCAATAGTGGTGACCAGAGAATTTGATGGGGTCGAGCAAGAAATTGGAGGTGTGCGGCTCAAGCCAAAAGTTGCTAGTCCAAATATTGATACAACACAAAAAAAGGCTTATGAATACATTGAATCTCTTGAAAAAGACACACAATATGCACATAAAAAAGAGAATAATAAGGTACCATCTCTTATTTATGATCCATTACCATCTCCTACTTACATTCCATCGCCTTTTTTTTATGAAGAGAAAGAAATAACATAAAAGATAAGCGAGGAAATTAGAGACTTATAAGTTCTAGAATGACATGATCTGGGTAAATTTTTGATACACTTTTAACCAAGACCTTTTGCTTCGTCTGATGTGTTAGAATTTCATTTATCAAAGCATTAATGAACACACATGCATATATAAATAAGAGGAAAACATTTCAACAATCACACAACAAAACGCAAGACGTTTAATAACAGAGTTCGTCCAGTGTGGACTACGTCTCCGGGCCTCGGTGTCTCGGGTTTTGGCCGCTTCATTTGGTGTTGTAAATGGTTATGGTTTACATGGACGTTGTTGACTTGTCATACAAGGAAATGGGCCCTCAACATGAGTGGAAAAGTCTCTCCATGAGAGATTCTGCTACAGGGAACTCTCACTCATACAAACCTCCTATCAACATGAAAACTTCACACATGGTGACAAATAATATCTTGCCATCAAGGAAATACAGAGATATCACAACATAAATCACCATCCATGATAAATACATACCACATAAAATACACATAAATATTCTGCATCTTACATCAAGCAGGAATCAACAACAACAAATAAACATAAAGATTCTACATCATACACCAAGCAGGAATCGACACGACATAAAGCATCTCACAGAAATAATCAATGAAGTACATGGCAAAAACACTTCATATACCTCAGCTTTGATGATGTATGAAGAATAAGCTGCTCAATCACTGGATCTGAATGCACCATAGAAAATGTGGCGTCGAATGGCAAGAAATCGACTTTCCACGCATTGAAATCTGACACTGTCATCCCATTCTAGAAAATGGCCAAAAAATCGAGACTTCTGTTATAGAAATTGACATCGCCATCAGACTCGTGTCACCGAGAGGTATAAAATCCATATAAAATTTGTCCAATTTGGACACTGGGAAATTTTGCCCCTCTGGAAATGAGGCTCAATCATGGTTCCACTGCCCTTACATCTGACTTCGAGGTTTCGTGCCTCGAACTGTATGCCTCTCCTCCGACCTGCTCTGGGTGCACAGAAGAAAGACGGGTTTAAATTATAAAATTTGGGCGGACCTTACAAGGTCAGCTGGTTGGCATAGTAGTTAAGACCTTGCAATGAAGGAGGAGGGGTTGGGGGATCAAATCCCGCCCCTCCTTTTTTTACATGGCATATATTAAAATAGTGAATGGGTGGTGGGCAGGTCCGCTCCACGCGGCCCAACCCGACCCGACCCAACCTCCGTGCAATTGATATATATAGTGGTTTGTTTTATGTATTGGTGGGTGAGGTCCGCTCCACGCGGCCCCATCCCAAACTTTGTTTTACTAACCATATACATGGTAGCCATGGGCGAAGGGTGCGATGGGGTTCATGGCCCGTCGCCCGATAATTTTTAATTGTTTTATATGGTGGTTGGTAGGGGTGGGGGTCATGGCTCGCCCCTTCAAATTTATTATTTTTTAATTTAAAATAAAACAACCACCCATTTTTAAAATACCTAAATTTTGATGGTAGTAGGCAAATTACCGATCCAACAAATTTGCCCAGAATCTGACCGGAGCTGGCCGGAATTCGGTCACCGGAATCCTGTGAAATTATGTCCTCCTTAACCTGCCACGTCACTTAGTCAACCCCATAACTTTGACCAGCTCTAACTTTCACATGCGAACTCGGTTTGATGAACCATTTGCACCGTTGCAATCGGGACGACAAGATCTTAAAATTGAAACTGAGTTTTCCATATTTCTGTCACTTTGATTTTTGAGCTTTCATAAGCCCTCTTTGTCCCATGTGTGTCTCTGGAGCCACCTAGATCCATTCCTCTCCACTGAGGAGCTTTTGGTCCTCCAAAAGCATCAACAATAATCTGCAACTATTGTGTACTATGTCCGCATCACAAGTGTCCTGAAAAAGGTCACCCTTCCTTCTCCTTCACCTTTGTTCTTTGGAGCCATAAGCAGTGAACTGACACCTACATCCTCTACAAACCTGTAGTACAATTTATTGCAAATTACATGCTCAAATATGACCAATTATGACCCAAGAATTCCATACTCGCCACGAGTTTATAACACATACTCAGTGGTCAAGCTTATAACAAAATGGAATCAATAATACCCCAACTATCAATACAAGGCCATGACACACTAACACATCTAGAAAAACCATCTCTCACTTATCAAAGTGAATGGATCATCCCCCTGTGGCACATTTTCTTGTCGAACAACTGTTTCAACCGGTTCATGCACTGACGCTTCGTCCTTAAGGTGTTGCTCTGGATGGAGCCTCGAACACGTGGCTCTTTGATGACCACTTTGGTTGCAATGGGTGAAAAAGGTCTTCTTCCTCTATACTTGATTAACCAATTTGTTTCCCTGCTATGGGGAAGGCTTTTCACGCCTCATCCTCCTTTAGGCTCTAGAGACACACATAGGACAAAGAGGGCTTATGAAAGCTCAAAAATCAAAGTGAAGAAATATGGAAAACTCAATTTCAAGTTGAAGATCTCGTCGTCTTGATCGCAATGGTGCGAACGGTTCATCAAACCGAGTTCGCATGTGAAAGTTAGAGCTGGTCAAAGTTATGGGGTTGACTAGGTGACATGGCAGGTTAAGGAGGACGCAATTTTGCAAGATTCCGGTGGTCGAATTATGGCCAGCTCCGGTCAAATTCCAGGTAAATTTGTTGGATCAGTAATTTTCCTACTACCCCCAAAATTCGAGTATTTTAAGAATGGGTGGTTGTTTTATTTTAAATAAAAATAATAATAAATTTGGAGGGGCGAGCCATGACCACTCCCACCCCCCCCCCCCCCCCCCCAACCACCATATAAAACAATTAAAAAATTATGAGGCAGTGGGCCATGACCCCCGCCGCACCCTCCACCCACGACTACCATGTATATGGTTAGCAAAACAAATTTTGGGTTGGGGCCGCGTGGAGCGGACCCCGCGCACAGGTTTTGATTAATTAATTTGGGTCTAATTTTTTTTTTTACTCTTAATTAATTTGTGAATATTTAGAAACTATTTCCTAAATTTATTAAAGTTTTCATAAAATTAAATATTAAACTTATTTTTTTAGAAATTGAAAATTAAATATTAAATTCATCTTGTCTTGAAGATGAACCATTATGGTTGGTTCAAAAAGCGTCGACAAAATATGATTATATGCTATTATCACTGAAAATAGTTCTTTACAAATTATGGATGACATAAGCCAAATTCCAAAAATTGAAAATTATTTTTTGAAAGTTTAAAGATTAAATTTCTAATTTTTGATTGGTGGATGACTAATTTTATGTGGTTTAAATTCAAATTTCGAGACTTAAAAATTGTTTAAAAAAATAAAAATAGAAATAAAAACCTCTAATCGCAAAGTGTCCTCATAATTATTGAATACAATATTCCCAAATTTATGGATTTTTTCATAATTAATATTTTCTTTAAAAAAAAAGAGAGTTGCCATTAAGTTTCGGGCTTTTACTAACCATGGAAAGTGACAGATTTAAAAAACAAAAGCAACAACCCTACATATTCCCTTGTTTTCTTCATATTTTTCACTTGTTGATTTTTATTATAGAATGGACTTGGTTCAATTATTTTCAAGCCTCATGTAGCGGATGGCATATCGGACCGTCCCAATTTACGGATCTCTAATCGAACACGAGACAGAGAATCAAGATAAATAAGGGTTGGTGGTGATTGTTTGTTGCCTGCACATTGTAGGTTGGTGGGTGAATCAACACTCAATAAACAATACCTATATTATATTTTCACAATTCAATTTTAAATCATGATGCAATATAAAAAATAAAATTTAAGTCAAGATTACAATAAATAAGATTTTCTTTTTGTCTTCACAATTTTAATCATAACTTTAAAATATAAAATACAAAAATAATTTTTAGAAATCTTTTGCAATCACAATTATTTTAATATTCTAGACATGGTAATTATTTATATTAGATATTTTAATATATATGAATCCTTGCCATGTGATTAAAACGAAATTTGATACCTCATATCAATTTGATTTTTCCAACATAGAAATTCTACCATAGATTATTTACTTATGACTGAATTAGGATTAAGACAAAATTTGATACTTCATATCAATTTGATTTTTCCAACATAGAAATTCTACCATAGATTATTTAGTTATGGCTGAATTAGGATTAAGACGAAATTTGATACTTCATATTAATTTGATTTTTCCAACATAGAAATTCTACCATAGATTATTTACTTATGGCCGAATTAAGATGAGTATAAATTTAAAATTAAATAAATAGTTTGCTATAACAATTAACTTTTTAAAAAATTATTTATTTTATTTATATCATATATATACTCTATTTAATATGAAAATAGGAAACATTGTAATTTCTCCTCTTTATTTGGTTCCATAAGCTAAAGATGGAATAAAATGTGCACACACACATTTCAATAAAGTCTTAACTTTTGTAACGAAGGATGATGACTTCGATGAGTTATCCTCCTTATTTGGTTCCATAAGCTAAAGATGGAATAAAATGTGCACACACACATTTCAATAAAGTCTTAACTTTTGTAATGAAAGATGATGACTTTTCTAACAAACTATGATGTTGAGTTAATGTTTCATCCAAAATTATCTATGCACTTATCTCTATTTTGCTCCAAAATTATCTAGTCCATTAATTACTTTGGTTACTTACTTTCATCCTATTCAAATGTGTTTCATTATTAGATTTATGAATGTGTTCAAACATTCAATAATTATTATCAATTATTTTTTGCATAAAAAACAAATACTAAACAACAATGTTACATATTAAAATTTTATATTTTTCATAAAAAACCCAATAACTAAAAATTTAAAAATAATCTAAAAATATTAAAATTAAATATTAAAAAATTTTAATAAATAGAAATTTTAAATATAATACTTTAGTTTATAATGAGAATAGATTGTACTTCATATGGACCACTAACCAAAAAGAAAGGTTGTAAATTTATATTTATATTATATTATTATGAGATTGAATGAGGAATTGATTGTATTTCATATGGATTACTAATTTTATTTTTATTTTTTATAAATGTGTATTTATATAATCATTATTAATAAAATATTGATGTAGGATAAGAAAATTATTAGTATTTTAATGAGTTATCTTTTTTGGAAAATTGTTAATTGATATTATGAAAGATATTCCGAGGGAAATCCTAAATTAAAAAATTATTTAAATTGAAAATATATTATTTAGTATGTAGTAATTTTTTTAATTTAATTTTAAACTTATTTATTTATTTTAATGAAATTGTTATTATTTTTCATTAAAAGAGAGTTGGAAATAAAAATTTCAAAATTGTAATAAGATAAGATTATTTAAATTAAAAATATATTATTTAGTATAAAGGTTTTTGTTTTTGTTTTTGTTTTTGTTTTTTTTTTTTTTTTTTTAATTTTTTAAGTGTATTTAGAGGTTTTACTATTTTGTATATTTATAAAAAGATTTTTTTTTGCTTTAGTGGGTTTTCTTACTTACAATTTTATATTGAAATTTATTATAAACTCTATAAAAAAAAACTCTTCAATATAAAACATATTTGCAAAACATTTATCAGAGCTTGAGATTTAATAAGCATCAGATGGCCCAACATCTGTTATTGTGCCCAATTTTTTTCGTTGCGTTGTGTACGCTTTTTCCATGCTTAGCTGATCCTTGAACCTTTAGATTTGATTATCCTTTGCTAGCTTCCAAGTTTTTTTTGCTTGAAATCGGACTCGTTGTTGGCGGGTGTCTTATTCCACTCATTTTGAGCTTCATAACTATAATCTTTGCCTTCATGATTACCAACTTTTTGTCTAATTAACTCTGCAACCATTCTCACTTTTTTCCAACGATTCAAACTTCGCTTCCTTCTATTTCTTTGCCATTTCACTTCTTTTGTTTGACAACTCCATCATATCCACCACCACCCTTTCTCTGCCATTTCACTTCTTTTGTTTGACAACTCCATCATATCCACCACCACCCTTGACAAGTTATCTATCAACTGGCGCTATCGCTCTTGGTCATACTCATCTGAATGGGTCTCAGGCATTGTCATTTCTTTCCGCTTAGATCTTAGTGCTCTTGGCCAAATGGTGAACCATAGCCCCATTGTATTTGGAATTGCACTCATGGTGGTAAATTTTATATATACAATCTGGACTTGATTCTTGAGGCGACAATGCCTACAAAGGAAATTAATTTCTATATCAGCCCAAATCTAGACATCACAAAGGTGATCCACCCTTGCCAAAGGATTTAATTCATAGGTTGGTTTGAATTGATCTGCAATTAAAACCTTTGTGCGGGTTTGTAAGGCTTTCATCTGAGGTGTTAATGGTGAATATTGGTCTCTCACAACCCTCCTACACTTAGATCCTCTTCTTCGCCATCTAGTGTATCGACTCACCCTTTGAAATATCAAACAATCAGTATTATGCTTATTGTACGCATAGAATCCATGCACCATTAAATGCCTTTGCTTGCCTTGGAGCGGGCCATAGGGAAGGGATTTGAGACTTGAGGCGTCGACTTTGGCAGACCCCTAGAATTATCTTAACGATTATTCTCTCTAACTTGAAGAACAAATTGGCCATATTTTTCAATCAAACTCAATTTGGGGCACCTCATGGTATAGGGGAAAATACTATTTTTGATTGGTCCAACTCCATTACTCCTTGATTCAAGTTACTCCTTTATTGGCCAATTTGTTTGCTTTTAAATTCAGTTGCCTATATATATGATACAAATTTATCTCCCTGAATTTCCTCAACTTCAAGGCTATCCTTCAGAGTATTGCAATGTGGGTCATTCTTTCCCTATGCTTTAGCTTGGTGACTTGCTTTATTACTATCATTGAATCTCCAAAGACTAATATTCTCTTTAATTCTAGTCCTTTCTCGATGGTCAAATATTCAACCTGGTTGTTTGTCCAACCCCAAGCGAATTATTTCTCTCTTTGTTCCTTAACGCTGAAGATTATCCCTCTCACTCAATAATTTTATTTATTTATTATAAAATTGGATTATATATATATATATATATATATATATATATATATATATAATGCAAATATTAAACTAATTTTTTATATTTAAATGTGATAAAAATATTTATAAAATGAAAAAAAAATTAATTAAATTAAATTTTATTTATTTATTTTGTAATATAAAATGAAGACATTGCTCTATCATCAAATACTAATATAAGTATCTGTACTTTGAAACTAAATGAAATTAACAAAATTCTAATTGTCTTTTACCTCACTTGGAAAAGTGTCGCTTTTGGTACTTAACGACATATTTTTGTTTAAATTTGCAAGGTGGGGATGGTGTTCAGTTGGGGGTGTTTGTGATAAAACTTCTTTTATATGTTGATGATCTTGTATTAATTTCTAAATCGGCCCATGGATTGCAGATGCACCTATATGCCCTTGAACATTTTTGTAGAGCAGTGGGGATGCAAGTCAATATTAGCAAGACCAAAATAATGAATTTCTCTAATAAAAGGATGCAGAGCCATCATACGTTCTTCTTTGAAGACAACATTCTTGAAGAAGTGAATGAGTACAAATACCTCGAGATTGATTTCAACAACAAACTTAATTGGGAATACTGCAGAAAGAATAGAATCTTAGGAGGGTGGAAAACATTATATGCTCTTCAAAACATATGTAGAGAGACTGAGTTATGGGATTGGAAAACAATTAAAATGCTTTTTGGACTCCTAGTTTGTCCAATGATGCTATATGGGCATGAATTGTGGGCTAGCAACACCCCTGTCTCAAAATGGAAGCAAATTGATAAAATCCAAAAACGCTTGATCATGAGCAAGTTCAAAATAAAAAGTTCGGTACCTTAAGAGATAATGTTGAGTGAAATAGGAGAAACTCACATCGAAGCAATTGCCATGGTGCAACTCATAAGATATCTAAAAAGAATTGAGCAAATGGGAGTAGGTAGATGGCCTAATGTTATCTTCAAGGAAGACATGAGTGAAAGAAAGAAAACATGGATGAGACAAAACTACACATGGATGCAAAAATGGAATATCTACCTCAATGCTTGTCCCAAAAATAGCAAGGAGCTAAAGAATTTTGTTATGGAGAAGTTTCGTAAACATGTATGGGGAAAAGAGTTGGGTAGAAAGAAGAAGTACATTATTGAAGAATTCAACCGTACGTATGATCTCCAACAAAAAGAGTACATTGGAGCTAACATTCCATGGAGGGCAAAGGTTCTTATTGTTCAATTAAGAACCAACTCGCATAAACTTCGGTGTGAAACAAGACGGTGGAAAAGCCTAAAGAAGCTTGGGAAGAACGAGTGTGTACATTTTGCACGTCCGAGGCAGTGGAATCAGAAAAACATTGCATTTTGGAATACGATGCGTTCAAAGACATCAGAGAAAATTATGGGAATATGTTAGCACCGGTTTATTGGCATTGTCTTTTCAGCGATGAGATTGTTGGAAGGTTGGATCAACTCATCATCAATTTGAATAAGAAAATGACTGAAATGCAAAAAGCGAAAAACAAAGAACTCATAGTCCCATAGACAATTTTTAGTCTGGTGGACATTAAAATATCATTTCATTTCTCTTTCAAATATTGGTAATGTTGAGTTGTTATCCTTATTTTCAAACTCATTCTCATTGGTTAAAAAATAAAATTTGTAGTGAATAATCTACTTTAGACTATAATAAAGTACTCACTGAACAAAATAGCTTGGACCTTAGTTTTTTATCAGAATCTAGTAAAAAAAATTCAAAAAATCATGTAGTTAAAGAATTTGAATAGTTTTTTTAAATGGTAGAAATAAACTCAACATCATAAAACAATCCCAGGGAAATCCAATATTCTGTAAAATCCTGAAGTTTAACAACTATAACCAAAATTTTAAAAAATTTCAGACAAAATTTTTTATAATATTATTTTGTGGATTTTTTTTTTAGACTACGCGTCAACAGAAAGAAAGAATTTTTAATGTCCACATGGCTAAAAATAGCCTATGGGACAGAGTGAACTCTGTTTATTATTCTCAATGTGATTTACAGTTGCATGTTATGCCGCACGCTTTGTGGGCCTTCTCGAGGTGATTCATCCATCTTTCTTCCCGATTAAACCGACCCTCCAACTGTTCCATGGGCAATAATGTTTAAAGAAATTCAGATGGAATATTAGATTTGACAATGATACCCACGTGGATTTCAAGTACGGTCTTTATGATTGGCTCTATTGAAGACCAACGCAGCACTATCAGAATTAAAGCAAAAGCCAACTTTCATGAAAGACGGTGAAGCAGAACCCACAGCATATATTACGATCGATGGTGAAGCACAAGCCAAACATGAATGCCCACTAAACTCTAATGCAATATTTGTATGTCAACTGATACTCAGAGAGTCGGCGAAGGAGGGCGTCTGTGAAGAGAGGCTAGAACTGGAAATAGAGATTTTTTAGAATTCACAAGGAACGCCATTCTGACTAAACCAGGTTTGTAGCAGATAGATCACGTGCATTCATGATATATTTCAATTTTCATGCATCTGGATGTGTTCTCCTCCTTTTTTAATGTTCAGTCATTTGGGTTATTTTGTCCCATGTCATAAAGTCAGCAAAATACTATGTAGGGAATTGCATTCCACAATGGAATCAATCTATAGCCTTGATGCTAAATTATTAGTTGGGCATCGGTGAATTTTCCACTGTTGGCCTGGAAATCTAACTCTGCAATTTTCAAACTCAAGTTTACTATCCTTAGATCCATTGCATTTCCTGTTCGCACTACCATCTCTGTCCTGTATAAAAGTGCCTGCACAGTCTTAAATGGATGGAATGTGATGATTGAAATTTTTTAACTGGCTACTGTGAGGCACAGAGAGAACATAGGTTGCTAATAAGCTTTAAAATGAAGATATCGAAAGAATAAAAAAAAAGTTAGATTATAGTGCGGAAATTGATGGTTACTAATATTTCAAATTGGAGGAACTGAACGATTAAACTAATACAAACCCATCTGAAGCAGGGTACAACATGCACCGCGAAATTGTGAAGCTCAAATATGTATATATCAAATTTTCGCTGATTTATTACATAAGCTATTTTGTGAACTCGAGATCATATCCTCAAGCTTTGCAACCTAGAGGTGCATATCAGATCCTGGTTTAGATGGGTCTGTGATGGTGTCCATGTTCATTACACACAATGTACTGTTATATGAAGTGTTGATGATGTCGAGAAATCTAGGGGCAGCTTGATTAGGTGATTTCTCTTTTTTGATAACTGCTTGGGATGTATTTTAACTTAATTTGACTTAGCTTCTTTTTTCACTTGATTATTATTATGTTCTTATCATCAAACAACTACCAAACTATGAATATCAAATAGACAAGAGGACACAAAATGTAGGCTGCAAGTGAGGGTCAAAACCTTTCCTCTTGAGAGGAAAACCCACAAGAAATCTTCTCTTATAGAATGTTCAGATAACGAATTCCAAGACCTAAGATCCTTGTGGAAGATCCCTCCAAGACCAAGTGGAACTTCTCCTTCTTGATGAACTTTTCTTTCCAGCTACTTTGCCCTAGCAGCTTCCAGCAATTTCGACCCAACAACTTAGTCCTAGCAACTTCCAGCAATTTCGACCCAACAACTTCCAACAACTTTGACCCCTAGCAACTTCGACCTTCCAACAATTTTGACCTAGCAATAACTTTGACTTCCCAGCAACTTCGACTTCCCTAGCAGTTTCTTCTGTAACTTTGACTTCCCCAACAACTTCTGCAATGTCGGTCTAGCAGCTACTTTAGAAGCCCTAACACGAGAGAGAGAGAGAGGTCCAAAACTTCGATCTTGCTTCTCTTTTTTCTCTTCCTTGATTTTTGTCATTTTCCAGCTTCTTTCTTGAGGAGATTGAACTTTTTTGCTTGCTTGTCGAATGTCTCTTCAAATGAGGTCGAGGTTCCCTTATATATAAGCTTCTTAGGAGGTCCAATTGTAGTCCATGAGGCTGACTTGATGCTTCTTGTAGGCCGACTTGTTTGACAAGATCTTGGAGGGTCTTTATGACACTTTTGACTTTACAAAAATTTTCTTTACAATATACAACATGCCTAAAGGGGTCTTACATGTATGACAATGACTCTTTTGACTTCATAACTCTATGACAAACCTAGAAGCACTCAATGGGTGCTTGACCTATAAATAAATTTATCTTGAGCACGAAACTTATGCATCAAGAATGAAAATAATAAATTTCTCTTCTTTTTAATATCAAATATTTAAAATCATGATTACTATAGACATTATGAAGACTGAACTTAGTTACACATTTCAACACTCCCTCTTGTTGATTTTTGTAGTATCGGATGTGCTATAGCCTCGAGATTTTGTAGAGAGGCTAAGACACACGCATTCTCCAAGACCCATAAATCGTTTGGAGAAATATGACTAACTTAGGAAATATGATTGATTAAAAGGTATCAGTTAAGTCACGTGCGACTCTTCTAGAAAAAGGCATGGATCGAGTCTTAGTTAATCTTAGCCATCGATTAAGTTTTAATCGTGGCCGTTGAAGTCTCAATGAGAGATTATAAGAAGAACTTGATGGGCACATGGAGAACACACTACAACAAATCGAATTCACTGGCAGATCGATTTCCTGAGTAGCAGCGCTAAGTTGTTGGAGAGAGAGCCAGTGAGCTTGTTGCAGTGAGAGAGGGGTAGGGATAGTAAGGTCAGAGAAAGCTTTTCCAGATTCAGTGAGTGCAAAGTAGAGAAGCAACAAGTGCCACAGAGAGGCTGTGTAGAAGCCATGCAGAGGCAACGCAGTTCATTAGCCAATAGGGCATATTTTTGAGGAAAAATTGTTTCTCTGAGTGAGTCGACAAAGAACAAAATTTCCAGATCGAAGATTGTTAGAGGCAAAGGGAGCAACAATGTTTTTCTCGCAGAGCAGATCTTCAGCTTGGACGCAATTATTGTGCAGCAATTGCCTGCAGAATAACGCCATAAGGGAAGAAGAGCACACATTGAGGGAATTCTTTCCTCAGGGAACTTCTAGCCAAGAAGTTCAAGTTCTCCACGCAGAGTAGCAGTAGTTGTGAGTAGATTTTCCCACTTCAGCAAGGAGTGCGTAGATCCAGTCAGTAGCTGCGTAGAGGAGAAGAGGTAGAGTTCGACATTTTTTATGAGATGGCATCACCAAAGTTGAGAGATCAAGATCGGTTGGACGATTCATCCAACTATGTCATCTAGAAGGCTAGAATTTCCTATCTTCTCGATGAATATGATCTCAGGACTTATATCAATTTCAGTGGTAGTAGCTATACCCACAGACCCAAAACAACACAAGACCTACCAAAATGAGATGGCGAAAGCAAAGAGGCTGATCCTCGATGGAGTTCTAGATCACATAGTATCTCACATAGTTGACAAAGATATCGCCAAACAGATATGGGATGCTCTTGCCACGCTATACTAGGGATCTTCTAAGCAACAAAAGATGTATTTGGAGGAGAAGTTGAGGTGTACCAGGATGCAAAAAGGGGAGCGTATAGATCCCTTCCTTATTAAACTTCAGGAAGTCCAGGATTAACTGTCTGCAGTTGGGTCAACGCCCCAACCTACAAAGTTTGTAGGATTTTCCCTTAACAGCGTGTCTGAGGATTGGCAAGTGTTTGTCCAGAGCATCTTGGGTAGAGAAAACTTTCCAAATTGGGATGGAATGTGGGCAGATCTGCAACAAGAGGAGATGAGGCGAGACTTGGTGAAAAGCACCATCAGTGGCAGCAGCAGCAGCGGGACGAAGGAAGTAAAGGAGGAGGAGGAGAACACAACCCTCGCATCAAAGGGGTAGCGAGAGCAACATAGAAGAAAGAAGGACATTTCAAAGGTCAAGTGCTTCAGATGTGGTGAACTTGGTCACTACAACACCTTGTGTCTGCTCAGGTTGAGGGACAAAGAGGAGAAGTAGAACCAGCAGGCTGCATCTGCAGAGATAGATAGGTTGTCCTTTAGATTGGAGGAAGATTTTTCCACGATCACCGACATACCTCCAAGGGTGAGGTGGGGTGATTTTGTTTTCTAGCCCCAGAGAGCTACAGATGGGCAGGATCCTTGAGGAGTCCACCTCGTGGATCAATACCTTGTTACAGGAGCCCATAGCAGCAGTATCAGGATGGACCAGTGACAGTTGGTGCAGGCAGTTGCCAGAGTGACACATGCAGTAGCTAGTAGCGGTCTAAGACTGAGCAGCGCAGAGCAGAGTTGGCAACAGTATAGTTGGTGCAGTGCAGAGTCAGCAGTAGCGCAGAGGCTTCAGTGACAGCGTAGAGTCTAGCAGCAGTCAGGACTCGGGTGATAGATGCATCAGATTGGACACAGTTGGTTCAGTATGATGGACATCTCTCAGTTGCAACAACAACAAATGAGAGACAGTTGCAGATGTTGTAGTGGCAGCAATAACAAAGTTGTAGTGCAGATGTAGTAGTTGGCAACAGTTCAGCAGATTCAGCAGCAGCACAAATGCAACGCAGAATTAGAGTTGCGCAGTAGTTGGTGGGCAGTGCAACCAGACATCAGCAGCGCATCAGGAGATGGTGCAGAATCAGAGTATTTCTATCAGGAGGGTAGCAGTACTAGAGCACATTCCTCACTAAGAGGGAGTGTTGATTTTTGTAGCATCGGATGTGCTCTAGCCTCGAGATTTTGCATATAGGCTAAGACACATGCATTCTCCAAAACCCAGAAATCGTTTGGAGAAATTCCACCAAGAGAGATGGCTTAATTAAAATAATTAATCAATTTTTAATATTTTCTAAGTCTAAACTTAGGAAATATGATTAATTAAAAGGTATTAATTAAGTTAGGTGCAAATCTTCTAGAAAAAAGCATGGATCGAGTCTTACTTAATCTTAGCCATCGATTAAGTTTTAATCGTGGCCGTTGAAGTCTCAACGAGAGATTATAAGAAGAACTTGATGGGCACTTGGAGATCACAATTGCGCAGATCGAATTCACTGGCAGATCGATTTCTTGAGTAGCAGCGCTGAGTTGCCAGAGAGAGCCAGTGAGCTCGTTGCAGTGAGAGAGGGGTAGGGATAGTAAGTTCGGAGGAAGCTTTTCCAGATCCGGTGAGTGCAAAGTAGAGAGGTAACAATTGCCACAGAGAGGTTGTGCAGAGGCCACGCAGAGGCAGCGCAAAGCTTCAGAGGAGATCCATATTTTTTCCAGGAGACATAGCTGATTCAGTGCCAGAGGCCGGAGTGAGAGATCGAAGGGCCAAGTGGGTCAAGTTTCCAGACAATAGCTGATCAGACAACGAAGGTGACGTAGTTCCTAGCTGTGTGAAGCAGTACTGCGTAGGCTAACGCAGTGACTGCGCAGAGGCAGCGCAGAGCATCTCATTCTGAGCCCAGATCAATGTCAAATCGCTAGTGGCAGAGTGAGAATTTTCTCACCAACTTTTTGTCGGATTTTTCTCTGTATGGTTTGCTATATTTGAGCAACCGTAGACTTGTACTCAAATTTACTACTACATAATATACAAAACCTCAGCTGCTGCATCGATTTTCCCAAGTTGGGTTTTTTCGGGGACTTAGTCCAAAAATAACGTTGTTATTGGTGTGTGCATCTATCTTTCCTGCGTTGTATTTATTTTGTGAAGGCTGCAGCATATTGATTTCGATATTTACCATAGCAAACAATAAATAATTTGTTCAATAAATGAACAAATATAAGGAATCTAATTAGTTGCTGTAGTATGATTCCAATTTGTGGAATTTTCACACCTCTTAACTAGGGAAGTATTCATAATCCATACAAGGTACGTGGACATTCTCATACTGAAGAATTATCATAAGAAGAGTCGGATTGATAAGCTATCTCATAAGCTATTTTCTCAACTTGTATCAATGCATCTTATCATATTAACCAATGTTGTCAGACAACAAGGCCTTGACTGACAACTCTATCTTTCCACAAGATCAAAGCAAAATGTTGGCGAGACAATGACTAATAGACACCTTTCATCATTGTCTCTCAAGGCGCATACCCCATCCAGATGTTCACAAGGTATGTCCTTTTAGGACTATTCCTGTCTTGGAATAACACATCCTTAAGGAATTTCCTCTTCGACTACTCTTGCCTATTGGATGCCCTACCATATCCTCAAAGAGTATTGGAATCAATCTCAGATGCTTACCCAATCTTCCATTATTCTTCATAACATGAAGACAAGAATGATGTGTCTATCTCCCCCTCTCAACTAGGGAGGATCTACACATTCCTATAAAAGGAATATTCCCAAGCTCCCTTTTAACAAGGGACTTGCCCAAGCTCCCTCTCAACTAGGTACTTGTTTCCAACAACAACTCTTTGCTCTTTTGGTGGAGATAATGGTACTATCAGTTGCTTGTAGGGCTCCTCTTTCTGCATCATGTCATGAACTTCATCTTCTTCATTATGGAGCCTTCTTCATCATAGCTTCTTCGTAGGGCATTGACCATCTTCTACATCATTTTCTTTTCAACGAGACATAGTGTTGAACCAATAGTCATGCCATCCTTCTCTTCATTGGAAAGTGATCTTCTAGTCCACATTTGGCTATCCTTCATGCCGCTACCTTTTCCAATTCATGTTTCTTTTAGGATCTTCCATCTAATCTCATGAGTACTAGTTGTAGGTGACTTCTACAACCCTCTTTCGATAGCCTGTTTTAACCCAACCAAATGTTTTCAAGAATAAAGATGAACATCAAATCAAGTTACCTTTTTATGATGGCCTTTCGTCACGACATCAACTTCTTGCAACATCAACATCCTACACATGTATGAATCCATCTCCAAGACATTCATTACCAAGATTCTTCCTTTGCAGTATACATGTCAGGGTCTTCCTATCTTATTCTTCCATGGAGATAGCATAGCTAATTCTTCTAGTTATTGGATGTTGATTACTTATCTTATCTTACGCGACTATAGTTGCATCTTTCACGAACTCTTCCTCTTTTCTTCATATATTGCTTCCTCAGGAACTTCTATACATAGTTCCTTCATCATAGGAACCGTAGTTGCCAACCACCTCATATTCTTCATGAGGTCATATTATGTTGATTTCATTTTGCCAATATGTAGAAGAGTTCAAGGCACATTGCCTTCATGTCTTCATGCATCATTTTAATGGAAGAGTTTCTTCTTCTTCAATCATGCTCATGAGACAGAGCATTCAACCATTCTTTCTGCAACTATATGATGACATGAATTTATCTATTAAATATATACATACCTCGTCCTCCTTTTGGTCATCTAGAATACCTTCTAGTAGCTTCCTTTCCTTGCTTGAAGATGAAAGTACTTCAACCAACTTGACATGATGCACATCTTGGTCATCATACCTTAACAGTGGATCCCACACAAGTTGGAATGTGGACTGTCTGTGAGGCACTTGATTCTTCTTAGTTGAGGTGAACCTTCTAATGAAGATTCCAATGGAGGATCTTGATGATCCTCATTCTGCAAATTCTCCTTCCTAATGATGATGATGTATGGCGATTTCTTTATCTTCTATCTTGCTAGATGACTTTCCTCCAACCATATATACTGTGAAAATTTCATCTATTCTAGCAACTGGAAAATATTCTTCTAACTGTAAATTTAATTATGCAGTTTATTTGCTATGGAAAACAACGAATAAAATCACAACTGCAATTTTCACAACAAAATCACTGTGGAAAATAAAATACTGGAAAATGAGAAATTCTAGCACACACACAAGAATATTAACATAGTTATTTTTGGACAACTGTCCCCGGAAAAACCCAACTTGGGAAAACTAGTGCAACAGATGAGGGTTTTCTTATTAATCTTCAGCAGCAAATCTGAGTACAAGAATTTTAGGT
The DNA here is from genome assembly GCA_034641835.2 of Pinus albicaulis. NCBI lineage: Eukaryota > Viridiplantae > Streptophyta > Pinopsida > Pinales > Pinaceae > Pinus > Pinus albicaulis. The sequence goes on along the minus strand of CM076576.1, from coordinate 209,844,843 downwards.
GCTCTACTTGTTGAGATTTTGTGTATTTGGGGTAGCATCAGTTGTGCTCTAGCTCCCAAATTTTGTGGAGGGACTAGAGTGCACTTGATCTACAAGACCCAGAAATTGATTTGGGAAATTTCATTTGGTTTAGGAGATATTAAACCCCATCGTGATAATTGGAAGAAATGGGTCGACTATGGCTGAGTCTAAATGGCATAATGAATATATGCGGGGTAATTTAGTTAGTCTGAGAAATAACCAGTCAAAGCGGCCATTCCAGCAGCATAAGTCGATCCAGGACCAGCAACAGGAGACCCAGTAGTAGACTCATGAAATAGTGTCTCATGCAACAAGTGTAAGAGCTAGCGAACCAAACCTGCCAAGCAACCTTGACTGATTAACTTAGACTTTAAAATAATTAATTATTTTAATGTATTTCCTAAGTTAAAACTTAGGGAACTTAAATAATTAAAGTGAATTTAATTAAACATGTGATGAAATTGTCTTCAGTCACACGGATCAAGCTTTCTTTTAATCTTAGCAATTGATTCAAGATCTGATCATGGCCGTTGATTTTCCAATGAGAAAAGTACAAAGGAAAGACTTGGGGTTATTTGTGAAGACACATAGAGGCAAAGCACTGAAGCTAAGTTGAGATTCTAGGGCAAGGTTTGCTAAGAATACTCAGAAGTGTTTCAGCTGCAGAGAGGGGAATTTAGGCCAAGGGGATGATCTGATCCCGAGGTCTAGAATACACAAGAGGCAGAGATCAGCCCAAGGACAACGTAGAAGAGGAGAGCAGTAGTAGCAGCAAGGACAACGCATTTCCTCCAAGGGCAGCGTGATTTTCAGCAGGAAACCCTCAGAGGGTTACGCAGAGACCCTAAGGGGCAGCGTAGTGATTGTGTCACCCAGTCTGGGGAAACGCAGTCTCTTCCGGAGCAACGTTGATGGTTTGAGGGGCTTCAGAGGTTGACGCAGAGGCTTTCAAGCGCAGCGCTGGGGTTTCTAGGCCCTAATCTTGGCTGAGTTCTGTAAATCCCGTTTGAGGGTGTGGATCAGTCATTATTTTGGCCCTAGATCAACCAGGGAGCTGTAGATCTATTATATCTCTTTCGGGTTTTCCAGATTTGGAACCCAGGCTTGTTGTATTCAGAAAATTCTTAATAATAAAACCTCCAGCAGCCAGAGACCGGTTTTCCCGCATTGGGTTTTTTCGGGGACTATTTTGCCAGAAATGACTATGTCACTTTGTCTATGTGTGCATGAACTTGTTCTAGATCTGGATTGGTAGTGTTATCTGTTTTGCTTCGATTTTAACTTGAATTTATTCAGTTAATTACTTGTTTAAGTAGGAGGAGCATAACCAGATTAATAGTAATAATTTCTGCATAAAGTGTAAGGATTCAGAAATTTCTACATGGTATTAGAGCAATTGCAGATCTAGGAGGGTCACCAATAGAAGAAACTGAAGGTTCTAGTTGTAGAAAGTAGCTGGAAAAGCAGTAGAAACGTAGATCTGAAGGGACAATGCAGTTTTCAGAGGCAGATTGACGCAGAGGGAAGGGTGACGTTGTCTAACGCTGTTTCCTAGAAAGCCCACGCAATTACTGCACAGAGGCAGCTCAGAAACACCGCTGGATTGGTCTGAAGCCAGCCAGTGTGATTCAAATCTGAATCTGTCAGATCCAAAAAAGACTGCAGAAAAGTTGCAAAAATTTAGTAGGAGCTGGTGGGGTTAAAATTCTAAAGTTTTCAGATTTTTAGCCTTAGCACAAGTGACAAAGAGCGGGAGGAGATAAGCTTCTCAGATTGTTTCTAGCCAAAGGAAACTTGCAGTTTGATTAGAGGATCAAAGAAGAAGCTGAATCATAGTTGATTTGGTAGATTTCCAAGGAGGGAAATCAGTTGTCAGAGGTAGCAGAAGGTGTCTGTTTTACCAAGGGCCGTAGATCCATTTCTCTAGCAAAGAGAAAAGGAAGTTCCGACACATTCTGAGTAGATGGATCCTCATGGACTACGTGATCAGGATAGGCTGGATGGCCTCTCAAACTTTTCAGTTTGGAAGGCAAGGATCCCGATAGTCCTTGAGGTATACAATCTTAGAGACCACGTAGAGCAAACTCTGGCCACATCGACAGATCCGGATCTCCTTCGGAAGCATAAGGAGGCTGCTGGGCATGCCAAGCGGCTGATTATGGATGGAATCAAGGACCATATTGTACGACATGTAGCTGAGAAGAAGACATCTAACGAGATGTGGAAGGCCTTGACCTCCCTGTATGAGGGAAAGTCTGTCCAATGAAAGATGTTGTTGGAGACTCATATGAGGTCACTCATGATGACCAAGGGAGAAGACATGGAGCATTTTCTCTTCATATTGCAGTCAATTAGATATCAACTGACTGCAACGGGTGCAACGGTGGATGATGCTGTGATAGTCAGGACTGCCCTCAATGCAGTCACGGATGAGTGGAAAACCTTTGTCTAAAGTATCTTGGGCAGAGCGGACCTCCCAGATTAGGACAACTTGTGGTCAATTCTGCGTCAAGAAGAACTCTGCAGATTCACCAAGAGGCTGCACAACCCTGCATTGAGCAAAGTGAAGAAGGAAGATGAGGAAGATGCAGCCTTGGCATCAAAGAAGCAACCAAAGAAGAAGAAGGATATTTCAAAGATCAAGTGCTTCCAGTGTGGTGAAATGGGACATTTTGCCAGCAATTGTCCTGAGAAGAAAAGGGACAAGGAAGCATCTTCTTCCAAAGCAGCTGTGGCAGATGATGGGTCAAGAGATGATGCAGCCATGAGTGCTCATGAACCACGGAGGTGGGGTGACATGGATATGTAGAGGAGCTACATGAAAGAAGGCGGGATCCTTGAGTAGCTCATCTCTTGGATCACATGCGAGCTATGGAAGCCTTAAGACAGTAGCAGGACAAGTGGAGTAGTGGGTGCATAGATCATAGATGAGGCAGAGGCAGAGGCAGTTCTGAAGACTGGAAGGAGCAGTGCAGAGCAAGGCAGCAACAACGTAGAAGCAGCAGCAGCGCAGAGGCTGATGTGACTTCAGCAGCGCAAAGTAGAGCTGCTTACGCAGTGCAGAGCTGCAGCAACGCAGAAAGCTTCAGAGGGACAAAGCAGTGCAGCAACAACGTGATAGATTTCAGCACAAAGGGCTGATGTGACTTCAATAGTGCAGAGGGAGTTTGATTATGCAAGCAGAGCTATAGCTGTGCTGTAATATTCCCATTTTTGGTATCATCCATGACAGGGCTAGGAGGGACTTCCAGAGTTAGGAGCAGACAGGTCACATGTACAGATTGGTGCTATCAGTGGGCTCAGGAGCTTTTCAGAGGAGTTTTGAGGAGTTTTCATGGTGTCTGGAGGCATTCGCTTGATATACTCCGTCATCTGAGCAGTTTGGCTTTCGTTCCGATGCATTCCGATAACTTTCGGAATTTTGAGTTATTTATGGGCTTAACTCAACTGATTATGCTCAAGGTGGCATTCCGGGAGGAATATATGATGGAACACCTTAGTGTAATAGCTCATCGGAACCGGGACGAGGAGACCTACACGATGGGACGGTTAGACAGAGATTTCAGTGACCAAAGGAGGCGTGGTAGCCGATATACCCTTTTCTACATTAAAAAGGAATAGTTTATAATATTTTAATAAAAAGGGAAAAGTGCTCCATAAATAAAATAATAATAAAATAATGCTCTAGAAGGCTCCAAGGGATCTATAAAAGAGAGGGAGGAGGCCATTGGGAGACATCTTTGGAGTAGATCATTTGCTTGTGTATGAGAGGTTTGAGGACGTGGTTCTCTACTTCTGCCGTAGCCCCAGGACGGAAACCCTCGGGTGGTTTGTGAGTGTTGGACGAAAACCCAACTCTCTTGAGGAGACTTCACTTAGGAGTTTCACAGAGCTTCCGAGTTTGGTGTGAGGATCATTCAGATCTTCAACTTGGGCTTCATCAGTTTCAGTGGGTTCAGTTTCAGCTGTTGCCGGAGGGAGAGTGCAGCAGTGCAGTTTGTGGCCAGTGCCGTTCAACATCTTATCTTGGTGGCCGGTTTTCTATCTCAGCTCTTCTTGGGTCAGATCTATATGTAAACCCCTGTTTATTATCTATAATAAAAGCTGAGATTTTCCTTCTGTTCTTTATGGTATTGGATTGCAACATTTCCTGTCTTTTATTTTACATGGCAATCTTCTGTTGAATAAATGTTTATTTTACGGCAAATTGTGGTATTCAGTATTTTTCTGCATTTTAGTTAAAATATCCCATCCGGGATATTACATGTGCATTGTTCTTTAGATGCCAGCACATATCTGTAGCCTATGGAGCTTCAGTGATGAGGATGCAACCCATCTGACTTGTCTATAAAAGGTTGGACAGGTGATTCAGTTGTTTCTCTCAACAACTGAAGTTGCAGTGCAGCAGATCAACAGTGGCAGTGCTATGAGCAACACAGATGCAGCATATTGAGAGGGAGCTGCAGTACAGTGGTTGCAGTGGCAATGGCAAAGTCATGGGCAACAATACAGAATGGCAGCAGCAGTGCAGAGTTGAGTGGCAGCAGGCCAAGCTTCAGCAACATAGAACCAGTGCCCAAAATCATGTAATGCATAGTGTGATGTATTGCTAGAGCACACACTTGATGCTAGAGGGAGTGTTGAGATTTTGTGTATTTGGGGTAGCATCAGTTGTGCTCTAGCTCCCAAATTTTGTGGAGGGACTAGAGTACACTTGATCTACAAGACCCAGAAATTGATTTGGGAAATTTCATCCGGTTTAGGAGATATTAAATTAATTAATTATTTTAATGTATTTCCTAAGTTAAAACTTAGGGAACTTAAATAATTAAAGTGAATTTAATTAAACATGTGATGAAATTGTCTTAAGTCACACGGATTAAGCTTTTTTTTAATTTTAGCCATTGATTCAAAGATCGATCATGGTTGTTGATTGTCCAACGAAAAGTATAAAGGAAAGGCTTGGGGTTATTTATTAGAAGACACACAGGCGAGCAACGAAGCTAAGTTGAGATTCGAGGCGGGAGTTTGCTAAGAATACTCGAAGTGTTTAGGAGTGCTGAGAGAGGGAATTTAGGCCAAGAGAATGATTTGATCCTGGGGTCCAGAATGCCTGAGCGAGAGATCGGCTCAGGACAACGCAGAAGAGGTGAGTAGTAGCAACAACAAGGGCAGTGCGGTCCTCAGGACAACGTGATTTAAAATAGGAAACCCTCGAGAGGATGTTTAGGACAGAACCCTGGGAGCGACGTAGTGGCTGCGTCTGAGATGCAGAGGTATGGTCTCTTGGGGAGTGTGGCGAGGGTTTTGAGGGAGAAACGGAGGCGACTGTGAGAGGCTTTCAGGGGCAGCGCTGGGGTTTCTAGGCCCTAATCTTGGTTGAGTTCTGTAAATCCCGTTTGAGGGTGTGGATCAGTCATTATTTTGGCCCTAGATCAACCAGTGAGTTGTAGGTCTAGTGTTTTCTCTGTCGGGTTTTCCAGATCTGGAACCTAGATTTGTGTATTCAGAAATATTCTTAATAATAAGACCTTTCAGCAGCCAGAGACCGGTTTTCTCGCATTGGGTTTTTCTGGGGACTATTTGTCTAGAAATAACTGTGTCTCTTTGTCAATGTGTGCATGTGCTTATTCTAGATCTGGATTGGTAGAGATCTGTTATGTGTTTTGCTTCAATTTTAACTTGAATTCATTCAGTTAATAACTTGTCTAAGTAGGAGGAGCATAACCAGATTAACAACAATAATTTCTGCATAAAGTGTAAGATTCAGAAATTTCCACACCTGCGACAATGTAAGGCGGGAAAATCTTGAGAAATTTTGTGAGAATTTTTTCACACTCCACAAGCAACTTTCTACCCTGAGAATGGACCCTGCAGCTACGCTGGAGCCTCTGCCCGCGTCCTCTCTTTGCGTAAGATCTTGTAGGTTCGCTCTTTCTCACTTTGCACTCTTCAGAAAAGAAATATTCCTCCTGGTATTTTGTTGCTCTCCTCTCTCACCTGCTACTCACCCTCTGGCTCTATCTTCTCTGCTAAATCACAGCCACTGAGAAAATCGAATTGTCTAGGAAACTGAGTAACTGCACTAGTGTGTTGTCCATCTACTCATTGACTTCTTCTTATAATCTTTTGTTGGGACTCCAACGACCAATGTTAAATTTTAATCAATGGCTGAGATTATTTCCTTGTCGACCCGTGTGAGTTTCTAGATGATTCACACCTTTTTCAATTAAAACTGATTAATTAGCCCCTTTTCCTAAGTTTAGACTTAGGAAATATTTAAAAATAGGCTAATAATCTAATTGAGATACTTCTAGGTGGAATTTCCAGAAACTATTTTCGATTTGGAGTTTTGGAGAACTTATTAATTCTAGCCTTTCTGCTAAAATTGCATTTCCAGACACAATTGAACCTATTACAAAAGGTAACACTCCCCTCTTAGCAAGGGATGTGTTCGTCTTCTCGTGATTCTAAAGCTCCCTGTCTTTGCATATCCTCATGTATTTCTTGAAATGTAAACTCTGCGCTCACAACCTCATAACTCTAATATGAGTTTGCATACATGTGGCTGTGGGCTGATGTCAGCAACATACATTGTTAAGAACTCCCTCTCATCTGTTGCTGCTGCAACTGCAACATCTGCAACTAAGAATTATTCAAAGTAACTTGTCCCTGCTACTGAAACGGGTTCTCCACCATACCCATATGTTCCTTGAATTGGAAGAACTTAGATCTCCTTAGAGCTTTCGTCAATATGTCTACCACCTGCTCTCTTGTGGGAACATACTGTAGCTGGAATGCCCCACGCCATACATAGTCTCTGATGAAATGGCATCTAATATCTATGTGCTTCGACCTGTCTAAAACACTAGATTCTCAGAGAGCTTTATGCAGCTCTGATTATCATAGTAGACGTTGGTCGCTTCCATCCTTTGCCTGAACAAGCTTACTAGCAGCTTCCTAAGCCATATAGCTTCGCGCGTAGGCGGCAGTGGCTTCCATATGTTTATTTCTAGTAGCATTGAACGTGCTCTAAGTCTCAAATTTTGCAAGGAGGCTTAGGCACATGTATTCCAAAGAATACAAGAAAGTGTTTTAGGAAATTCGACCCGAAATGTATTTTATTAAAATAATTAATTATTTTTAATGGGAACCTAAGATTAAACTTAGGAAATTAAAATAATTAAAGGGTATTAATAAAACAAGGTGTGAATCTTCTAGAAAAAGACGAAGATCAAGTTAAGTTAATCTTAGCCATTGATTAGCGATTTAATCTCAGTCGTTGAAGTCTCAATGAGAAGATTATAAGGACTTGATGGGCATTTTGGCTGCATGAGGTCTGAAGAGATCAATTCTCGAAGAAAGCGTAAGAAGCGTGAGAGGTATTTTGATCGAGAAGATCCGATTGCGGTGAGGGGCGGTGATAGTTTCCGGTTGGAAAGTCTTTTCTTGATCAGAGCCTGTGAAGAAGAGACACGAGAGAGGCGAGCGTAGTAGCTACGTAGAGTGTAGAAGAGACTACGCGAGTATGTTAAGCCATGAGGAGATCAATGATCTCGCTTAGGATTAGTGAATCTGGTCCCAGAGTGTGGGGTGGCCATGGTCTAGCGCGGTACGCGGAGATTGCGCAGACGTAGTGTGGGGTTGTCCAGTTCAGTGTTGGGTCAATGCCGAATCTCCGGCGTTAGTGTGAGGACATTTTCTCACTAATTCTCTGTTAGTAATTTTCTCTGTTTGGATGGCCAGTAAGGCATCCCAGATTGTATTCAAAACTTCTTCTTAATAATATCAAACCCTCACCTACTGCATCGGTTTTCCCACATTTGGTTTTTTCTGGAGAATTAGTCCAAAAATAACGGTGTCGTGTGTTATTTCTTCTTGCTTAGATCTTGTTTCCACAGTTTATTTAATGAAGGTTGCACTATATTTTCTTCAGTATTTACTTGTAGAACACAGTAAATAACTTGTATGATTCATCAAGTAGGAGAAGTAAAATCAGTTTGCTGCAATAGGGATTTCGAGTGTAGGAATTTTGACATGGTATCAGAGCTTGTATAGCAGTGAAGGAGAAGCAAGAGAGTAGATCGGGAGAACTCAGCATTGAAGAAGAAGTGGGAGGTCGAATAGCTGCGTAGGCAGCAGATCGAATCCCCAAGGGATTGCGCAGTCCAGTCCAGGAGGGCTAGATTCGCGAGGAAAATCTCTCTGAGTGAGTCGATAGAGAGATAAGATTTCCAGATTCATGATTTGTCAATGACAGAGGGAGCAACACAGTAGCAGCTTCAGCGCGGAGGAGATATCTGTGGGACACAGTTTTTCTGTAGCATTTTGTTGGGCAAAAAAGCTCTAGAAGGAAGAAGAAGCATATTGAGGGAATTCTTGTGAAAATTTCTGAACACGGAAACCCTACTGCAGAATATTGATTTACTTCTCCTACTTGTTTTGTTATACACAAGTTATTTAACTGAAATATTTAGAAAAACAACAAAGTAAACACAATCTGCAGCCTACACATATACAGATCATTTACTGAAACACAATTCATATATGACAAAGGACACACATGATTTTTCAGACAAATGTCCCTGGAAAAATCCAATTCGGGAAAACCGGTGCAACAACTCTTTGAGGGTTTTATTATTAAGAAGAATCTGAATACATCATGGGCACCAGTAGTGGTTTTCCCTACAGAGAATTTCACAACAGTTGTACCTTATCGCTCGGAGACAAAAAATATCGGCAGTTCAAACCCTTCGGAATTCTTGAATAGGAGCCTTTTAAGCCCACTAGAACCCACATCGCAACTCTTCCGCGTCACGCGTCGGCCTCACCTTGGCCTAGCCTGCGCACATCGTCATGAGTAACCGTCCCCACCAGGCCTCTTGCGCCTCTGCATCACCCCGGAAGGGTTTTGCGTGATCTTGTGTCCTTTAAGTGGCGCATCCTATCTTGGTGGCCTCTTTTCCTGGTCTCTGTGTCAGCCTGGTTGGGTTGCGTCCCTCTTGTTGGCCTCTTTGCATGGTCTCTCAGCTTTGGTTGGTGCGTCCCTCTTATTTACAGCTCTGCATTGCCTGATACGAATTTTGTCACTCTGATGTATGTATTCGGCCTCAGTTCTACTTAAAACCCTTGTCGTCTGCCCCTCATTAGCTTACTACAAGCTCACTCAAAAATTCTCACCAAACCGCGCCCTAGAATTTGGACTTAGCTCAAGTGCTACTACTTTGCGTGTATTCTCCAACTGACCCCAACCCTTCCTTTAATAATTTTCTCGTTGATAAATCAATGGCTGTGATCTAATCACTAATCAACGGCTAAGATTAGAGAAAGCTTGATCCACATCACTTAGAACATTCTCACCACATGTGTAAAGTAATTCACTTTAATTTTTCAATTTCCCCAAGTTAGACTTAGCGTCCCCATTAAAAAATTTGATTATTTGAATAAATTTTACACCGTTTGGAATTTCTCCAAACGATTTCTGAATCTTGAGATCTCAGCAGCGTTTCGGCCCTCCCACAAAGTTTCGGAGTAGGAGGCATCAGGTACCACCCAAAATCTCAAACTTCCTAACCTTAAGGGAATTTCTCGGGCCGAAAGTGCAGTTCCCCCTTACAAGGCAGTGATCGAGATTTATTTGGCTTACTCCAGCTGGAAGTGTGTAGAGCCAGCTGCGCAGAGGGTTAGAGGCAACAGTTCGACATTTGGTTGGGTGAGATGGCAGCCACTAGATTGCGTGATCAGGATCAGTTGGAGGGTGCCTCCAACTATGTAATATGGAAGGAAAGGATCTCCTTCCTTCTGGATGAGCATGAGCTCAAGGCCTTCATCGATAGTGTGGTAGGCGAACTTGTAGATACGAGATTAAGTTGAAAGCCTTCAAGAAGAACATGGTAAAAGCCAAACGGTTGATCCTCGACGGAATGAAGGATCACATTGTCTCACATATTCCCAGCAAAGGGACTACAAAGGAGATGTGGGATGCATTGGCCACGCTATACCAAGGGGGTCTTCCAAGCAGCAGAAGATGTTCTTGGAGGAGAATGTGCGATCTACGAGGATGCAAAAGGGAGAACACATAGACCTTGAATTTTTTGAATGTTACTTATACGAAATCTCTTTGTTAGAGCGATTTATGTAATTAAGTTATTAATGTTGAAACTTCAAATTAACATCTAAGCAAACACATAACAAACTTTCACCGATTCAAATCTAAAACATAAAAGTACATGCACACATAAACAAAGTGACACAAACAATTTTTGGACAATAGTCCCCGAAAAAACACAATGCGGGAAAACCGGTCTTCTGGTTGCTGGAGGGTTTTATTATTAAGAGTTTTCTGAATACAGCAAATCTGGGTTCCAAATCTGGAAAACCCGATAGAGAAAATATAGATCTGCAGCTAACATGTTGTTCTGAATCCAAAATATTGACTGATCCACACCCTCAAACAGGATTACGAGGACTCGACGGATCTTGGCCTTAAAACCCCTGGTTTTGCCACTTGAAGCCCTGCATTGATTGTGCACAGCCTCTATGTTCCTCTGCGGCCCGACCTAGAGAGGGCTGCGTAACCCACAATGGGTGCCTTCTTTGCTAGCATTGCCGGGAGAAATGACGCACCTATATTTGTATTTGCCCTACATTGTGAAGTTTCTAGCGCCCTCTCTATTTAGCTGCTCACCGCTTCTCTGTATTTTACCTCTTTGGAAAGTGCTCTGCACTCTTTGTGATTCGACCGCTGGGATCGAATCATCTGTTTACCCTAAACTTCCCCTCTCTATAGCTGAAACACCTCTTAAAGTTCTTAGCAAACCATGCCCTAGAACTTCAACTTAGTCTCAGTGCTCTGCCTCTGTGTGTCTTCTCCAAATGACCCCAAGCCTTTCCTTTATACTTTTCTCATTGGGAAACCAAAGGCCATGAATAGATCTTGAATCAATGGCTAATATTCAAATAAAGCTTGATCTGTGTGACTTAAGACAATTTCATCACATGTTTTAATTGATTACCTTTAATAATTTAATTTTCCTAAGTTAGACTTAGAGTCCATAATTAAAATTATTAATTAATTAATTATCTCCCAAACTGGATGAAATTTCTCAAATCCCTTTATGGGTATTGGAGATCTCATGTACTCTATTCCCTCCACAAATTTTGGGAGCTAGAGCACATCTAATGCTACGCCATCACTCAAGAAAACTCAACACTCCCTCTTAGCCAGGAATGTGCTCTAGTACAAACTCTGCTTCACCCTGAAGCTCTGCATTGATATTTGGTGTGGGTCTGCAGCGATGTTTGGATCACTGGACCCTTCATCAGCATCTTCTTCTTTGCCATTGCGTACTACTCCCATGATCTTTGCCACCATCAACTTGCTACATCTGTACTTGTAATATTCCTAATTAGCGAGAGCGAATCGAAATATTCGAATTTGTATAGTTTTGCCGTCTAAAGTTTGTAAATAAATAAAAAGTGAGTAAAGAGGGTCTAACTCACTTAAGTGAAATAAAACATCCTCCTAGTAGCGCAACGTTATGACTTAAGGGGAGCCAAGGGGAGGCCAAACACCACGTAGAGGAGGGGACCCACGTACACTCTAGAAGCTTCTGCGCAGATAAGAATGAGCACATGGAGGAGAGAGAGGCTACGTTGGGGTTTTGGAGGGAAACCAACGTTATAAAAGATGGAGAAGCCTCCTCATTTGATTCATTTTGGAGTTGATGATTTTGAGCTAGACGTTTGTCTTCTTGAGCACGCTGGCTGTTTAGCCTGTCTGCAGCACTGTTTAGTGCATTGAGTGTCTCCGGTCGGAGATCTCGCCCTTAGCCCTGGGGGACTTCGAGTGCCTGCTCGGGCAAGGTTAGTTTTTCAGTATTTTGTGAGTAGTTTTGTTGTTTGGGTTTGTTGCGGAGCTGGAGCTTATCGAGACTGCGCAATTGCTGGGAGAGAGGACGCAGTCCCTTTTGGAGGTGCTCCGGATCGGGGTTTCTACAAGAGATTCAACCGAGATTTTGAGCAGAGGGTCAGCCTTCGCCCACAGGAGGATTTTGGCAGAGTTTGAAGCGGTGTTTCAGCTATTTCCATTTAGCCTCTGCACAGAGCCTTGGAGGCCAGCGTAATTCCCTGAGGAGGCATTTTCTAGTGATTTTCGGGGGTTGGCCATTTTTGATATGGTTTCTAGGTTTTGTCTGGGTTGGTGAGTAGAGGAGGTTTGCAGATTTTCAGCTCATTCCGGCAAGGGGATCAGCCCCTAGTCTTCAGTTCATTCCAGCAGTAGCAGCTACACGGCAGTTTTCCAGCAGCTGGGACGCAGTTCATAGAGCAGCCATTTTCCTGTATTTTCTGAGAGAGTTTCTTCACTTGCCTTGAGCAAGATTAGGTGCCATCACCCTGATCACCTATTGTACTTCATTATATTTCTCAGATTAATAAAATGGCTCAGCATTTCCTCTCTATGTTTTCTGGATGAGTTGCCGTAATTTCTTTCTCTGTTATTATATGTCTGTTGCACTGTTATTTATTTATATTTATGAGCATTCTAGTTCTATACCACTTGGTGTGTTTATCTTTCACTCTTAGACAGAGTCTGGAAAGGGCCAGGTAGCCTCCGGATCTCGTCCTCTTTTCAGAGGCGGAATATCCGGTAAATGCCCTCCTAGTCCATCTCTGGTTGGAGTTTGCCGTGTTTTAGAGATATCCCCAGAAACGGGATATTACAGTGGTATCAGAGCATAGTTCTGGCTCAGCCTGTGGTCTATGACACCGGGGAGGAGACCATATATTTGTTATAGAGGTAGGAAGTACATAGACCGTGAGCGTAGGTTGGAGAACACCTACGAAGAGGGAGACTGTGTTCGGGTGGTGGACACAGAGCAGGAGAGAGAGCCTGTGACAGACGCAGAGCAGGAGGAGCCTGTATTAGATTCAGAGCAGAGAGGGCCGATGGCAGATGACACAGAGGCCAAATAGTTTGGGGAGGCACTCCTCAAATCGGTGCAGGATCTAGCTAGACAGATTGAGGTGATGGGTCAGAGATTCACCGCTGTAGAGGCTAGACAACGTGAGACCCCACGATTTTTCCAAGTAGGAGAGGGATCAAGCACATCCCATCATTTGCCGGAGCATGGTGCTGCTCAACGTGATACTCCTTAGCCGATGGCTTCACGTGCACCTACCCGCTCTACCATGCCCACTTTCTTGGGAGCAGACACAGGGGCAGGAGCCCAGCAGGAGGCAGAGCCCGGACACATGGGCGAGTATTTTGCAGAGTATCAGGCCTATGGGCAGGAGTTCAGGGATGCTCTCTCATTCCGAGATTTTGTTCAGCTCCAGCGGGACAGTAGACCCCGTGACCATCATAGAGGGCACCGACATTACCATGATGGAGATTCCCATCGCACATCTAGCCGATTCCATTTTCCTACGTTTGATGGCTCATCAAACAGTTCGGCAAAGTCTTGGGTGGAGAAGCTGGACATCTATTTCCAGCTTAACCAGATGTCGGAGACGGAGGCCATCAAGGTGGCGACATTACATTTGGATGGTGAGGCCCAGGACTGGTGGTTCCATGGGATGGTCACACTCGGACATTCCACAATGACGACTTATGCTGAGTTTACCAGGAGGTTGATGGAGCGTTTTGACCGGAGGGATTCGGAACAGCGTTTTGTTGAGCTGACGAGGCTCAAGCAGAATGGGAGCCCAGAGACCTACATTGCAGATTTCTTGAGGGTCTTAGTGATGGTGCCAGATCTATCTGCGGCACGGATGATCTATATGTTTGTGGAGGGATTGGCAGAGCCACTTCGGGGTCTAGTCAGATCTACTAGACCAGCTACACTCCAGGATGCTATTAGCAGGACCAGGGACTTACAGGATGCATTGCCCAGGACTGGTACACCTTACCCCCAGAGACAGGGTTTCCAGCCGAAGGGGAAGGATGTGAGGGTTCCTCCTCCAAAGGGGAATCCAGGACGGGCACAGATAGATGATGATGCCAGGAGGGAGCTGAGGAAGAAGCGGCTGTGCTTCACTTGTCAGGAGCCGTGGGCACCAGGGCATAGGTGTGCTGCTGGCAAAGCACACTTCATTGAGGTCTTCTCCGATGATAGCGGGGAAGAGGATGAGGAGGATGATGAGGAGGCAGGAGATAGTCAGACAGCCCAGGATCAGTTGCCACCTCCACCTCCAGGGACAGGAGGTGCAGCTTTTGCACCCACAGGAGGGACCCTTGCAGCCTTGCGAGGAGTTCCTAAGTATTTGACGCTGCGCGTACGAGGGACAGTACGTGGCCAGCGAGTATCAGTCTTGGTTGACAGTGGGGCGACCCACAACTTCATTGATGCACAGATGGTCGAGTGGAGGGGTATACCGACCAAGAGTTTTGACGGATTTTCAGTCTTGGTCCCAGGAGCCCAAACGATGCAGTGTGCCCGGTATGTTCCAGAGTTGGCAGTGACGATGGGTACCTACACCGTGACCGATCACTTTTTCGTGGTCAACATACCAGATACCAATGTGGTATTGGGTGTTCAGTGGTTGATTACTCTGGGGAAGGTCACCATGGATTGGGAGGCCTTAGAGATGGAGTGGGATGACAAGAAGACCGGGAAGCATGAGAAGATCCGCAGGATGCACACTTACCCACCTCAGACGGTTTCGGCACACCAGATGGAGGCAGACTTCTGGAAGGGAGACATAGAGTGGGCAGTTGAGTTGCGGGCATCAGAGGTAGAGACCACTGGTCAGGTAGTTCATCCTGATATAGAGGCCATCCTTGACAGGTATGAGGCAGTGTTTGGGGATATACCACCTGGTTGGCCACTGGATCGAGGGTTTGAGCACACCATTGAGCTTGAGCAGGGCATTCAGGCGGTGATCACTACCCCCTATAGGCATCCCAAAGCCTATCGGGATGAGATTGAGCGGGCCATCCAGGAGTTGCTAGCTCTTGGGCACATCAGACCGAGCACGAGTCCGTTTGCTTCTTCCGTAGTGTTGGTGAAGAAGAAGGATGACACCTTGAGGATGTGCATTGATTACAGGGCCCTGAACAAGAAGACCCTGAAGAACAGATATCCTATACCCAGGATCGATGAGTTAATGGATGAGCTGAGAGGAGCCAAGTTCTTCTCAAAGATTGATTTGAGATCAGGGTACCATCAGATTCGTGTGAGGGAACAGGACATTCCCAAGACCGCCTTCAGGTGTCATTATGGGCACTTTGAGTTTTTGGTTATGCCTTTTGGTCTAACCAATGCACCAGCCACCTTTTAGTCTTGCATGAACCATATCTTCCGCAGACATCTGAGGAAGTTTGTATTGGTTTTTTTCGATGACATACTCATATATAGCAGGACTTGGGAGGAGCATCTCCAACATATAGAGGCAATACTACGCATCTTGGAAGAGCAACAGTTCTATGCTAAGCTCTCCAAGTGTGAGTTTGGGATGACGGAGATGTTGTATCTGGGTCACATTATTGGAGTGGACGGAGTGAGGGTCCATGAGGAGAAGATTAGAGCCATCAAAGATTGGCCGGAGCTGAGGAACGTGACGGAACTTCGGGGGTTCATTGGGATATGTACCTATTACGGGAAGTTTGTTAGAAGTTTCTCACAGCTTGCTGCACCCCTTACAAATTTGAAGAAGAAGGGAGCATTCAGTTGGTCAGATACAGCACAGCGAGCCTTTGATAGGCTCAAGGAGGTGATGAGTAGTTGCCCAGTGCTTGCATTGCCGGATTTTATGCAGCCATTTGTCTTGGAGTGTGACGTGTCAGGAGAGGGGATCAGCGCAGTATTGATGCAGGGGGGACACCCTATAGCCTTTGAGAGCCGGAAGCTCCTTCGGCATGAGAGGTTGTATTCTATATACGACAAGGAGATGTTGGCCATCATGCATGCTTTGGCCAAATTCCGGCAGTATTTGGTAGGGAACAGGTTCAGGGCGAGGACTGATCACAACAGCCTCAAGTTCTTTTTGGAGCAGAAGCAGCTATAGGAGAGGCAGCAGAAGTGGATCAGTAAGATCCAAGCATACGACTTTGACATTGAGTATGTCAAGGGTAAGAATAACGTGGTAGCAGATGCCCTTTCACGTAGACCAACGACGTTATCTCTTATGAGCTTTGATACAGATTGGAGGGCTCGACTTTTAGTGGAGTATTCCAAAGACAGATTTGCATGTGAGGTGCTGGATGGACAGGCGGCGGATGACGGGTACAAGGTGGTTGATGAGATCATCTATTACAGGGATAGGATCTTCTTGACTAAGGGATCTCAGCTTAAGAAGAAGATACTCCAGGCATCACACGATTCTCCATTGGCAGGCCATCAGGGGTTTACCAAAACCTACAGGGCCATGAGAGAGAGGTTCTCATGGAAGGGCCTCAAGGAGGACGTACTCCAGCACATCAGGGAGTGCGATGTTTGTCAGAGGAATAAGGGGGAGATGAGCCATCCCGCCGGATTGTTGCAGCCTCTTCCCATTTCGGAGGGGAAATGGGAGAGCATATCGATGGATTTCATCACAGGGTTGCCCATGGTGCAGGGCAAGGATTGTATCTTTGTCGTCGTTGATCAACTGACAAAGTATGCACACTTTTTCGCCATATCCGCACATTACACAGCAGCACAGGTGGCCGAGCTGTTCTTCAGAGAGGTTTTCAGGCTGCATGGTCTTCCTAAGACCATCATCAGTGACAGAGACAGCCGTTTCATGGGCGGATTTTGGCAGGTGCTTTTCCGACTAGTGGGGACGGAGTTGACACCGAGTACCAGTTACCACCCACAGACGAATGGACAGACGAAGATAGTTAACAAGTGGCTGGAGGGCTCCTTGCGTAACTATGTCAGTGGGCAGCAGCGAGCATGGTTGAGATGGTTGCATTTGGGGGAGTACTGCTACAACTCGACACATCACATGTCTATTGGTATGTCACCATTTTATGCGTTGTATGGGTACCATCATTTATCTTTTGCTGATGTGATGTTCAGTGCTAGCAAGGCTCCTAGAGCCAAGATTTGGATCCAAGAGAGTCAGGACATCCTCCGAGCTCTCAAGGACAATATGGCTACAACACAGAACCAATAGAAGCTGTATGCCGACAAAGGTCGGGTGGAGAGACAGTTTGAGGTAGGGGACTTGGTCTACCTACTGTTACAGCCATACCGACAGTCATCGCTGAAGCAGAAAGGAGCTGAGAAGCTCAAGCCTCGCTTTTACGGGCCATACAGGGTGATACGCAGGATTGGGCAGGTTGCGTATGAGTTGGAGCTGCCCCAAGGCAGTAAGATCCACAACATTTTTCATGTATCATGCTTGAAGAAGGCGCTGAGGCAGCAGGTGACAGTGACAGAGGAGCTACCACCTACAGATGATGAGGGGCACTTGGTATTGCAGCCAGAGGCCATTATTGATACTAAGGAGAGGCCGTTACGGAGCAGGACGGTCCAGGAATTCTTGGTGACGTGGAAGAATTTGCCAGATGAGAATGCCACTTGGGAGAGCGAGAAGATTTTGCAGCATCCATCACTTCAGTTGCTTGAGGACAAGCAACATTTTTCCGGGGGAGACTGTAATATTCCTAATTAGCGACAACTAATTGGAATATTTGATTTTGTATAGTTTTGCTGTCTAAAGTTTGCAAATAAATAAAAAGTGAGTAAAGAGGGTCTAACTCACTTAAGTGATTTAAAACATCCTCCTAGTAGCGCAACGTTATGACTTAAGGGGAGCCAAGGGGGGCCAAACACCATGTAGAGGAGGGGACCCACGTACACTCTAGAAGCTTCTGCGCAGATGAGGATGAGCACGTGGAGGAGAGAGAGGCTACATTGGGGTTTTGGAGGGAAACCAACGTTATAAAAGATGGAGAAGCCTCCTCATTTGATTCATTCTAGAGTTGATGATTTTGAGCTAGACGTTTGTCTTCTTGAGCACGCTGGCTATTTAGCCTGTCTGCAGCACTGTTTAGTGCATTGAGTGTCTCCGGTCGGAGATCTCGCCCTTAGCCCTGGGGGACTTCGAGTGCTTGCTCGGGCAAGGTTAGTTTTTTAGTATTTTGTGAGTAGTTTTGTTGTTTGGGTTTTTTGCGGAGCTGGAGCTTATAGAGACTGCGCAGTCGCTGGGAGAGAGGACGCAGTCCCTTTTGGAGGTGCTCCAGATCGGGGTTTCTTCAGGAGATTCAGCTGAGATTTTGAGTAGAGGGTCAGCCTTTGCCCACAGGAGGATTTTGGCGGAGTTTGAGGCGGTGTTTCAGCTATTTCCATTTAGCCTCTGCGCAGAGCCTTGGAGGCCAGCATAATTCCCGGAGGAGGCATTTTCTGGTGATTTTCGGGGGTTGGCCATTTTTGATATGGTTTCTGGGTTTTGTCCGGGTTGGTGAGTAGAGGAGGTTTGCAGATTTTCAGCTCATTCCGGCGAGGGGATCAGCCCCTAGTCTTCAGTTCATTCCAGCAGTAGCAGCTACACGGCAGTTTTCCAGCAGCTGGGACGTAGTTCATAGAGCAGCCATTTCCTGTATTTTCTGAGAGAGTTTCTTTACTTGCCTTGAGCAAGATTAGGTGCCATCACCCTGATCACCCATTGTACTTCATTATATTTCTCAGATTAATAAAATGGCTCAGCATTTCCTCTCTATGTTTTCTGGATGAGTTGCCGTAATTTCTCTCTGTTATTATATGTCTGCTGCACTGTTATTTATTTATATTTCTGAGCATTCTAGTTCTATACCACTTGGTGTGTTTATCTTTCACTCTTAGACAGAGTCTGGAAAGAGCTAGGTAGCCTCTGGATCTCGTCCTCTTTCAGAGGCGGAGTATCCGGTAAATGCCCTCCCAGTCCATCTCTGGTTGCAGTTTGCCGTCTTTTAGAGATATCCCCGAAACGGGATATTATAGTACTGCAGCTATCCGTGCTGCCATATGCTGCACTGTATCTTCAGTTGTTGAGAGAAGCAACTGAATCTCCTGCCCAATCTTTTGACAGACAAGTCAGTTGGGTTGCAACCTCATCCCTGAAGCTCCATTGGTTGCTGATTTGTGTTGTCATCTGGAGGATGATCCACAGCTACAGCTCTGCACTGTGTAAACAAACTCCCTCTGCACTGCTGAAGTCACATCAGCTCCTTGTGCTGAAATATCTCACGCTGTTGTTGTACTGCGCTGTCCTCCTGAAGCCTTTATGCCGCTACAGCTCTGCTCTGCGTTGCTAACATCACATCAGCCCCTACGCTGCTGCTACCACGCTGTTGCTGCATTTGCACTGCGCTGCTCCTTTCAGCCTTCAGATCTGCCTTTGCTTCATCCATGATATTTGCACCCACTGGTCCACGTGCCCCGCTACTGTCTTAAGGCTCCAGTAGCTCAGATGTGATCCAAGAGATGAGCTGCTCAAGGATCCCACCCTCATTCTGTAGCTGCTCTATAGGTCCATGTCGCCCCACTTTCGTGGTTCTTGAGCGCTCATGGTTGCATCGTCTTCTGACCCATCATCCGCCACAACAGCCTTGGAAGAGGAATCTTCCTTGTCCTTTTTCTTCTGAGGAAAATTCCTAGCGAAATGTCCTAGTTCGCCACACTGGAAGCACTTGATCTTTGAGAGATCTCGCTTCTTCTTCCCTTCCTGCCTCTTTGATGCCAAGGTTGCATCCTCTTCATCTTCCTTCTTCACCTTACTCGATCTCATGCTATACTGCTTCTTGGTGAATCTGCGGAGTTCTTCTTGACGCATGATTGCCCACAAGTTGTCCTAGTTGGGAAGGTCCACTCTGCCCAAGATACTTTGGATAAAGGTTTCCCATTCATCTGTGACCGCATTGAGAGAAGTCTTGACCATCACATCATCCTCCACTTTTGCACCCGTGGTAGTCAACTGGTCTCTGATCGACTGTAATCTGAAGAGAAAATGTTCCATGTCTTCCCCCTTGGTCATCATGAATGACCGCATCTGAGTCTCCAGAAGCATCTTCCTCTGGACGGACTTTCCCACATATAGGGATGTTAAGGCCCTTCCACATCTCATTAGTTGTTTTCTTCTCAGCTATGTGTGGGACAATATGGTCCTTAACTCCATCCATTATGAGCCGCTTGGCATGTGCCGCAACTTCATTATGTTTCCTCAGGAGATTTGCATCGGTCGGCGTGGCCAGGACTCGTTTTGCATGGTCTCTTAGACAATATGCCTCTAGGACTGTTAGGATTCTAGCCTTCCAAACTGCAAAGTTGGATAGGCCATCTAATCTATCTTGATCACATAGTCCGTGAGGTGCCATCTGCTCAGAAATCTGTCGGAGCTTCTCTTTTCTGTGCTAGAGATCTGGATCTAAGGTCCTTGGCGAAATAGACACCTTCTGCTCCCTCTGACAACTGATTTCCCTTCTTGGAAATCTGCCAAATCAACAATGATTCAGCTCTCTTCAATCCTCTGATCGATCTGCAAGTTTCTTTGGCTAGAAACCCTCTGAGAAGCTAATCTCCTCCCGCTCTTTATCACTAGTGCTTAGGCTAAATTCTGAAAAACTTTAGAAATTTCACCCCACCAACACCTTCTGAAGTTCTGCAGCTTTGCTTCAGGGACTTTTGGATCAAGCAGCTTCAGATTTGTGTCACCCTGGCTGGCTTCAGACAATCCCAACAATGCGTCTGTGCTGTCTCCACGTGGGCCTGCGTGGAGACAGCGTAAGATTGCGTCACCCTGCCCTCTGCGTGATTCTGCTCCATTTGAAACTGCGTTGTCCCTTCAGATCTGACTTTCTGCTGCTGCTGCTGCTCTTCCTGCTGCTTTCTACAACAAGATCCTTCAGTCTTCTACTGGTGACCCTGCTAGATATGCAATCGCTCTGATACCATGTGAAAATTTGTGAATGTGACTTATGCAGAAATCTACTGTTAGATCTGGTTATGCTTCTCCTACTTAATTAAGTTATTAATGTTGAAACTTTAGATTAACATCGAAGCAAACACATAACAGACTTTCACCGATTCAGATCTAAAACAGAAAAGTACATGCACACATAGACAAAGTGAAACAAGGATTTTCTGGACAATAGTCCCCAGAAAAACCCAATGCAGGAAAACTAGTCTTTTGGCTGCTGGAGGGTTTTATTATTAAGAGTTTTCTGAATACAACAAATCTGGGTTCCAGATCTGGAAAACCCGACAGAGAAAATATAGATCTGCAGCTAACTTGCTGTTCTGAAGCCAAAATATTGGCTGATCCACACCCTCAAACGGGATTTACAGGACTCAGCTAGATCTTGACCCTAGAAACCCCAACGTTGCCCGTAAAGCCCCTGCGTCCCTCTGCGCTGGCCTGGAGAGGGCTATGTAACCCCAGAATGGGTGACACAGACCCCACGCTGCCCTTGAGGGACTCTGCGTAACCCCAGAGGTTCTCCTGCTGCCTAATGCTGCCCCGGGAGAGACTGCGTAGTTGTAGCTGCCCCTGCGATGCGTAGTTGCTACCCTCTCTGTTGCTGTTGCTCTTGCTTCTCTACGCTCTCTCTGGAAGCTACTCTCTGCCTCTTACTGATTCTAAGCACTGGGATTAGATCATCCCCTTTGCCGAAACTCCCCTCTCTGCAACTGAAACACTTCTGAGATCGAACCCTGCCCTAGAATCTCAGCTTAGCTTCAGTGCTCTACCTCTGTGTGTCTTCTACAAATGACCCCAAGCCTTTCCTTTATACTTTTCTCATTGGGAAACCAATGATCATGATCAGATCTTGAATCAATGGCTAAGATTAAAAGAAACCTTGATCCGTGTGACTTAAGACAATTTTATCACATGTTTAAATTAATTAACTTTAATAATTTAATTTTCCTAAGTTAGACTTAGGGTCCATAATTAAAATTATTAATTAATTAATTATCTCCCAAACCGGATGAAATTTCCCAAATCCCTTTCTGGGTATTGGAGATCTCATATATTCCGATGCTACCCCATCACACAAGAAAACTCAACATAGACCCGCTCCTTGCAAAGCTTCAGGAGGTTCGAGATCAACTGGAAGTTGTAGGGTCAACGCCTCGAGCCACGGAAATGGTCAGATTGGCCCTGAATTTTGTTTTCGAAGAATGGCAAGTCTTTTTCCAAAGTATCTTGGGCAGAGAGAAGTTGCCAGACTGGGAAGGAATGTGGGCAGCTCTTCAGCAGGAAGAGATGAGGAGAGACTTAATCAAGAACAAACTTGATGGTAGCAGCAGCAGTGGGATGAAGGCTAAGGTGGAGGATGAGAATGCAACCCTTGCATCTAAGGGGCAGCAGGAGCAGCCGAGCCGGAAAAAAGATGTCTTAAAGATCAAATGTTTCAACTGTGGTGAGATGGGTCACTACACTACTCAGTGTCCTCTCAAGAAGAATTTCAAGGACGAGAAACATGATCCGTAGGCTGCAATTGCGAGGATCGAGGAGGAAGAATTTTCCATGATTACCCACATATCTCCAGGGAAGAATTGGGGTGATCTGGAACTATAGTTCAACAGAGTTGCAGTTGGGTAGAATCCTTGCGGAGTCCACCTCTTGGATAAATACCTTGCTACGGGAGCCCAAATTAGAAGTAGCAGGATGGGTAAGTATCAGTTGGTGTAGAGGAGTGCAGAAGTTATAGCGCAATGGCTAGTGAGCGCCACAGTCTGAGCAGCACAGAGCAGAGTTGGCTGCAGTGCAGGAAGGCACAACGCAGAGTCAGCAGCAGCGCAACAGCTTCAAAGGGTCAGCGCAGAGTCTAGCATCAGTCGGATCTTCAGTATCAGATGCATCATGTTGAACACTTAGTTTAGTATTGGATGGTTTTATGTTGCATCAAGCAACAGAGTTGCAATGCAATAGCAGTTAGTAGTAGTATGCAGGGTCGAAAACAACATAGATGCAACAACGCAGTTGTTGGTGGGCAGCAGTGTCAGACATCAGCAACGCAGATAGGATGGTGCCAAAGTCAGTACTCCAGTTGGATGTATTGCTTGAGCACATTCCTTGCTAAGCGGGAGTGTTGATTTTTGGTAGGATCGGATGTGCTCTAAGTCTCAAAATTTGCAGGGAGGCTTAGACACATGTATTCCAAAGAATCCACAAAGCGTTTTGGGAAATTCCACCCGGATTGTATTTTATTAAAATAATTAATTATTTTTAATGGGAGCCTAAGTTTAAACTTAGGGAATTAAAATAATTAAAGGGTATTAATAAAACAAGGTGTGAATCTTCTAGAAAAAGACGGAGATCAAGGCAAGTTAATCTTAGTTGTTGATTAATGATTTAATCTCGACCGTTGAAGTCTGAACGAGAAGATTATAAGAAGGACTTGATGGGCATTTGGAAAATACACTGAGAGATCTAGAGATCGAATTTCTCAAGAGAGCAGCGTAGAGTAGGCGAGGGTTTGATCGAGAAGATTCGATTGCAGTGAGGGGAAGTGATAGTTCCAGTTGGGAAGTCTTTTCCTGAGCTAGGAATACATAGCAGAGAAGGCAGAGAAGGGGTCATAGAGAGGCAACGTAGTAGCTACGTAGAGACAATGCAAGGCCACGCAGAGGCAGCGCTGCAGCCTTGAGGAGATCAATGATCTCGCTAAAGATCAGTCGGATCTAGTGTCAGAGTGCCGGGTGTGAGATTGGAGGGGCCAGAAGATCAGATCCAGCTAGCAGAAGTCCGACAGAAGGAGCTGACGCAGTTTCCTAGCTAGGGTGACGCACATCTGTGCAGTGGTAGCGCAGAGGCAGTGTGGGGCTATCCAGTTCAGCATCGGGTCAGTGCTGGATCTCCAACATTAGTGTGAAGACATTTTCTCACTAATTCTCTGTGAGTAATTTTCTCTGTCTCTATGGCCAGTAAAGCATCCTAGATTGTATTCAAAACTTCTGCTTAATAATATCAAACGCTCTTCTGCTGCACCGGTTTTCCCACATTGGGTTTTTCTGGGGACTTGGTCCAAAAATAACGGTGTCGCGTGTTATTTATTCTTGCTCAGATCTTGTTTCCGCATTTATTTTCCGCAGTTTATTTAGTGAAGGTTGCAGTGTATTTGCTTCAATATTTACTTGTAGAACACAGTAAATAACTTGTATGATTAATCAAGTAGAAGTAAAATCAGTTTGCTGCAATAGGGATTTCGGGTGTAGGGATTTTGACACCATATACTCTGCTTCTGCAGAGCTCAGTGCTACTGACTTCTGTTTCCTGCTACACCAAGAAACCATCCCTGATCCAACACTGAAGCAGTACCCAGGGGCACTTTTATTGTCCACTGAATTGCCTGCCCAATCTGCATCTGTGAATCAACGTAATCTAACATCACCCCCTTGAGTATACCTCAACCCATACCTGATTGTGCCACGCACATACCTCAGAATGTGCCTCGCTACTACCCAATGCACCCTCTTCGACTTTACCATCAATTGACTCAGGGTATTGACTGCGAAGCAAATGTTTGGCCTAGTGTTGACTAGATACATGAGAGACCCAATGAGCTATCTATACAAGGTGGGGTACACTTCCTTGTCATTTGATGCATCTATCTTCTTCCAATTTGTAATCATGGGCTTAGTCATGGGTTTGCAATCCTGCATTCTAAACCTCTTCATAATATCTGTAGCGTATCTTCCTTGTCCAAGGAAGATCTCCCCATTCTTCTGCCACACTTCCAATCCTAGAAAATAGTGCATCAACCCCAGATCCTTCATGTCGAATTCTGCTGCCAGGTTCCTCTTGTAGTCCTCTATGAGGTCTGATGATCCTGTCAAAAAGAGATCATCCACATACAAAACTAGAATGAGTGGCTCACCTTCTACCATCAAATAGTTAGAGGTTGGGATCTGCATTGCTCTTGACGAATCCCAACTGCTGCAAGTAACTGTCAATCTGACCATACCAAGCCCTGGGCACTTGCTTGAGCCCTTATATAGATTTCTTCAGTTTGCACACATGAGTGCTCCTCTCACGAGTTTCGAAGCCCTCTGGTTGTTCTATGTACACCTCTTCTTCTATCACCCTGTTCAAGAACGTTGTCTTGACGTCCAGCTGGTGAATCTGCCATCCCATTTGAGCTGCTAGGGATATAACTGATCTAATATATGTGTACCTGGAAACTAGGGCGAAGGTCTCCTCGTAATCTATTCCTTCTTTTTGTGCATACCCCTTTGCCACGAACCTAGCCTCGTACTTCTCTATACTACCATTTGCAATGTACTTGATCTTGTAGATCCATCTAGAACCTACAACTGATCTGTCTTCCGGCCTTGGCACTACCTCCTAAACATCATTTGTCATGATATAACTATAATCTTCTACCATGGCATCTATCCACACTTGATGTTGCGTGACTTCCTCAAAGATGGAAGGTTCTGCAACCTGAGCTACCAAAACTTGATATTTGTCAGGTTGTTTGCGCTGACTGATTCTTATCTCCTGAAAGTTCGGTCCTCCATGAACTTTAAGTCTCGTCTCACTACAATCTTCCTACTGCTAGGAATGTAGATTCTGTATGCCTTTAAGGTCTCATTATGCCCGATGAGAAACCCCTTCTCTGCAGTTTGATCCAATTTGCTACGTTTTTAATTTGGCACGTGGAAATAAGCCACAATCCCAAAAATCCTCAAGTGAATCACTTCAGGCTTCTTCCCTGTGAAGACTCCTTCTGGCGTTTTCTTCCCCAATGCTCTATGAGGAGTTATGTTTTGAATTAACATCGTTGTGGTACATGCCTCAGCCCATAAAAATATGGGCAAATCCTGATCATACAACATGGCCTTTGCAACCTGTTGTCGCACGGATTGTCTAGGCACCGCGACAACGACTCAGATCGGGGGTTGTCACCCTTATCCCCAATCTCTCTATCTAAGCTGTCTCCTTGCAAGCTAAGGGAGGTAGACCCTAACAAAAATGAAGGACAAGAATTGGTTGTAAATCAACCAATCTAGGAGACACAGCTAAAACACCAAATACTTGATGAGATTAATGAGATTTCACAGATTAATTATTTTAAAACCAGTGCCTTATGGAGTTAGAAGATCCCGTTATGCAATTAAAGCCAAGTAATAGATGTTTAATTGCTGCTATGAAAACACAAATGATATTAAATGATATTCAATAAAAAAACACCACAACCATTCATTAAGATACTTAAACCAATTAGCAAAGCTTATCATGAGACAATCATTGCAATATTTCCGAATTTATGATATTCTAAAAGACCCAATCCAGAAATTTAAGAAGTGTTCCACAATCAAATCTTAGATAAAAACTTTAAGCTCATTTGACTATAGGATTTAAATTTTTATTTATTTATTTTTTAGGATTTTTTGTATTTTGTATTTTTT
This sequence comes from Pinus albicaulis, assembly GCA_034641835.2. Lineage (NCBI taxonomy): Eukaryota > Viridiplantae > Streptophyta > Pinopsida > Pinales > Pinaceae > Pinus > Pinus albicaulis. The sequence continues at coordinate 209,818,501 of CM076576.1, read as the reverse complement.
ATTATTTTTCTTTTAAATCCTAAAATCCAAAAATTAACACTATGAATTAAAATCTAAATTAAAGCTAAAATCTAAAAGTTAGATCTAGAACAAAAAAAATTACAATCTAAACCAAACCAAAAATCCTAATCTAAAACTAGACAAAATTAAAACAAAATTAATTAACAAAATCGAAATCTAACTAAACTGAGCTAAAACAATAAAAAAAATCGAATTTTACCCGGATGCGGGTGGTTAATTTAACGACAGGTCGTCGGCCAGACGGCACTCCGGCAAGAAGTCGGCCTCATGGCACTGCAACTGTCCGATGGAGTCTGTACTCAAGCGTGAGGCATTTAAGTCAATCCATGACGGGCGCGGTTCACAACTCTAATAACGAAGTTCGAGATTATTCTCCGCAGGTTAAACAGGATATGGTCATTACTCCTTTAATGGAGAGGTTAATGCAGTGGGACGGCAGTAGATTTGAGGTTTTTGAATACAGGATGGAGAACGAGCACGCCAGAAGCTGCTTCCCCAAGCCTTTAGCGGTGTATTGCTTGCCCACAGTGCGGCTTTCCTCCGAGCGCACTGTCACCGGCAAGAGAACCAGGCTTCATGGTTGCCTTGAGCTGGGCGACAATCTTCATTTCTCCATTGCTGGAAATTGCATGCGTAAGTCTGGGAATTGGTTTGAGTATCTGCCCAGAGATCCCATCGCTTCTCCGCTCTCTCATTTGACCAACGTTCAGCTTGGGTTTAAGCATACCTCCAGCTCTCCTGCTCCAATTGACAGCATGCCTCGTCTAAGGCACAGAATGAGGTGCCGTCGCGGCTCTTCCCGGAGAATGTACAGGCGTTCCTCCCCGTCCTCCAGTACCTCTGCTGCGGACTTTCATGACTCTACTAGAGCCTCTCAAGCTGCTCGTGGTCGAATTCTTCGGTCTGAGCATTGGCACACCAATTGCCAGAACGCTCCGGCACACTCTCAAACCAGGCAATTCTATTTTCAAAGTGCGCTTAATCGCCATCGCATCACAGCCACGGTCACCATTGTTTTCCGTGAATCACCTAACGATGAGGCTCCCGTTGCTGAAGGGCGGGATGGTCAATTTGGGTCGAATGATGAAGATATGCCTGAACAGGACAGAGCAATCACCGAGGAAGCTGATAGCCATGGCAATGACATGAATGTTGATATTGAGATGATACAGAATGAGCAGCAAAGTGCAATTCAAGACCGTGCCCCTGCAAACGCTCAACACCAGCCTCTTCCGGGCGATGGACAGCGCACCCCTGCTGCTGAAAAGGTCATTCACTCCACTGAGGACCTTTATAATTCTGATGGCGAACCAGATGAGTTTTGGTGCAGGGTCGAGGAAGAGGAACCGGATGAGTAAGCCTCCTCAGTTCCAGGTTTTTTTGCTATGGCACTGTCTTCAGTATGCAAATTGTCTATGTGTGTTTTTATGGTTTTGGTCAAAGGTTTATAGGCTTTTTCTAGACTTAGACATTGCCCCTGCGTGGGTTCTTTTTGCTGGATCAATGTATGCACTGGTTTCCCTCAGAGGGCAGTGCTAAGATTATGAATTTTTGCTCTACAGGCCTCGTCCTCAGGCCCAGTCCTGGTTAACTCCTGATGTATATATTTGTGTTTCTGTTGATTAATAGATTAAGCTTATTTAGAAAAAAAAAAAAAAATCGAATTTTAAATCCTAACTAAAACTAAAATCGAATTAAATTAAAACTAAAGCAAAAATTGAACTATATTAATAAATTGAAATTTAAATCTAAAATTAAACTAAGTTCAAAGCCTACGCTAAATTTAACACTATAAAAAAAAAATAAAAAAATAAAAATAGAATCCTATCTAAAATCTAACGAAAGGAAAAATTAACGCCTAAAAGAATTTAAATCCGCATCAAAAAAATTTAAAATGTATGCATAAAGGGTTCCCTGAGTTTTAAATGGGTGCGTTTATTTGTTTGATTGCAGGTTAGCTGGAGCACAACGACGAAGGGGATGGGCTTCGACGGCGGGTAGAGATGAAGTCGGACGGCGATGGGGAGTATCGACAGCAGAAGAATGGGTCTGCGGTGGTGGAAGGAAGACGTCAGATGAGGGCAGAGGCAGGTGGACGCTAAGGATGAGGGACAGAGAAGTGAGCTAGCGGCAGAGGAAAGGAGTACGGTTCAAAGGCTCGGATAGCAAAGGAGAAAGCGAGGGAAGTCGACGGTAAGGAGGGAAGGTGTAAGGAGAGATGAGTTTTAGTTTGCGTTGCGTGTATTCACTTTGCAGATTAGAATCGATGGAAGAAGCGGCGTGAAGACTGCGAGCTTGAGGAAGGGTAACGCAGAGGAGAAACAAGGTCAAAAGGAAGGGAGGTCGATGCAGATCGAAGGTGCAGCGTTGAGGACAGAGAAGCTGGGCAATGAAAGGACGCCAGAAACAGATCAAACTTCAGCAAAACCCAGTACTCATTTAAAACGTCCAACAAATAATTTTTTTTTGCAAAGCTTAGATTTTGATGCTCCTCAAATTGAATAACATTCAGATTTTTCCCACAGTGGCAATTTGAGGCCAGATCTGGCTCAGATCTTTAAAAAAAAAAATTCTGAGTAAACCCTGCAACCTGCAAAACCAGTCAGATCCCGAAAATATATACACCAAAAATTTATTAAACCCTTACAGCTTACAACAAATATACAAATTTACAAGCTAATTTATAGATCTGAGGCCCTCATGGCCAGATTTGAACCCTTTTCAGCACAATTTTTAGAAATTTGAAGTTTTAAAGAGAGGCATAAGTCTTAGAAGACCTTGTTAAAACACAAATTCGTAAGATAGATTTAGGAAATTAGAAACAATGGGCTTTTTCAGATTTATGAATCTGGGAGTCGGCTGGTCCAACTGAAGACTTCCCCAGATGCTCAAATCTAAAAAAAAAATTTCCCTACACACTTAGATCTAAACTTTAGATTGATAGAGATTTAAGAAAATAACATGAGATCTTTCAGAAAAATCAAAATGTCACTTTATGAACCCAGAAAACTGCACAAGATACTTGTATGCAGATTAATCCATGAAGGCCATCAACCATAAAAATGCAAAAATAAAGTAGCAGAGTTTAGAAATGAATCACCACATAGATCTGGAAAATGAACACCAAAATTTGTAACCCCAAAGTCTTTATGCTTTATTCATCAAAAAAAATTACAAGAACTTCCAAGACAAGTGCACGATCCTAAGATTGGATGATTCAAGACTGACAAAGACCTTTAATTTATAGGACAAAATCTCCAACGACTAGTTTGGTTGATCCATGTCAAAATAAACTCGACTGTCGATAAGATTTGATCATCTTTTAATCTGGACGGTAGAAATTATAAATTTGGGGAAAAAACGAATTTATCATTTAAATTCATTTTAATTAACTCAAAAATACTATTTTTGAGTTAATTACCTCAAATTTTTGACTTTGACTTAACCACCTAGGCCCAAGGGTTCAAAATTTATTAAAATTCTCAATATTCCCTTGACCTGGGGCCGTTAAAAATTTATTTTTAAGGACCAACGAATTTTGCCTTTGAAGAATTTTATCCTCACCTAGAACCTAAAATTAATTAAATTTCTGGCTTTTGATTTTTTAATTAATTGACCAGAAAATTTAATTAATTGACTGAGAGGGGATTTTAATTATTTTTCCAACCCTCTTTACATAAGATAATACATTTAGACACATGAAGGGAGAATACCCATTCGTATAGACCCTCAAATAGATACCCAATTCTGCGACTCAAAACATGATATAGTAGACCAAGTAGCTCAAACTACTTTTACAAGGACTCGATAGAAAACACTAGGACTTACTTAGCATGCCAATGACAAAATCCACCCTAGCTTTGGGATGAGGCTGGAGGAAAAAACTCTGCCGATAACTTGTGTCGAAAAACACAAGTAAATCAATGAGATAAAAAACCTCCTAGGATAGAAATCATCACCAACGTACTAGGCTTACCTAGGTTGTACATACATGACGGTCTTACTTAGATCATTTACATCATAAACATGTAGAATGGGTTTACATTATTCATAAAACTGTCGACTGATGAATCCCATTTGAAAAAATGGGGATGTACTGCTATGGTGTTGTTGACAAAGTGTGGTCAACATCTGGCTCTACTTGGGGACATGTTGCTTCATCGGAGGAATGTGAGAATCCAGAATCTGTATCCAAGAAACACATAAGATTACATAAGTAGCATCCATCCAAATATCATCATATAACATTAAGCTCATGAAAAATAGAAGCTCTTCTATCATTTATTATTCTACTTAACATGAAAAGTAAATCTACTCTAACTGCAAAATGAAATGCTGAAATAACAAGGTGTAAGGTTAGAGATACAATACAAAGGATGCCCTGTGGCATCATATGTGCTCAATATAGTGCATGCTGAGCATTTGCCTGCTTTCGGGCAAGTCTGTGGGCTGCTTTTCAGATGTGCCATGTCCAATCTTGCTAATTGTAGGACTCTGTCTTATCCGAATGTCAAGTTGCTATCAGCCATCAGACGAATCAAACCACTTACTTCTTCTTTTCGGCATTTTTCTCTTCTTCTGAGTGGGCGGTGATGTCAGTAATGAAACCACTATAGATTTCTTGTCCTTATCTTGAAGATGTTTGTACAAAACATCTGATGAACCTATAGTGTGACCAATCTTATTCTGAATATATTCTGTCAATGGTGACACATAAGCTTGGCCTTTCTTAACATCCTTTGAAACCATAGTTAATTCTTCCTTAATGGGAAAAGTGACCTCTGTGTGATGAGATGGGAATTGCTTTAGCAGACAAGAAGTCTTATGATCTGTTGATGAATCTTCATAATCAAATTTTGGCTGAAACTTTTGTATATGTAATTTTTCCATTTTTTCCGGCCTTTTCTGTATGGAACTCATCTCCCTGGCATGCCTTACTATTAATTTCGCTTGATTGATTTCTATTTTCACGAATATTTCTTGTAGATTGGTCTGATTTGCCTCCATATTATTTATTTCCAACAAGTGATTTTCCTTCATGGTAGTCATTTCCTGGGTGTGTCTTGCTTCCATTGCAATCATATGATTCTGTATAATGGACATCTGATTAGAATGATTAACTTCCATTATCTTTAACCTGTTTTCCATGACATTTATTTCCTGTGCATGACTTGCTTCCATGGAATTTATCCTATTTTGAAGATTGATTTGGTTAGCTTCCATGTTTCGAATCATTTGCGTATGATTGGGTTGCATATCCTTAATCATTTGAGTTGGTTCCTTAATATGACTTTCATGATCTTCTATATGCATGTGATAGTCCTTATCAACAACATTAATTTGATTGCTCGACCCTGCCATTCTACTATCTATGATTCTTTTGACAACATGGCAAGTAACCTCTTCATGAAGAGCATTACAGGCTCTACAATAAGGCAGAGCTTCATCCACAAGATTTGCAAACTCAAGTTGATTTGTCGGTCTCTGCTCATTAGATAGGCCTCTCTTCTGCAAAGCATTATTATTTCTAGGTTGGAAATTTTGTGCTTGAGATCCTTCCATTTGGACCAACCTAGCTTGTAAGACACTTATTTGTTTAGAATGATTAGATATTAAATTTTCCTGATCAAGTTCTATGCTTTCAAGTTTTTGCATCAATTTATGCATAGGGTCCTCATCAGATTTTTCAATTTCTTTTCCCTTAGAATCTGTCAAACACCTATCAAAATCTGGAGTTTTGGACATTCCAGATGCTTTCTTATCCTTTTCAATCTCCTCAGCTAAAACTTGGGCAGCCTTATAATCATTAACTTTAGCTCACCTCAACTCATAAGAAGTATCAACATCAAAGGCATCAATATAACAATAAAAAAGGAACCTGGCAGGAGGTCTATAATCTTGAGATAATTCTTTAATAATACCATTAAACCTGTTATTAAATTCCTCTACCGTTTCATTTTCTTTTTTCTTTATGACATTGATATCTCTAACCAAATGCTTATCTTCCCTTTTATCACCATACTTGTCCTTAAAGACAGTCACAATTGATTCAAAGGTATCGAATGAATTATCAGGTTTTTCAGTAAACCAGTCTGCAACATATTGGCCAAAAGTAAGAACAAAGAGTCTCATCTTTACATCATCAAAATTGTTATTTGCAACTGCAAATTTATTCCACCAATTAGCGAAAGCAAACAAATGAGATTTGACACTAACTGCATCATTTCCTTGAAAAGAAGGTAATTTATCCATTCCAACTTGAGGGAAATCATGGGGATAACCCTGAATATTAGCAAAATTACACGGGTTAAATACTTCAATGATATCGTGCTTAGGATTTTAGAAATAGGTATGTGTTCAAGAATAGTCAAAAGGTCCTCAAGAAGCGAACTTCTTAGCAGGAACTCTTGTAAGAAATGAAAGAATTGGAGTCGCCACTTGAACATGAAACTAATTCTGAAAATAGAAGAAATAATCGAGAATAACAGATGGATATCAGGGGGAATTCTTGTTTGGGAGTAAATAGATGAATAAATGGAGTCGCCACCCAAACAAGAAGCCAACTGAAATGTCCAGGTGCTAAAGATACGATGATGAAATGATTAGAAGATGAAATAACGCCAAAAAATGTGATCCCTTGTGACAGGCTAATGAATGGCGAAAGAAGATTTGAAGATTATAAAATGTCACTAAGACCAAGGACAGAAAAACTCTATCCCCGACAATGGCGCCAAAAAAATGTTGTCGCACGGATTGTCTAGGCACCGCGACAACGGCTCAGATCAGGGGCTGTCACCCTGATCCTTAATCTCTCTATCTAAGCTGCCTCCTTGCAAGCTAAGGGAGGTAGACCCTAACAGAAATGAAGGACAAGAATTGGTTTCAAATCAACCAATCTAGGGGACACAACTAAAACACCAAATACTTGATGATATTAACGATATTTCATAGATCAATTAGACTAAAACCAGTGCCTTATGGAGTTAAAAAATCTCGTTATGCAATTAAAGCCAAGTAATGGATATATAACTGCTGCTATGACCACAATGATATTCAGTAAAAAGTACCACAATCATTCATTAAGATACTTAAACCAATTAGCGAAGCTTATCATGAGACGATCATTGAATATAAATGCCAGATGCTTGAAATATTTCTGAATCTTTGATATTCTATTAACCCAATCAAGAAATTAGAAATGTTCCACAGTCAAATCTTAGATAAAAATTTTAAACTCATTTGACTATAGGACTTGGAATTTTTTTAAAAAATTTTAAATTTTTTTTAGAATTTTTGGAATTTTTTATTTTTATTTTTATTTTTTAATATCCTAAAATGTAGAAATTTAAAATTTAAAATCCTAAGTTTAAAACTAAAAGACAAATTAAAACAAAACTAACTCTAAACTAAACTCTAAAATTAAAATCTAAAAGTTAGATCTAAAACTAAAAAAAATTAAAATTAAAATCAAACTTAAAAAAAAAAAAAAAAAATCTAAACTAATAAAAAAAATACATCCCAAACTAAACCTAACTCTACAATCTAACAAAAACTAAAGTTAATTGAAATCTAAAATTAAACTAAAAGCCTAACGCTAAAATTAACACTATCTAAAAACTAAAACAACTAAAAATCGAATCCTATTTAAAACCTAACAGTACCGCTATCCAAACTTTACAATTTATACTCTAACAATAAAAAAAAAAAAAAAAAAATCTAAAACTAAGACTTAACACTCTAACACAAAAATTTTGAATCCGAATTAAAAAAAGGTCGAACACATTGACGTGAACTTTTGAGTTTAATGTGTATGTTTTTTATTATGTTTGCACGCCGACGAAATGGAGGACGACAGAAGAGGAAATGTCGATGGCGGAAGAGGAAGAGATGTGGGACGGTCAGCGAGGAAGGTCGACGCTAAGGAGGAGGGACAAAAGATAGACTGCAAGTTGATGAGGAGCTGGGGGGCAAAGGAAGGACGAGTATATAAAGATAATATGGAGCTCGAATAGAGCAGAGAAGGGAGCACGTGAGGAGAAGTTGGATGGCAAGAGAGTAAGGGAGGACGTTTCAAAGGCAGAGACGGTAAGGAGGGACGAGGGTCGAAGACAAGGGAGGAAACGACAGGAAGGAAAGCGGTTTGGACAACGAAAGGATGCACGATGGCGCGAATGAATGGTGCAGCAAATGAAGGATGGCAGAGTTGATACAGCGAAGGGTCTGCTGCGTATGCAATGAGGATGGCATGAAGAACTAGAGCAAGGGCAGAGATAAATTTAAAATAAACCTAGTACACAAAAAGCATCCAGTAAACTCAATTTTTTTCCAGTCAAAACCCAGATTTTCAATGCTCCTTGAATCCAATAACGTCAAGATTTTCCCATAGAGGTGATTTGAGGCTAGATCTGGCTCAGATCTTTAAAAAAAAAAATTCTAAGTAAATCCTGCAACCTGCAAAACCAGTCAAATCCTGAAAATATATACACAAAAATTTTTAAACCCTTACAACGCTAAAAATTACAAGTTTACAAACTAATTTACAGATCTAAGGCCCTCATGGCTAGATTTGAACCCTTTTCAACACAATTTTTAGAAATTTGAAATTTTAAAGAGAGGCACAAGCCTTAAGAGACCCTGTAAAAACACAAATTCGTAAGATAGCTTCAGGAAATTAGAAACAATGGGATTTTTCAAATTTATGAATCTGAGAGTCGGCTGGTCCAACTGAAGACTTCCCCAAACGCTCAAATCTTAAAAAAAATCTCCTTGCACACTTAGATCTGAACTTTAGACTGATAGAGATTTAAGAAAATAACATGAGATCCTTCAGAAAAATCAAAATGTCATTTTATGAACCCAGAAAACTGCACAAGATACTTGTATGCAGATTAATCCATGAAGGCCATCAACCATAAAAATATCAAACAAAGTAGCAGAGTTTAGAAATGAATCACCACATAGATCTGGAAAAGGAACACCAAAATTTGTAACCCCAAAGTCTTTATGCTTTATTCATCAAAAGAAATTACAAGAGCTTCCAAGAACAAGTGCACTATCCTAAGATTGGACGATTCAAGACTGACAAAGACCTCTAATTCATAGGACAAAACCTCCAATAGCTAGTTCGGTTGATCCATGTCAAAATAATCTCGACCGTCAATAAGATTTGATCATCTTTTAATCTGGACCGTCGAAATTATAAATTTGGGGAAAAAAACGAATTTATCATTTAAATTCATTTTAATTAACTCAAAAATACTATTTTTGAGTTAATTACCTCAAATTTTTGACTTTGACTTAACCACCTAGGCCCAAGGGTCCAAAATTTCTTAAAATTCTCAATATTCCCTTGACCTGGGCCCTTTAAAAATTCATTTTTTTAAGGACCAACGAATTTTGCCTTTGAAGAATTTCTTCCTCACCTAGGACCTAAAATTAATTAAATTTCTGGTTAAAGATTTTTAAATTAATTGACTAGAAAATTTAATTAATTGATTGAGAGGGGATTTTAATTATTTTTTTCCAACCCTCATAAGATAATACATTTAGACACATGAAGGGAGAATACCCATTCGTATATATCCTCAAATAGGTACCCAATTCTGCGACTCAAAACATGATCTAGTAGACCAAGTAGCTCAAACTACTTTTACAAGGACTCGATAGAAAACACTAGGACTTACTTAGCATGCTGATGACAAAATCCACCCTAGCTTTGGGGTGAGGCTGGAGGGAAAAACTCTGCCGATAACTTGTGTCGAAAAACACAAGTAAATCAGTGAGACAAAAAACCTCCTAGGATAGAAATCGTCACCAACATACTAGGCTTACCTAGGTTGTTACATACATGATGGTCTTACTTAGATCATTTACATCATAAACATGCAGAATGGGTTTACATCATTCATAAAACTGTCGACTGATGATGGAATCTGAATGGCGCGAACACGTCGAACATGATGAATCCCATTTGAAAAAATGGGGGTGTACTGCTATGGGGTCGTTGACAAAGTGTGGTCAACATTTGGCTCTACTTGGGGACACGTTGCTTCATTGAAGGAATGTGAGAATCCAGAATCTGCATCCAAGCAACACACAAGATTACATAAGTAGCGTCCATCCAAATATCATCATACAACATTAAACTCATGAAAAATAGAAACTCTTCTTTTATTTATTATTCTACTTAACATGAAAAGTAAATCTACTCTAACTACAAAATGAAATGCTGAAATAACAAGGTGTAAGGTTAGAGATACAATACAGAGGATGCCCTGTGGCATCAGATGTGCTCAATATAGTGTATGCTGAGCATTTGCCTGCTTTCAGGCAAGTCTGTGGGCTGCTTTTCAGATGTACCATGTCCAATCTTGCATAATGTAGGACTCTGTCTTATCCGAATGTCAAGCTGCTCTCGACCATCAGACGAATCAAACCACTTACTTCTTCTTTTTTGCTTCTTTCTCTTCTTCTGAGTGGGTTGTGATGTCAGCAATGAGACCACTGTAGATTTCTTGTCCTCATCTTGAAGATTTTTGTACAAAATATCTGAAGAACCTGGAGCGTGACCAATATTATTCTAGATATACTCTGTCAATGGCGACACATAAGCTCGGTCTTTCTCAACATCCTTTGAAACCATAGTTAAATACTTCGTGTGATGAGATGGGAATGGCTTTAGCAGACAAGAAGTCTTATGATCTGTTGATGAATCTTCATAATCAAATTTCGGCTGAAACTTTTGTATATGTAATTTTTCCATTTTTTCCAACCTTTTCTGTATGGAACTCATCTCCCTGGCATGCCTTACTATTAATTTCGCTTGATTGATTTCTATTTTCACGAATCTGTTTTGTAGATTGGTCTGATTTGCCTCCATATTTTTCATTTCCAACAAGTGATTTTCCTTCATGGTAGTCATTTCCTGGGTGTGTCTTGCTTCCATTGCAATCATATGATTCTGTATAATGGACATCTGATTAGAATGATTAACTTCCATTATCTTTAACCTATTTTCCATGACATTTATTTCCTGTGCATGACTTGCTTCCATGGAATTTATCCTATTTTGAAGATTGATTTGGTTAGCTTCCATGTTTTGAATCATTTGCGTATGATTGGGTTGCATATCCTTAATCATCTGAGCTGCTTCCTTAACATGACTTTCATGATCTTCTATATGCATGTGATAGTCCTTACCAACAACATTAATTTGATTGCTCGAACCTACCATTCTACTACCTATGATTCTTTTGACAACATGGCAAGTAACCTCTTCATGAAGAGCATTACAGGCTCTACAATAAGGTAGAGCTTCATCCACAAGATTTGCAAACTCAGGTTGATTTGTCGGTCTTTGCTCATTAGATAGGCCTCTCTTCTGTAAAGCATTATTATTTCTAGGTTGGGAATTTTGTGCTTGAGATCCTTCCATTTGGACCAATCTAGCCTGTAAGACACTTATTTCCTGATGGTCAGAGATCAATTTTGCTTGATTAAGCTCCATGCTTTCAAGCTTTTGCATTAATTTTTTCATAGGGTCATCATCAAATTTTTCAATTTCTTTTCCCTTAGAATCTGTCAAAAACCTATCAAAATCTGGAGTTTTGGACATTCCAGATGCTTTCTTATCCTTTTCAATCTCCTCAGCTAAAACCTGGGCAGCCTTATAATCATTAACTCTAGCTCGCCTCAACTCATAAGAAGTATCAACATCAAAGGCATCAATATAACAGTAAAAAAGGAACCTGGCAGGAGGTCTATAATCTTGAGATAATTCTTTAATAATACCATTAAACCTATTATTAAATTCCTCTACTGTTTCATTTTCTTTTTTCTTTATGACGCTGATATCTCTAACCAAATGCTTATCTTCCCTTTTATTACCATACTTGTCCTTAAAGACAGCCACAATTGATTCAAAGGTATCGAATGAATTATCAGGTTTTTCAGTAAACCAGTCTGCAACATCTTGGCCAAAAGTAAGAACAAAGAGTCTCATCTTTACATCATCAAAATTGTTATTTGCAACTGCATATCTATTCCACCAATTAGCGAAAGAAAACAAATGAGATTTGACACTAACTGCATCATTTTCTTGAAAAGAAGGTAATTTATCCATTCCAACTTGAGGGAAATCATGGGGATAACCCTGAATATTAGCAAAATTACACGGGTTAAATACTTCCATGATATCATGCTTAGGATTTTAGAAATAGATCCGTGTTCAAGAATAGTTAAAGGGTCCTCAAGAAGCGAACTTCTTAGCAGGAACTCTTGTAAGAAATGAAAGAATTGGAGTCGCCACTTGAACATGAAACTAATTCCAAAACAGAAGAAATAATCGAGAGTAACAGATGGATATTAGGGGGGGATTCTTGTCTGGGACTAAATAGGTAAATAAGTGGAGTCGCCACCCAAACAAGAAGCCAACCGAAAGGTCCAGGTGCTAAAAATACAATGATGAAATGATTAGTGATACGACGAAAGATAAGATGATGAAAAGATGAAAAGACGCCAAAAAATGTGATTCCTTGTGACAGGCTAATGAATGGCGAAAGAAGATTTGAAGATTATAAAATGTCGTTAAGAGGGGAGCTCTTGTGGGATTTGCTCTTCCTGACTTTGCCTCTTCCATAATTCAGAAATATTTCTTCTGGAATTCTACTGCTCCCCTCTCTCACCTGCTACTCACCCTCTGGCTCTATCTCCTCAGCTGAATCTGAGCCACTGAGAAAATTGAACTGCCTGGGCAACTGAGTAACTGCACTTGTGTGTTCTCCATCTACCCATCAACTTCTTCTTATAATCTTTTGTTGGAGCACCAACGACCAATATTAAAACATAATCGATGACCCACATTAATTCCCTGTCGATCCGTGTGAGTCTATAGATGATTCTCACCTTATCTCAAATAATACTGATTAATTAACCATATTCCCTAAGTTTAGACTTAGGAAATATTTTAAAATTGGTTAATAATCTAATTGAGACACTTCTAGGTGGAATTTCCAGAAACGATTTTTTGTGTTTCAGAGAACTCATGTATTCTAGCCTTTCCACAAAATTTTGTGGCTAGAACACATTTGATGCTACAAAAACTAGCATATATTTCTACTTCGGTTGTCCTTATATGCTTTCAATGGAGATGTCATTTCTATTACGATGACAACTATAACCATGTAGACTTTCTAGTTCAACTATCCTTCCATGCTTCTATGATGATGTCATCTCTATCTTGCTATAATGCATCCTATCATACTTGTGATGCTTTCTATTATCTTCTATAACTAAAAAGAACTAAGTGAAGGAGGTTATCTCAGTCATAGGAGAGATTTTTCACTTCCTGCTTCTTTGATTTCTTCTTTTCTGATTCTTTCACTTCTTCGGTAATATCAATATGTGTGAAAATTTGGTTACCCGAATCCTACTACAGCAACTGATGATAATTCTTCTATTTGTTAATTTCTTGAACAAATTATTTACTGTGTTCTACGGTAAATATTGAAACCCATACACTACGGCCTTCACAAATTTTAAACTGCAGAAAATAAATGTGCGGAAACAAGATCTGAGCAAGAATAAATCATAGACACATGACACTGTTATTTTTGGACCAATGTCCCTGAAAAAACCCAATGCGGGAAAACTGGTGCAGCAGCTGAGTGTTTGTATTATTATACAGTAATTATTGAGTACAATTCTTCGGATGCTCAGATTGGCAATCCTATACAAAGATCTAACTGAACAAAGAGTTGGTGAAACAATCTCACCCTGTCACTGGAAGATCCGAACCTGATCTGCACTAGAGATGAGTCTCTGCACTGTCTGTGCGCAGTACTGCGTCACAGCTACATAGTCACTGCGTCACTGTTGTTGGGACTGCGCTGCACCTCCTCTGATCTCTCTGCCAACTAGAAACTTCAGCCCTCTGGCCTCCCGGTTTCACACCCCGGCTTCGGCACTAGATCCTGACTATCTCATAGCAGAAATATGGACTCCCTCTAAAGCTCTGCGTAGCCTCTGCGCGGCTGGCTCTGCGCTGCCTCTCCGGACTACTCTCTATCTTGTACTCTCTAGATCAGGAAAGATCTCCAACCGGAAATTATCTCTGCCCCTCTCTACAAGAATCAACTCAATCAATCTTCTCCCTGAGCACTGTTCACTAAAGAATTTCGATCTCTAGACTCTCTCGGTGTCTCGGTGTATTTTCCAAATGCCCCATCAAGTCCTTCTTATAATCTTCTCGTTGAAACTTCAATGACCAAGATTAAAGTTAACCAACAACTAAGTTAACTTGAATTGATCTCCGTCTTTTCTAGAAGATTCACACCCTACTTTAATTAATATCTTTTAATTATTTTAAATTCCTAAGTCTAGACTTAGGGTCCCATTAAAAATAATTATTTATTTTCATAAAACACAATCCAGGTGGAATTTCCCAAAACGCTTTCTTGGTTCTTTGGAATACATGTGCCTAAGCCTCCCTGCAAACTTGAGACTTAGAGCACATCTGATGCTACCAGAAATCAACACTCCCTCTTAGCGAGGAATGTGCTCTAGAAATACATTCAGCTGAAGTATTGCTATGATTCTGCAACATCTCCCTCTGCGCTGTTGATGTCTGACACTGCTGCCAACTGCCACTGTACTGCAACTTTGTTTCTCATTGCAACAGAAAAACATTCAAGTATTGAACTAAGTGTTCAGTATGATGCATCTTGTACTGAAGATCTGACTGTTGCTAGTCTCTGCACTACCCCTATGAGGCTGCTGCGCTACTCCTGACTCTACATTCTGCCTTCCTGCAATGTTGCCAACTCTGCTCTGTGCTGCTTAGACTCTTGTGCTCATTAGCCACTGCGCTGTCAACTCTGTTTTAAAAAATGGCCGGCTCAACTCCGACCAGGCCTGGTCGACCGAGCCATTAGGCTGGCCGGTCCGACCAGGCACAAAACCAGCTAGGTTGGCCGGTTTGTTATCGAGCCGACTGGTTTTTGTAATGACTCGGCCGGCTCGGTAACAAGCCGGTCAACCAGGCCGAGCCAAAACAGCCGGCCGGTGGGCCCAAAAAAACCGACTTTGTGGAATTCAAACCGGATTTTAATCCGCTGTTAGGTTTGTTTTAGGTTGTAGCCCTCCTCATGCTATTTAACTAACCCAACCCCTCCATTGAGCTCACATCTTTCTCATTCAAATTTCTTGAGCATTTGTGAGAGTTTTTTGAAGATTGTGGAGTTGGTTTTGGAGGCTTATTTATGGTTTGGATGTGAAACCTTTGTAAAAAAAGGTCAATTTAGCTCACTACCTCCAACAGGGATGAACTTACAGTCAATTAGGTTCACAAAATTTCTAAACCTCTGCTTCAAAAGAGAATTGGAGTTTAAATTATAGATTCTCTTGCAAGGTAACAAAATTAGCCTCCAAAGAAATGAATAGCACTGGAGATGATCCACTGAAATCTTTGAATTTCAACTCAGAAAATGAGTGAAGGATCTCTTTACTTCAATTCTACCAATATAAGAGAAAGTGACAAATACACAGAAAGATGATGTAAGTAAATTGAGGATTGCTTACAAGTCAACAATGAGATGACACTATATGCAATCTGTCAAATGCGGATGCTAGAAAATAGAAAGACAAACCGTGAATACTAGTGATGACAGAGTGCACCAGACTTTCAAATATACCACTGTAAAAAAAATATCAGTTGTTATAGCCCACTGTCAGTCAAGGATAATCCACAGATATGCAAGAACAAGGGTTAGAATACTTTCCAAACTTCTTGTGACTCGTGAGTAATGTGAGGTAAATTTTGCTTATTTTGGGCCTTGTCTTGTGATTAATTATGAATTTCAAAACCTTTAATTATGGCACTTTTCAGATGTGAGAGGGCTGTTGATCTCCTTTAAGACTCACAACTGTAAATATTGAAACTCTTTATGCTTGCAGCAGGGCCCTGAACAATGATATGATAATGAAATGTAAAGGGGCGAGCCCTAATCACAAATCAATGTTGTCTTTTGTCTATATTGTAATGCTATGTGTTTGGAAACATGAATAAAAATCTTTAAATTTATGTTTTTGTACAAAAAAATTAATATTTAATGTATTTTTTACAAAAAACGAGTCATTGAAACCGAGTCGACCGAGTCATTACCGATTCCGAGTCATTACCGAGTCATTACCTCGGCCTGGTAGCTAACCGATTCCATTTTTTAAAACATTGGCTGTCACCTCTGCACTCCTCTGCACCAACTGATACTTGTCCATCCTGCTACCTCTGATTTGGGCTCCCGTAGCAAGGTGATGATCCGAGAGATGGGCTCCTCAAGGATCTTGCTCAACTGTAGCTTTATTGAACTACAATTATAGATCAATCATCACCCCCAATTCTCCCCTGGAGATATGTGGGCAATCATAGAAAATTCTGATCTACCCATATTGCTGCTTATACTCCTCTGTTGATTCTTTTGCACTGTTGTTGCAATTACTGCAATAATGAGTATGATCTCCTCATATCTTGAAGTACTAGCTTCCATAGGGTTGCTACCTTTGAAACTAGACTCCCTCTGAGTCTCGATCTCCCTATGGGAATTCTCTCTTCTCCCTCCTGGCAACTTGCACCATCCTCCTGCGCTGGAAATTGGACTGCATAGCTCTATGTTGGGATTCTCCTGGCTGGAACTGCATCTGCTTACTGCAACTGGGAAATTCACACTACCTGTGTCACTGCAACTAGTTCTGCAATTGTCTCCCCTGTACTGACTACAACTAGCTATGTAGTTGTCATCAAAATGACTGACTGCACCAGCTGACACTGTGATCCTCCTGATACTAAATCTGTTAGGCTCCCGTAGCAAGGATATTGATCCATGTAAGAAATCTACAACAACTGGATCTATTCTGCTGCTCTTCCATGGATCCTGCCCATCTATGGTCATCTCGTCAAACAAATGTCGAAATACTCCCTCTTTTTCCTTTGCACAACTGCTACGCTAGCCTACAAACTCCCTGCTGGAGTATGTAGATCTGCTCCACGCTACTACTGCTCAACAACTGAGAATTAGAATCCCTTGGCTTTGAATTCACTAAGGAAGAAAATTCCCTCAAAAGTGTCTTCTTCCTTACGACGATTTTCTGCCCAGTAAAATGTTGCAGAAAAACTGCGTCCCACAGAGATTTGCTCTGCGCTGAAGCTGCTGCTCCCTCTGCCTCTGGCAAATCATGAATATGGAAATCTTACCTCTCTGTCGACTCACTTAGAGAGATTTTCCTCTCGAATCTATCCCTCCTGGCCTAGACTGCGCAACCCTTTGGGGATTCGATCTACTGCTTATGCAGCTATTCGACCTCCCACTTCTTCTTCAACGCTCAGTTCCCCTGATCTGCTCTCTTGCTTCTCCTACACTGCTATACAAGCTCTGATACCATGTGAAAATTCGGTAACCCGAATCCTACTGCAGCAACTGATGAGAATTCTTCTATTTGTTAATTTCTTGAACAAATTATTTACTGTGTTCTACAGTAAATATTGAAACCCATACACTACAACCTTCACAAAATTTAAACTGCGGAAAATAAATGTGCGGAAACAAGATCTGAGCAAGAATAAATCATAGACAAATGACACCGTTATTTTTGGACCAATGTCCCCAAAAAAACCCAATGCGGGAAAACCGGTGCAACAACTGAGGGTTTGTATTATTATGCAGTAATTTCTGAGTACAATTCTTCGGATGCCCAGGCTGGCAATCCTATACAAAGATCTAACTGAACAAAGCGCTGGTGAAACAATCTCGATTCTCACCCTATCACTGGAAGATCTAGCACTAATCTGCGCTGGAGATGAGTCTCTGCGCTGTCTCTGCGTAGTACTACGTCACACCTACGCAGTCACTGCATCTACTGCTGAGACTGTGCTGCACCTCCACTAATCTCTCTGCCAACTGGAAACTTCAGCCTTCTGGCCTCTCGGTCTCACACCCCAGCTCCGACACTGGATCCTGACTGTCTCACAGCAGAAATACAGACTCCCTCTGAAGCTTTGTGCAACCTCTGCGTGGTTGGCTCTGCATTGCCTCTTCGGACTGTTTTCTGCCCTCTCTTCCTTGTACTCTCTGGATCAGGAAATATCTACGACCATAAATTATCTTTGCCCCTCTCTGCAAGAATCAACTTGATCGATCTTCTCCCTGAGCACTTCTCACTAAAGAATTTCGATCTCTAGACTCTCTCGGTGTCTCGATGTATTTTCCAAATGCCCCATCAAGTCCTTCTTATAATCTTCTCGTTGAAACTTCAATGACCGAGATTAAATTGTTAACCAACAACTAAGATTTACTTGACTTGATCTCTGTCTTTTTAGAAGATTCACACCCTGTTTTAATTAATATCGTTTAATTATTTTAATTTCCTAAGTTTAGACTTAGGGTCCCATTAAAAATAATTGATTATTTTCATAGAACACAATCCAGGTGGAATTTCCTAAAATGCTTTCTGGGTTCTTTGGAATATATGTGTCTAGGCCTCCCTGCGAAATTTGAGACTTAGAGAACATCCGATGCTACTAGAAATCAACAATATGGGCTTCATTTCTGTCCTTTCTCTTCTTGTTGTCCTTCTTGAGTTTGGGACAATTCCTTTTAATGTGCCCATATTCATTACACTTATAGCATTGTATCTTTGACATATCGATCTTTTTTTTTTTTTTTTTCTCCGAGGATCAAACTTTTCTTTTCTCCTAGCCATGGCAACATATGCTTGAACTTGTTCATTTAATCCAACATCGCTCTTTGCCTTCAACTTAGTTTCTTCAATATTACATAATGGCCAAATTTCACTGAATGGAGTGGCTTCCTTCTTTCCATAGATACTTGATACAAATTTGCCCCATTCATTAGGTAGCGCATTGAGCACAACGATGGTCATTTCTTTATCAGACATTATTTCTCCTAATTCTTGTAGTTGATCTCTTATTTGAGATACCCTCATAAGGTATGAGGCTACCCCTTCATCCTTAGATGCCCTCATTTTGTATAATTCGGTTTTCAATGATATAACTTCTCCTGCAATGCTTACGCGAAACAATTCTACCAACTTTTCATAGATATCTTTCGATTTCTCCAACTTTGCTACATAAGGGATGAGGGAATCCTTGATTGATTATATAAGGATTCTTTGAGCCCTTATTTCCCCTTTCATATACTTTGATAGTGCTTGAGCTTGCTCTTGTGATGGTTTGGAGATTGAACCCTTAACATATTCAATAACTTCATTCTCTTTGAGGATCAAATCTATCCTCTTTTTCCATGGAAGGAAATTTGATGACCCAACCAGTTTGTTGCTCTCCTAGCAAAATGAAGTCATGTTGATAGTAGATTCAAACATAAATATAAAGATACTTACTTGTCTAGTGAAGATGCTCCTTTGAAGATGATATCTTCAACTTGATGCCTTCTTAATGATATTGATAGTTAGAGATGCCTTTCTTCAAAGATGCTGGAGATGTGATTCTTTCTTTAATGTGAGGGAGATGGCCTTGATTCCTTTGATGATGGTAATGCTTCTTTTTGCTTCTTTTGGATGATGCAAGCTTCCTAAGAATGCTTCAAGTGTAGAGTCCTTCTTTGAATGAGGTCGGGTCTTTGAGGTCTTCTACAAAGTGTTGATCCTTCTAGATGATGTGTAGATTTTGATGATCTCCTTGTGTTCGTCCCTTATGTATCCTTCTTCAATTGGATGATCTTCAAACTACCTCTTCTTATCTTGTCACCTTAGCTCTGATACCATGTTGAGAAACCTATGTGCCGCTAGATTAGGTGATTTCTCTTTCTTTGATAACTACTTGTAAGTTGTGATGTATTTTAACTTAACTTGACTATATTTTTCTTTCACTTGATTATTATTATGTTCTTATCACCAGACAACTACCCAACTATGAATATCAAATAGACTAGAGGACCCAAAATGTAGGCTGCAAGCCAGGGCCAAAACCTCTCCTCTTGAGAGGAAAACCCACAAGAATTCTTCTCATCTTATAGAATGTTCAGATGACGAATTCCAAGACCTAAGACCTTTGTCAAAGATCCCTCCAAGACCAAGTGAAACTTCTCCTTCTTGATGAACTTTTCTTTCCAGCTACTTTGACCTAGCAACTTCCAGCAATTTCTACCCAACAATTTAGACCTAGCAACTTCCAGAAACTTCGACCCAACAACTTCTAACAACTTCGACCCCCAACAACTTTGACCTTCCAACAATTTTGACCTAGCAGCAACGTTGACTTCCCAACAACTTCGAATTTCCCAACAACTTCTTCGGCAACTTCGACTTCCCCAATAGTTTCTTCTGTAATTTTGACTTCCCCACAACTTGTGCAATTTTGGTCTAGCAGCTACTTTGGAAACCCAAACACAAGAGAGAGAGAAGTCCAAAACTTCGATCTTTTTTTTTTTTCCTTGATTTTTGTCCTTTTCCAGCTTCCTTCTTGAGGAGATCGAACTTTCTTGCTTGCATCTAATGTCTCTTGAAATGAGGTCGAGGTTCCCTTATATATAGGCTTCTTAGGAGGTTGAATTGTAGTCATGAGGCCGACTTGATCCTTCTTGTAGGCCGACTTGTTTGACAAGGTTTTGGAGGGTCTTTATGACACTTTTGACTTTACAAAAATTGTCTTTACAAGATACAGCATGCCCAAAGCGGTTTTACATGTATGACAATGACTCTTTTGAATTCATAACTCTGTGACAAACCTAAAAGCATTCAATTGGTGCTTGACCTATAAATAAATTTATCTTGAGAATGAAACCCATGCATCAAGAATGGCAATAATAATTTTCTTTTCTCTTTAATATCAAATATATAAAATCATGATTACAATAAACATTATGAAGACTGAACCTAGTTACACATTTCAACAGATGAATCCCCACCCTCACTTAGATGTAGAACACCTTGCTCCTATCGGTGCAAAGAGAAATCCCATGTTCGCATAATTTGAACCTTGTTGGTAGGACCATGGAAGTTAGGGAATACCAACAAAGTTAACATCACATTTGGAATTCTTAGAGCCTCCTTCCCCAAATCATTAGACCTCTTTCGCTTCCAGCAATTCGTGCTGGTGGATAGTTTCTGTTGGATGCTTGATGAAATGACATTGGAATGGGTAGATGTCGTCAACCTGGCCTGTATGTTTCTTTATTCTTGCCTACATAAATACAATCAAAAACTTCTTATAGAATATCCTCAGGTCGAAAGAATTGCTCATAGCCAGAGTAGTGCCTATTTGTAGAATAATTTTTAGTCTAGAACATAAGCTTGGTATGATATCCACTTACAATCTATTTACCTTTTTGACATAGTGATTGTATTGCACATGTACAAAATACCTTTATCTAGAATGTAAGTGATGGGCTCCAGAGTTACAGCAAGAATGATGTCTTCCTGTTGCTCTCAACTTTAATCATCAACCTGGGGTTTGTACAAACATAAGAGATATTGTGCACTATATGTGCAAGCCACAGTTCTTTGTCCTCATGGTGCATCTACTTATGTTAATGATCCTAGCTAACGAAGGGAAAATGTCACCCTATGTCTTACTCTGATGGCTCAGGTGAAACTTTGAAAGGAAATCAATTCATGGCCGCTACTAGAAATCTAATTTCAAGGGAATCATTCAAAGCAAAACCTACTTAATCAATCACAACTAATTTACTTGAAAGAAATATTGCAAGCAATGGAAAGTGCTACCAATAGATTGTAGAAACAGAGGATACTATCAATCTAAGTTGCAGAATTCAAAGTACGGGAAAATATAAACACTCATAACCAAATTCAAAGAAAAATATCCATTTCCTAATTTCCCTTCTGTTGAACCCCATTGCCTGGTGCCATTTATGGTGTTATAGACAAAATATGCATTGCTATAGAAGAAAATGCTAAAATGAGAGTTTTTGTGCTGTTCTATAGGAACAATCACAGAGCCACAGGAAACTGCTGAATTAGCCAAAGAAAGCTGCAAATGAGTATGAAATTGCCTGGTGTTCATAAAAATCATTCAATTAACTTACAACAAATTTATAAATCAATTCTGTGTTTAAGGAAGTAACATTCTATAAGATTTAACTTTCCTAAAGGAAAAGAATTTAAGAAACACATGCAAACCTGAAAAATTCTATTTCAGCAATTTATAAACAACTAACAAAACATAAAAGAAAACTAGAAAAGTAAAATATAGGGGTCTTCTTGAAGTTCTTTGGCTGGGCCCTCCCCAAGGCACTCAAGAACCCAAGAAAATCACTAGTAGTGAAATGAATAGGAAACTTGCATTAACATAGCAAAACTAAATACATTCTTCAAAAGTTTGAAGTTGTTCTTGTGACTGAAATTAGCTTGTACAACAAAAGGGAAAACAAGAAGTCCCTCCTGAGGTTTGAAATTTTCAATTTATACAATCAGTAAGGAACAACCCCCCTAGATAGTGTTGAGATTTTGAGGTAGCATCGGGTGTGCTCTAGCCCTGAAATTTTGTGGAGGGGCTAAGACACACAAGACCTCAAAAACCCAGAAAACGTTTGGAGAAATTTCATTTGGTGTTTGAGATATTAAAATAATTTTTTTAACGAGGACCCTAAGTCTAACTTAGGAAATTAGAAAAATTAAAGTGAATTAATTAAACACATGTGATGAAATGTTCTAAGTGATGCGGATCAAGCAGTCTTTTAATCTCAGTGGTCGATAAGAGATTAAATCACAACCGTTGATATGTCAATGAGAAAAGTATAAAGGAAAGGCTTGGGGTCAGTTGGAGACACACGCACGGAGGCAGAGCACTAGCTGGAATTCTAGGGCGGGTTTGCTAAGAATTTCTAGAAGTGTTTCAGTTGTAGCAAGGGGTAGTATTGGTTAAGGGGATGATCTGATCTCGGAGCCAAGAGTCAGCAAGAGGCAGAGAAGCAGCAACCAGGAGCAGCGCAGAGGAAGCAGAGGCTACACAGCAGCTTCGCAACGTAGAGAGTTTCAACTGCTACGTGGGCCCAGAAAGGGCAGTGCAGAGGCAGCAAGAGGCCATCTAGGCTTACGCAGGGCCAGCCAAGGCAGTGTAAGCACTGCGCCACCCAGTCTGGGGTTATGCAGCCTTCCCCTGAGCAGCGCAGGGGCACGCAGAGGCTACCAGGGCAGACGCAGGTAGCTTCAGAGTAGTGTTGGGGTTTCTAGAGGCAGAAAGGGGCTGACTTCTTTAAATCCCGTTTGAGGGTGTGAATCAGTCCAGTTTTTAGTCTCCAAAACAACAGGCATTGCTGCAGATTTTATTTTCTCTGTCGGGTTAACCAGTAAGGTGCCCAGATTTGCTGTACTCAGATTCTACTTAATAATAATAAACCCTCATATCTGTTGCACCGGTTTTCCCGCATTGGGTTTTTCTGGGGACATTTGTCCAAAAAATCTGTGTCACTTTGTTGAATGAGCGTAATATTCAGTAAATGATTTGTATGTGTGTAGGCTGCTAGTTGTGTTTACTTCGGTATTTTCTGAAAATAACTTGTATAATTAAATCACAAGTAGGAGAAGAAAATCAAGATACTATAGTAGGATTTCTGTAATGTTGTATTCAAAAATTTTCACATAGTATCAGAGCGATTGCAAATCAAGCTGAATCTCTAATAAATCAACTGAAGACATATTTGCTGCAAGGTAGTAGCTGAAGCAACAGAGCATCTGGAGAGGGCAGTGCAACACCAGGAGGACGTTGTGCCAACAGAGCTCGCGCAGGGGTTGACGAAGTCCCAGCTAAGTGATGCAGAGACAACGCAGTGCCTTCCAGAGGGACGCAGGAGCAGCCTGCGCTGCGCAGTGATTGCGCAGAGGCTGCGCTGAGCTAGTCTGCTCACGCAAAAGCCAGACAGAGGGACACAATCTATTTTTTGGGTTCTTGTGCAGTATTGCCGTGGTCCGGAAGCAGTGCTTCAAATCTTCAACAGTTGCTAGTGTGGTGGAAATTCTATCGGTGCAAAATTGTGCCTAGCTGAGTTGAAAAAGAGTGGGAGGAGGAAAATTACTCAGCAGATTTGCGCCAAACAGATTTGAGATTCGATCAGGAGAGTGATCGTAGAGAACTGTTCAACTGTATTTGGCTGAATATTTCCTGGAGGGAAATCAGTTGTCGAAGGGAGCAACTACTATAGGGTTTCTGATCACCAAGAAACCCATATCCGACATTTCTGTTGAGAGTTGCAGCAGAAAGAAGGAGAAGAGTATATGTTCTGTCAGATTTGAGCTAGATTGCCTCTCATGGACTGAGAGATCAAGACAGGTTGGACGGTGTGTCCAACTTCGTCATCTGGAGAGCCAGGATACTGACAGTCCTGGATGAGTACGGCATCAAGAACCATGCAGAGAATGTCCTAGATGTGCCTACTGATCCAGATCCTCTGAAGAAATTCAATGAAAATCAAGCGCAGGCTAAGCGTTTGATCATGGATGGATTTAAGGATCATGTCGTGCCACATATTGCTAGGAAGAACACGACAAATGAAATGTGGAATGCTTTGCAGACGATGTATCAACGAAGCTCTGTTCAAAGAAAAATGCTTCTAGAGAATCAGATGCGGTTGTTCCAGATGCAGAAGGGTGAGGAGATAGATCCCTTACTTTTTCGACTTCAGACTATTCGAGATCAACTGATTGCCATGGGTGCGACTCTGAACGAAGGGCTCTTGGTAAGGACCGCCTTGAATGTAGTCACTGAGGAGTGGGAAATGTTTGTCCAGAGCATATTGTGCAGGGCAACGTTACCATCCTGGGCAGACATGTGGGCAATCCTTCGTCAGGAGGAAATCAAGAGATTCACCAAGAGGCAAAGCAACGACAACAGATTTGTCAAGGTGAAGAAAGAAGAGGAAGATGATGCAGCCCTTGCATCAAAGGAACGAAGGCAGCAAGGGAAGAAGAAGAGGGACCTATCCAAGGTTCGGTGCTTTAATTGTGGCGAACTTGGACACTTCACCAGCACTTGTCCTAAGAAGAAGGACAAAGGATCTTCTGAATCCAAGGTAGCAACAGTAAAGGACGATGAGAGTGATGATGACATAGCCATGAGGGCTCATGAGCCACGTAAGTGGGGCGATATGGATCTGTAGAGCAACTACAAAGTGGTGGCAGGATCCTTGAGTAGCCCAACTCTTGGATCACATACGAGCTACAAGAGCCTAAGACGGTAGCAGGACAAGTAGAGAGATGGTTGCAGAAAATCACAGTGAAGCAGAGTGCAGTGCTGAGATGTTGTAAAGGGAGCAACGCAATGCAGAGGCAACAACAACGTAGAGGAAGCAAAGCAGAGGTTGATGGGACTTCAGCAACGCAGAGAGGCAGTGCTTACGTAGTGTAGAGCTATAGCAGTGCATTAGCTTCAGGAGGACAACACAGAGCAGCAACCTAGGGAGCTTCAGTGATGGGATGCAGTTTGACTTGTCTGTCAAAGGTTGGGTAGGGGTCCTTCAGTTGCTTACTTCTCAACAACTGAGTTGCAGTGTAGCAGTTAGCAGTGGCAGTGCTATGGGCAGCATGATGCAGCAAATTGAGAGGGAGCTGCAGTAAAGATGTGGCTGTGACATGGGCAGCAGTACAGAAAGCAGCAGCACAGTGGATGGAGGGCAACAGGCCAAGAATCAACAACGCAAAGAGAGATGCCGAGATCTTGTGATACATGGTGTGGATGTATTACTAGAGCATAGTCTGTGCTAAGAGGGAGTGTTGATATTTTGAGGTAGCATCGGGTGTGCTCTAGCCCGGAAATTTTTTGGAGGGGATAAGACACACAAGACCTCCAAAACCTAGAAAGCGTTTGGAGAAATTTCATCTGGTGTGTGAGATATTAAAATAACTAATTTTTTTAATGAGGACCCTAAGTCTAACTTAGGAAATTGGAAAAATTAAAGTGAATTAATTAAGCACGTGATGAAATGCTCTAAGTGACGCAGATCAAGCAGTCTTTTAATCTCAACCGTCGATAAGAGATTAAATCATGACCATTGATATGTTAACGAGAAAAGTATAAAGGAAAGGCTTGGGGTCAGTTGGAGACACACACACAGAGGCAGAGCACTGAGATTAAGTTGGAATTCTAGGGCGGGTTTGCTAAGAATTTCCAAAAGTGTTTCAACTGCAAAGAGGGGTAGTATTGGCTAAGGGGATGATCTGATCCCGGAGCCAAGAGTCAGCAAGAAGCAGAGAAGCAGCAACCAGGAGTAGCACAGAGGAAGCAGAGGCTACGCAGCGTAGAGGGTTTCAGCCGCTACACAGGCCCAGAAAGGGCAGCGCAGAGGCAGCAGGAGGCCATCCAGGCTTACGCAGGGTCAGCTAGGGTAGTGTAATGACTATGTCACTCAGTCTGGGGTTACGCAGCCCTCTCTTGAGTAGCGCAGGGGCACGTAGAGGCTAGCAGGGATGATGCAGGCAGCTTCAGAGCAGTGCTGGTGTTTCTAGAGGCAGAAAGGGTCTGAGTTCTGTAAATCTCGTTTGAGGGTGTGAATCAGTCCAATTTTCAGGCTCCAGAACAACATGCATTGTTGCAGATTTTATTTTCTCTGTCGGGTTAACCAATAAGTTGCCTAGATTTGTTGTACTCAGATTCTACTTAATAATAATAAACCCTCATATCCTCTGCACCGGTTTTTCCGCATTGGGTTTTTCCGGGGACATTTGTCCAAAAAAATTGTGTCACTTTGTCGAATGTGCGTAATATTCAGTAAATGAGTTGTATGTGTGTAGGTTGCTAGTTGTGTTTATTTCGGTATTTTTTGAATATTTTATGAAAATAGCTTGTATAATTAAATCACAAGTAGGAGAAGTAAATCAAGATATTGCAGTAGGATTTCTATAATGTTGTATTCAGAAATTTTCACAGATAGGTGGGGCTGATTCCATCCAAAAACCCCAAAGTTAAGGGCAGTTTGTTTCTTGGATTCAATTGCATTAGCATACTCAATATCCATTGTTGTTGTAGCCTTGATAACTTGGACAGTCCTAGTTCACTTGCTAGCAGTCTTGGAAACACGATCCCTATTTCTTTGCAAAGTTGGTGGTGGGGGATATCTGTTGAGATTCTTGAGTGTGGGGTAGTATTGGATGTGCTCTAGCTCCCAAACTTTGTGGAGGGGTTAGAGTACATGAGATCCCCAAGACCCAGAAAGGGATTTGAGAAATTCCATCCGGTTTAAGAGAAAATTAGTTAATTAATCTTTTTAATTAAGGATCCTAAGTCTAACTTAGGAAAATTAAAAGATTAAAGGTAATTAATTTAAACATGTGATGGAAATGACTTAAGTCACACGGATCAAGCTTTCTTTTAATTTTAGTCGTTGATTTAAGATTAGATCATGGCCGTTGGTTTCCCAACGAGAAAAGTATAAAGGAAAGGCTTGGGGTCAGTTGGAGGACACACACAGTGGCAGAGCACTGAGACTAAGCTGGAATTCTAGGGCGTGGTTTGCGAAGAATTTCCAGCAGTGTTTCAGCTGCAACGAGGGGTAGTATTGGCGAGAGGGATGATCTGATCCCAGGCCAAGAGTCAGCAAGAGGCAGAGAAGCAGCAGTCAGAGCAGCGCAGAGGGAGCAGCGACTACGCGGTGCAGAGGGATTCAGTGCTACACAGGCCCGGAAAGGGTAGCGGAGGCAGCATGAGGCCATCAGGGCTTACATAGGCCCAGCTAGGGCAACGCAGGGACAACGTAACCCAGTCTGGGGTTACACAGGCCTCTCCTGAGCAACGCAGAGGCACACGCAGGCTAGTAGATTTGATGCAGAGGGCTCCAGAGCAGCCTGGGGTTTTTGAAGATTGAAAAGGGCTGAGTTCTGTAAATCCCGTTTGAGGGTTTGAATCAGTCCAGTTTTCAGTCTTCGGAACAAAGGTATTGCTGCAGATGTTGTATTTCTCTATCGGGTTAAACAATAAAGTGCCCAGATTTGTTGTACTTAGAATCTATTTAATAATAAAAACCCTTTAGTAGCCAGAAGACCGGTTTTCCCACATTGGGTTTTTCCGGGGACAGTTGTCCAGAAAATCTTGTGTCACTTTGTCTATGTGCATGTATTCAGCTTAGATTTGTATCTGTGTAGGATGTTAAAGTGTTTACTTCGATATTAATACCGAACATTTTAGATTAATAACTTGTATAAGTAGGAGAAGTAAATCATGATTTAACAGTAGGGCTTTTGCATAAGTAATATTTAGAAATTTTCACAATATTATCATGTCATATCAACATACTTCTAATGCCAAAAACCATGAAACATAAGCATGATCATATTAATTAAGGAACCTACTTGACTTCATGATTTATCATGTAAAATATCAAAAATGCATATTAACAAGATCAAAAATATGTTTTAGTTAGAAACAGGATTATAGATGGGCTCTCAAAATACTCATTACCAAGGCCCATCATACCCCCAATTTCAATTTTTTGTGATTGCAGGGGAAGGAAAAGAAGAATTTACGAGACTCTTTACCGTTTCTGCCCTTATTCTTACTAGTTCTGGAATGGTTTCTGAAGATTTGCTTGATGTCCCCATAATCTAGCAGATAGCTATCTCCATTTGATAGGAGATTATGTGTCTCCATGATTTCTTCTCTATCTCCTCTGAACAGAACAAGTATGAGTGAGTGAGTCTTCATCGAAAGTGCAATTTTGTGCTCTCTTGTAGCTGAGTTGAAACCTTTCCTCAGAGTATTCTAGACATTCATTTTCTCTTGGGGTCATTCTACATATTTGATCTCTAGTATATCTAGCTCTACAATAACCCCTACATTTGTCATTGAAGGTTTGCTTCATCTAATCCTAGCTAGAGATGCTATTGCCTTCCAAGCTCATAAACCACCTTAGAGTTGATTTTTTCAATGTAGAGGGAAAAAGTTTAATATTTTATTCATCAATTGTATAGTCATAAGTTCCACACACAACATTAAACTCAAACAAGAAAGTGTCAGGATCTTCAGTAAGCAACCCATAGAAATGATGTGGTACTGAAGGATTGATGTTCTTTTTTGCTTCTCCCTTAGGTGCCTTGATAGGAGTTTCAAAAATCTACTATTTTTCTTCTTCAATCATGGTGTATTGAGATGGAGCTCCCTCTTTAGTGATGTCATTTTGGAGCAATAAAGGATAGGTTCATGCACTTTTCTTGTAAGTATTCTGTGTTGGAATATCTTTTATGGCTATTGCATGGAATGGATATTGTTAAGGTTTCTATGTTCTAGCAATTGTTGAAATTTTTTCTATGAAATCTTGGCAATGGTATTGTATGCATTGCCCTTGTAGAATTTGTGTGACAATCCCATGAGTGATCCTTCATGTTACCTCTCCTCATTGACTTTGCTCCCTCATAAAATGATAGCTAGAGTTTGAAACTAGGGCTTCTTATTCCCTTACTCCATTCTATGGTTTAGTCTTTCCTCCTAAGTAGATCTCCCTTAGACTACATCACCCAAGGTCATGGCATTGATCTTATTCACATTGTTGATCACACTAAAAATTATCTCTAACTCACATTTTTCTCCCCAATTTCTAATTTTCAACCTCTTAAGGAAAGTCGTTAGGCTAGGGTTATGGTTAGAATTCAACTAGGGTTAATGCATTTCCTTGTGGAGAGATTCAACATGTGGTTGTGAAGTTATTGCCTCAAAATCATCTTGTTCCCGTGGCTCATTCTTCTATTTTATGGCTAACGTCATTTGCCCTAGTTAAGCCCTAGTCTTTCCCTAGGCACCAACTTGGGGCTTGTCGAAGGCTTGTTGTGCTTGAAGTTGATCATATTCATCTATTTCAAGCCTTTTCTTGGCCTAGTGATCCTAGGTAAGCCTGTTGACCTTGCCTATTCTAAAATTCTAGGTCACATTGTGCCCTAATTAGGCTTTTGGAGGGTACACTTTGCATTTCCTTCTTTGAGCTAGATGAGCCTTGTTCTTAAGTTGAGTATCCCTCCTAAGCCTCTCCTTCTCACCTATAAGCCTAGAATTTGATATACGCCTTAGGTGACCTAACATAGGAAAGCCTCCCTTGTGGTGCTAGTCCCCTAAAGAGCAAGAGGTAGTGGCTGTGGTGACAATGGGCCGTATCTCATAGTGTTTTCACTTAATTTAGCCCTTGTCTTGTGAGCTCCCCTCACAAGACCTACTATATTTTGAGGCAACATCTTTTGGCACCATTGTTGGAGAGGATTTGAGTCAACCTCCTCGAAGTCTAAAGTCTAAGCTTCATTTACTTGATTGAGCTTATCCCATAGACAAGAATAAAACTGCTCATATGGTGACTCCATTAGAAGAATGAAGACCTAGTTCTTCATGAGATTCAAAGTTTTAATGCATGTACGGTGAAGCAAGCATCTCTTAAGGCATTTTGAATGCACCCTGGAGACTCCCCATTTGGTTATTATACAAGACTCAAGGTAATGGCTCCTTGGGATTTGCATGAGATGTTCCTCGCTTTGGATATCAAGGAAATTCATGGATATCCAAATCATTGCGATACAAATTCGATGACAAATGTACCAAAATTTGATGATTATCCTTCTTCAATTGTCGATCATGTTGCAAAATTCATCAAGTATGCTTTAGGGATCAATATGGTTCATGAGGATGCTTTCATAAGTTTGTTCATTAATTCTCTTGGGGCTGATCAAAGAGGGTGGCTTCAATGTTCTTCTATGCCTAAAAGCATCCCTTCCATTAAGATACTTATTGAAAAGTTTCTTAAGCATTGGGGGGCATGGTGTCATTTTGAAGATGTCCTTAAATATTTATCCATAGCCCTCCAAGAGGGATGCCTCCTTGATCACATTGAAGAAGTTGAAAAAATAACACCATGGGAAAGAGAAAGAGTCCCATTTGGATCATCAAGATGAACAAATTGAAAGTGACCTTGAATATGATCTTAGAGGAGAGCATGGTGAGGATCCTGCTGAAGATGATTCTTTGACAAGTGAAGTTGAGGCGAGCTCCATGTAATATTCCCAATTAGCAATAGCTAATTGGAAATATTAATTTTGACTATTTTTCCTTTATAGAGTTAAAATATAAATAAAGTGGGTGAAGGGGACACTTAGCTCACACTTAGGATAAAAGTATTTCCTAAAGTCACTTAAGAGACATGTCTATTTGGCAACGTGCAGCCTAGTGGTCAAGTGGCAGCGTAGGAAAAGGAGCAGTGTAGACAGCGTGGGGCCTAGCCAGCGTAGAGTGAGTTGGACAGCGTGGGCCAAGGGGGACAGCGCAGAGATTGGTGGGGCCTAGGTGAGGGAAAGGCTCACCAAGCATAAAAGGAGGAGGGGTCTCCTCATTCTCATTCATTTTGATTATGGATCTTTGAGAATTGTCTACTGACATTGAGCACGCTTGCTGTTTAGCAAAGTCTGCATGTACTATTCAGTACATCGGGTGTCTCCGTTTGGAGATCCCAACCTCAGCCCCGGGGGACTTCGAGTGCCTGCTCGGGTGAGGAGTTTCATTCTTGTTTTGCCGGAGAGATTTGCAGCTACCACAGGAGGAGCATCCACTTAGAGAGACAGTGCAGTTAGTGAGAGGGAGGACGCAGTCTTGAGAGGAGGTGGTTCTGGATTGGGGGTTTGTTGGTGGATTCAACTCGGGATAGTGGGTAAGGGGCCAACCCTTCCCTATTCCAGCATTTTGGAGGAGTTAGGGGCCATTATGTGGAGAAAATCATTCAGAGCCAGCGTCCCTCCTTGAGGAATAGCGCAGTGCCTCAAGGGAGCCATTTTCGGGGGTCGGCCATTTCTGAAAAGCTTTATGGGCTTTTCTGGGTATTGGGAGTAGAGGCCATTCCTGAAGTTTCAGAATTTTCCGAGGTGGAGAGCAACCCCAAAGACTCAGTTCATTCCAGCAGTAGCAGTACTAGCAACTTGGGAGATAACGCAGTCCAGAGAGAGCAGCCATTCCGGATCATTTCCTGAGAGTCTTTCTACGCTTGCCTAGTGCAAGCCGAGGTGCTATCTTTCTGATCACCTTTGTACTCATTTTCATTTCTCAGTATTAATAAAATGGCTCAGCGTTCTCCATATTGTTTGTTTCCCTTATGATTTGTCTATAGTTGCTGTATGACTTTGTTTATGTTGTTGTATTGTTGTTTATTTCCATTTGGGATATTACAGTGGTATCAGAGCTCATAGACTTGGCTCAGCCTGTGGAGCAGATTGTCTATGACACCAGCACGAAAACCTTACATCACTTATCGGGGAAGGAAGTATAAAGACCAAGAGCGGAGATTAGAGCTCACTTTCGGGAAAGGAGACAACGTTCCAGTGGTGGATGCAGAGGAAGAGGAACAAATGGCGGAGGAAAGAGATGCCGGGAAGGAGTTCGGGGAACTCCTCCTCAAATCAGTGTAGGATTTGTTGAGGCGGATAGAGGAGATGGGGCAGAGATTCACGACAGAGTCTAGACAGCGCGAGGTCCCAAGGGGTTTCCATGTTGGAGAGGGCTCAGGCACATCCCATCATTTACAGGAGCACCTCACAGCGCAACAGATAGCATCGCACACACCCCCTTGTTCCACGATGCCGACATTTCTTGCCGCAGACATTGGGGCAAAAGCACAGCAGGAGGAGCCGACACACATGGGAGATTATTTTGCTGAGTACCAGTCATACGGTCAGGAGTTTAGAGACACCCTCACTTTCCATGATTTTGTTCAGCTCAAGCGGGATAGCAGACCCTGCAACCATCACAGGGGGAACAGGCATTCACATGATGGGACTTACAACGCACGGTGGGCAGATTCCATCTACCGACATTTGACGAATCGGCCAAGTGTTCGAAAAAATCTTGGGTGGAGAAGTTGGATATATATTTCCAGCTTAATCAGATGGCAGAGCTAGAGGCCATCAAGGTGGCAGCGCTGCACCTAGAGGGCGAGGCCCAGGATTGGTGGTTTCATGGGATGGTTACACTGGGGCACTTGAGAGTGACAACATATGTTGAGTTTACGCGGAGGTTGGGGAGCGTTTTGATCGGAGGGATCCAGAGGAGCATTTTGTTGAGCTAACAAAGCTCAAGCAGACCGAGAGGTCGGACACGTACATCTCCGAGTTTTTGAGACTCTCCATGATGGTACCTGATTTATCCATGGCTCGGATGATCTATATTTTCATAGATGGATTGGCAGAGCCTCTACGAGGATTAGTTAGATCGACGAGGCCCACGACACTCCATGATGCGGTCAAGAGGACTCGAGATTTGCAGGATGCACTTCCCAGGACTAGAGTTCCTTTTCCCTAGAGATCTACATTCTAGCCGAAGGGAAAGGATTAGAGGGTTCCACCTAACAAAGAAAACCAGGTTAGAGGGTTTGGAGATGATGAGGTTAGGAGAGACCTGAAGCGAAGGAGGTTATGCTTCACGTGCCAGGAGCCATGGGCACCAGGACACCATTGTGCAGCGGGGAAGGCACATTACATCGAGGTCTTCTCTGATAGTAGCGGGGTAGAAGAGGAGTATGAGGAGGTGGAGGTTGGAGGCAACAGTACAGCGCAGAGAGGGGATCATCTGCCACCTCTACCACCTGGAGCAGGAGGTGCAACTTTTGCACCTACCGGGGGAGCCCTTGCAGCTTTGCAGGGAGTTCCCAAGTACTTGACACTGTGTGTCTGAGGCACAGTACGAGGGCAGCGTGTGTCGGTGTTGGTAGATAGTGGGGCTACCCACAATTTCAATGATGCCTAAGTGGTAGAGCGGAGGGACCTTCAGACGGAGACTTTTGATGGGTTTTTGTAATATTCCTAATTTGCGACAACAAATTGGAATATTCTATTTTGTTTATTTTTCCACCTATAGTTTGTAAATAAATAAAAAGTGAGTAAAGAGGGTCTAAACTCACTTAAATGAAATAAGACATCCACCTAGTAGCACAACGTTGTGACTTAAGTGGGAGTCAAGGGGGGGGGACCCAACACCACGTGGAGGAGAGAGAGAGACTACGTTGGGTTTTGGAGGGAAACCAACACTATAAAAGATGAAGGAACCTCCTCATTTCAACCATGCTTGGATGCTTGGATTATGGATTGTTGAGTGAGACATGTTGTCTTCTTTGGCACGCTGGCTGTTTAGCCTGTCTGCTGCACTGTTTAGTGCACTGAGTGTCTCCGTGCGGAGATCTCACCCTTAGCCCCGGGGGACTTCGAGTGCCTACTCGGGCAAGGTTATTTTCTTAGCATCATCCTCCAGGACAGCGTTATTGCTGCAGCAGCGTAATACTGTGTTGTAGGGTGTTGCCGTGGTGACTTTACGACACCACCTCCTTCTCTTGTTTTTCAAAGGGAGAGTCTCTCTTTCCTTTGGAGGATCAGATTGGGAGATATTGGAGCTTATTATCAGATCTTGGCATCAAGCCTATATGTTCTTCATGGTATATTGCGCAGTTCTTTCCCTAGATCTGCGTTATCGCTGAAGGAGCAGCGTTCCAGGGGTTTTGGCATCATTTTGGAGTTAGATCTCTGATTGAGGGTGATCCTTGGATTGGCCAACCAATCCAAGTATATTTATGATCTGATATTGAAGTTTGCTTCAGAAATTCTGAATCATTCTTCAGATCTGCCGCAGTAAAACTCAGATCTGCTCCGGCATTCTCATGTATTGCTGAAATCCCCAAGGGGAAAGTAATAAAGAGCCCTTTGGGCATTTTGTCTCATTATAGATCTATGTTTTCATATATTTATCAGTTGCAGATCTGTAATATAATAAATATAAGCTTCAGCCTCCTGGAGAAAACGCTGAAGGGTTTCTGGATCAATCTTTGTCTTGCGGCACCTCTATCTTGAGGGGTTTTCTATATAAAACTGCTGTTTAACTTTGCTGAAAGCCTATGCTTTGTTCTCAAACTAATTATCTGATTATTCATAGTGCTTTACATCTCATACCTTCAGAAAATACGCTGCCCTTGCTTCAGTAAAATTCTGCATACTCAAAGTCTTGGGAAATCAGGGTTTTTCTTGACTAGTTGGGAAGGAGGAACTGTTTATCATAGCAAAACGCCTTTGTTTGAGCTGAAATTCGACATGGAAGTCCCTCTTAACCTAATGTAACATATTCCAGAACCTAGACCCGTATTTTTACGCAGATTTTCTTATACACTCATTTTAGGGCCAAAATCCTCACTTTTCCCCACCTTTTTGCCCCTAAAAGTTGAGTAAAGGTTGCTGCAGTACTTGGAGTGGGTTGCTGAGTGTTTATAAACACTTTTATATTGGCTGAAGCATACTTTCCTGAGGAATGCGTTTTTGAGTCATGATCTGCTGAGAATTCCATTTTTGGGATACTACAGTTTGCTGCACTATTATTGTTTAGGTGTTCTAGTTCTATACCACTTGGTGTGTTTATCTCTTACTCTTAGACAGAGTCTGGAAAGGGCCAGATAGCCTCCGGATCTCATCCTCTTTTAGAGGCGACATATCCGGTAAATGCCCTCCCAGTCAATCTCTGGTTGGGGTTTGGTGTGTTTTGAGATATCCTGGAAAACGGGATATTACAGTGGTATCAGAGCTTTGAGCCATATTTCCCTATACAGCATTCCATTTGAGCAGCTTGGAAATATTCCTGAAATAGGGATATTACAGTGGTATCAGAGCATAGTTCTGGCTCAGCCTGTGGAGCTAGTTATCTATGGCAAATATGAGGATCTCACATCAGCATGGTCACATACCCTTTGGAGATTATTTCCGAGAGTGGCAGTCCAAGGGGGAAGACTTCAAAGCAGCTTTGCCCTTCAAAGATTATTGCCAGCTCAGGCAGGATGAAGGAGGAAGGTACTATGGTAACAGAGGAGTTTCTAGCATGCAGAGTTCAGATTTGCAGCGTACCACTGGGAGATCACCTCTTCCCATGCATGAGGGATCCACTAGTCCCTGTGAGTCTAAGCCCAAGAAGACCGGAACGGTGAAAAAGGAGAGTTTATTCTCATCTCTTTTCAGATCCAGAAGAAATACTTCCACCTTTGAGGAGGTCAAGAAGAATGAAGAAAAAGAAGAGGAAGTACCATGCGCTTCCAATTCTCATCAAGAAGAAGAGATCACATCACCTCTTGAGGAGGCTTGTGAAAACGCTGTCACACTCATGGAAGAGCAGCCACATGCATCAACAGTTGAGGCAGCCAACACTTTTGAGGATGGGACTCTTGCAGCCCTACAAGAAGTTCCAAATGCACATCAAGGTATAAAAGAATTTCCACAAACCATTGTTGCAGTAGCTTCTTTAGAAAGTTGTGGAGATTCACTTTTGCAGGTCTCAAGGAGAGATCTCACTGGAGATGCACTTCGACACACTATGGGATGCAATGCTTTTCTTCCCTTCTCACAAGAGCAGATAGAAGATGGAGGACATCTTAGGATGGATAACATCTCTCATGCTTGTGTTGGACATCCCTTTAGCCATACACATCATGATGGGAAGTTTTTGCCTACCACCTATTTGATTCTTGATCAGGTCTCATTGATCCTTGAGAAGTTTATATTTCAAAATCCCATGAAGTGCAAAGTCAGGAATTTGATTTGGGGAGATGGTAGCCCTCATTGGAGGAATACCAGGATGAGGAGAAGAAGGAGGCATCCACAAGTGATTGAGTGGATGGGGATGATAAGCAAGGAGCTAGGAGGCTACTTGCAGATCTGTGATACCAGGCAGCAGGAGGCTTGGCTGCGCTTGTTACTCTTGAGGGAGTTTGGCCATCACTTGTACTTGCAGATCTATGATACCGGGCAGCAGGAGGCTTGGCTGCGCTGGTTACACTTGAAAGAGGTTGACCATCACTTGGAAAACACTCTTCCTAAGAGTCGGAGGATGAAGGAAAGATGGCGGGATACTTGCATCATTGAGCAGCATAGAGTATGGATGCATGGTGTTGATATGATACTCATATCATTCATTGTGTCTTCATCACATGACTGGTATGATGGAGGTATGGGGAGGCAACACAATGTCTTGTTGCTTGGTTTGTTTCTGGGAGAGCAAGGGCAGATTTGCTCTCACACTTTGTATGATGTTGCAGGAGGAAGAGATGGCACTATCTCCTTGGTCTTTGATGATGATTGGGAAGCACTTCCATATTGGGAGGTATTCCATATTTGTTGCATTATTAGAGGAGTCTTTGACAAGGAGCATGTCAAAGAACAGAGCTTTGTATTGATAGGAGCTTACTTGCATGAGCTCACAGCATTGTCACCTTGGAGCAGAGACTTATGGATGAAGTGTGCCCAGCGTAAATGTGGTGGATCTATAACCCATAGGTCCCAGGATCACTTCATATTTGTTTCACTTGATGAACAAAGAGGAGGTAATGATGATAGAGACATCTATGGCATATTCTTCTTGACTTGGGTTCCCAAGCATCAAGAGGATTATCTTCTTGCAGCACATGGTTCATTCTTCTTCATAGTGGGCCAAAGCACTATGGAAGACTCGTGTATGGACCCATGCACTATCTTACTTCCAGCATATGGTGAGAAGTTTGTTTATACATTCATTGATTTGCACACTCTTACCATTCCTGTGTAGTGCATTGCTTCACAAGGGGGTAAGCTTGTCATATTGCTCCATGAGTTGTATTGGGCCAATCTACATGATGGAGGCAGCCATCTCTTTTGTGGCCTTGGGCAAATGTTTTATCACTACATGTATGTTCATTTGCTGCACTATAGCATGTATCATATGGAGACATGCATGATTAACTATGTAAGAAGAAACATTTTGCCTTGTACTTTCATCAAGCAGCAACTTGTAAAACTGCGTTGTACTTGTTTGGGAAGCTGTTGGTACCTTCTTGCACCACATGAAACCTTCAGCATTCTCTTCATATTATTGTTGATCATGTCTCCATTTGCTGATATAGATCAGATTTGTATGGGAGGCTTGATTATGAGGGAGACACATGAGCTGGATGTGTCTTTGAGTGGGAAGAATTCTCACAATTTCTGCACTACATTTTCTAATGGGAGCTTGGGAGGAGGCATGCCCACCACTACTACATATGCGTTTTCTTTTAAGGTGAGCCATGAGATTGATAGTCATCCATTGTATAGCCATGGGCAAGTGTTTGGTCTCATGTTGTTGTCATATTCAGCCATTTACTATCCGTTAGTAGATGTGATGGATCTTGTACATTGCTTGCCATGTAATTTTCTGATGTTGCAGTGGATGAAACTGCGTTGTATCCTCGTGAGAGATTGTTTCCATCATGTATCATCATGTAAAATCTTCAGAAAACATCTCATTAGGATGATCCATGATGACCATGTCCTATTCTTCATGGATGAATTGTCTTGGGCCAGCTTGTTCTTCATTGTTAGAGGGACCTTCTTTGGAGGATTGTTCTTCACTTTGCCATTGGAGGGCAATGATTTTGCAGCCCAGGATCAGCATGCACTCTACACTTATCATAAGTGGAGAGGAGGACAACATGGGGTAAGCTATGATGCTTGCCAAGTTCAGACTTTCAGCCCACCTTCATTACCGGAGCTCGAGGTGGAAGGAGATTTTCAGGAGTTGCCTTGTTGGGAGGTGGCTCATTTTGTTTGGATGATTGCTTGGGGATGGAGGATCCACATGAGGGAGATGTTCCTCATTACATTCCAAACTCCATGCCTCGAGTGGAGATTCTTCAGTTCTACCCTTGCAGTTGATTGGAGAGAGGTGATGAGTTGGTACACAGTTGATGGGCCAGCTTACACAGTGATAGATGCAGAGCAGCAGGGGTCATGGTCTTCATCAGTGATAGCCAGATGCAGTGTGCAATCTGAGCCATGGGTCTTGGGCTATTATTGGCCATGGTGGCAATGGGATCCAGGAGGATTATTGGTTGGCTGGTACCATGAGAGATCGGTTTGGGATCCTGGCATTGAGAGATCCCTTCATATCAGGGTGATGCAGAGGATAGAGAAGATTCAGTGGCGCATCTGGGACCAGGCACATTTTGCAGTATCGGTGGAGAGCATCAGCTAGGAAGGAGACTTGTTTAGGCAGTTGCTTTAGGGCAATCAACATTTTGCCGGGGGGGACTGTAATATTCCTAATTTGCGACAGCAAATTGGAATATTCTATTTTGTTTATTTTTCCACCTATAGTTTGTAAATAAATAAAAAGTGAGTAAAGAGGGTCTAAACTCACTTAAATGAAATAAGACATCCACCTAGTAACACAACGTTGTGACTTAAGTGGGAGTCAAGGGGGGGGACCCAACACCACGTGGAGGAGAGAGAGAGACTACGTTGGGTTTTGGAGGGAAACCAACACTATAAAAGATGAAGGAGCCTCCTCATTTCATTCATGCTTGGATTATGGATTGTTGAGTGAGACATATTATCTTCCTTGGCACGCTGGCTGTTTAGCCCGTCTGCTGCACTGTTTAGTGCACCGAGTATCTCCGTGCGGAGATCTCACCCTTAGCTCCGGGGGACTTCGAGTGCCTGCTCGGGCAAGGTTATTTTCTTAGCATCATCCTCCAGGACAGCGTTATTGCTGCAGCAGCGTAATACTGTGTTGTAGGGTGTTGCTGTGGTGACTTTACGACACCACCTCCTTCTCTTGTTTTTCAAAGGGAGAGTCTCTCTTTCCTTTGGAGGATCAGATTGGGAGATATTGGAGCTTATTATCAGATCTTGGCATCAGGCCTATATGTTCTTTATGGTATACTGCGCAGTTCTTTCTCCAGATTAGCGTTATTGCTGAAGGAGCAACGTTCCAGGGGTTTTGGCATCATTTTGGAGTTAGATCTTTGATTGAGGGTGATCCTTGGATTGGCCAACCAATCCAAGTATATTTCTGATCTGATGTTGAAGTTTGCTTCAGATCTGCCGCAGTAAAACTCAGATCTGCTCCGGCATTCTCATGTATTGCTGAAATCCCCAAGGGGAAAGTAATAAAGAGCCCTTTGGGCATTTTGTCTCATTATAGATCTATGTTTTCATGTATTTATCAGTTGCAGATTTGTAATATAATAAATATAAGCTTCAGCCTCCTGGAGAAAACGCTGAAGGGTTTCTAGATCAATCTTTTTCTTGCGGCACCTCTATCTTGAGGGGTTTTCTATATAAAACTGTTGTTTAACTTTGTTGAAAGCCTATGCCTTGTTCTCAAACTAATTATTTGATTATTCATAGTGCTTTACATCTCATACCTTCAGAAAATACGATGCCCTTGCTTCAGTAAAATTCTGCATACTCAAAGTCTTGGGAAATCAGGGTTTTTCTTGACTAGTTGGGAAGGAGGAACTGTTTAACATAGAAAAACGCCTTTGTTAGAGCTGAAATTCGACATGAAAGTCCCTCTTAACCTGATGAAACATATTCCAGAACCTAGACCCGTAATTTTACGCAGATTTTCTTATACACTCATTTTAGGGCCAAAATCCTCACTTTTCCCCACATTTTTGCCCCTAAAAGTTGAGTAAAGGTTGCTGCAGTATTTGGAGTGGGTTGCTGAGTGTTTATAAACACTTTTTATATTGGCTGAAGCATACTTTCCTGAGGAATGCGTTTTTGAGTCATGATCTGCTGAGAATTCCATTTTTGGGATACTACAATTTGCTGCACTATTATTGTTTAGGTGTTCTAATTCTATACCACTTGGTGTGTTTATCTCTTACTCTTAGACAGAGTCTGGAAAGGGCCAGATAGCCTCCGGATCTCATCCTCTTTTAGAGGCCACATATCCGGTAAATGCCCTCCCAGTCAATCTTTGGTTGGGGTTTGGTGTGTTTTGAGATATCCTGGAAAACGGGATATTACAGTGGTATCAGAGCTTTGAGCCATATTTCCCTATACAGCATTCCATTTGAGCAGCTTGGAAATATTCCTGAAATAGGGATATTACAGTTTTTCGGTACTGGTTCCAGGGGACCGGACCATGTAGTGTGCCGTGCCAGCCTTGGCAGTGACGATGGGGACGTACACCCTGACAGATCATTTCTTCATGGTGGACATTCCGGACACCAACGTGATACTTGGGGTACAGTGGCTTATCACACTAGGGAAGGTCACCACTGACTGGGAGACCTTGGAGACGGTGTAGACGGACAAGAAGACTGGAAGGCATGAGGAGATTCGAGGTATGCACACCTATCCACCACAGACAGTTTTAACACACCGAATGGAGGCAGATTTCTGGAAGGGAGATATAGAGTGGGTAGTGGAGTTGTGTGTGTCGGAGGCAGGATCTACAGGGCAGGCCGTACACCCAGATGTACAATCCATTCTCGACAGGTATGCTACGGTATTTGGGGAGATACCACCAGGACAACCACCAGATCGGGGATTTGAGCAAACAATTGAGCTGGAGCAGGGCATCCAGGATATTATCACTACACCCTATAGGCATCCCAAAGCCTATCGAGATGAGATTGAGAGGGCTATCCATGAGCTCCTAGCTCTTGGACACATCCGTCCTAGCACTAGCCCCTTTGCTTCTTCAGTAGTACTTGTGAAGAAGAAGGACGACACGTTGAGGATGTTCATTGATTATTGCTTCTTCAGTAGTACTTGTGAAGAAGAAAGACGACACGTTCAGGATGTTCATTGATTACAGGGCCCTGAACAAGAAGACCATGAAGAACCGGTACCCCATCCCACAGATCGATGAGCTGATGGATGAGCTGAGGGGGGCCAAGTTCTTCTCAAAGATTGATTTGAGATCCGGGTACCATCAGATTCGCGTGAGGGAGCAGGACATTCCAAGACCGCTTTGAGGTGCCATTACGACCATTTTGAGTTTTTGGTGATGCCTTTTGGGCTAACCAATGCCCCGGCCACTTTCCAGTCATGCATGAATCACATCTTTCGTAGTCATTTGAGGAAGTGTGTATTAGTATTCTTTGACGACGTTTTGATTTACAGCAGGACAAGGGAGGAGCACCTCCTACATATAGAGGCTGTATTGCGCATTTTGGAAGAGCAACAATTTTATGCTAAGCTCTCCAAATGTGAGTTGGGCTGACAGAGATGCTCAACTTGGGGCACATCATTGGGGTGGACGGAGTGAGGGTCCACGAGGAGATGATCAGGGCCATCAGGGATTGGCCAGAGTTGAAGAACGTGACGGAACTTCGAGGATTTGTAGGGATCTGCACCTACTACCGGAAGTTCGTCAATAGATTTTCCCAACTTGCTGCACCCCTTATATACCTTACCAAAAAGGGGGCATTCAGTTTGACGGATACAGCGCAGAGGGCTTTTGATAGGCTCAAGGAGGTGATGAGAAGCTGTCTAGTGTTGGCATTGCTTGATTTTACACAGCCCTTTGTCTTGGAGTGTGATGCATCGGGGGAGGGGATCGACGCAGTTTTGATGCAGGGAGGCCACCCCATAGCTTTCGAGAGCCGGAAGCTATTGCCGCATGAGAGGTTGTATGCTATATACGACAAGGAGATGTTGGCCATCATGCATGCTTTGGCCAAGTTTCAGCAGTACCTGGTAGGGAACAGATTCAGGGTGAGGACGGATCACAACAACCTTCGATTCGTTTTAGAGCAGAAACAGTTGCAGGAGAGGCAGCAGAAGTGGGTCAGCAAGATCAAGGCTTATGACTTTGACATCGAGTATGTCAAGGGGAAGAACAATGTTGTGACAGATGCACTTTCCCGCAGACCGGCAACGTTGTCTTTGATGAGTTTGGACCGGGACTAGAGGGCTCAATTGCTTGTAGAGTACTCCAAGGACCATTTTGCTTGTGAGATTTTGGATGGACAGGTGACAAATGACAGGTACAGAGTGATGGACGAGGTGATCTATTACAGGGACAGGATCTTCTTGACTAAGGGCTCCCAGCTCCAGAAGAAGATATTGCACGCCTTGCATGATTCACCATTATCAGGCCACCAGGGGTTTACCAAAACCTATAGGGCCATGAGAGAGAGGTTCTCTTAGAAGGGCCTCAAGGAGGACGTGCTCTAGCATGTCAGGGAGTGCGAGGTTTGCCAGCATAACAAGGGGGAGATGAACCATTCTGCAAGATTATTGCAGCCTCTTCCCATACCTGAGGGGAAATGGGAGAGTATTTCGATGGACTTCATTACAGGGTTGCCTATGGTACAGGGCAAGGATTGCATATTTGTAGTTGTAGATCAGCTGACTAAATATGCTCATTTTTTTGCCATATCGACACACTACACTGCAGCACAGGTAGCAGAGTTGTTCTTCAGGGACATTTTCAGGTTGCATGGTCTCCCAAAGAGCATTGTCAGTGACAGGGACAGCCACTTCATGGGCGGATTTTGGCAGGAGCTTTTCTGTTTGGTGGGCACTGAGTTGACATTGAGTACTAGTTACCACCCCCAGACAGAGGGACAGACCGAGACAGTGAACAAGTGGCTGGAGGGCTACTTGCGTAACTATGTCAGCGGGCAGCAGAAGGCATGGTTGAGATGGTTTCACTTGGGGGAGTACTGCTGCAACAACACTCATCATATGTCCATTGGTATGTCTCCGTTTTATGCATTGTATGGATATCATGCTTTATCTTTTGCTGACATGATGTTTGGTACTAGCAAGGCTCCTAGAGCCAAGGATTGGATCCAAGAGAGTCAGGATATACTCCGAGCTCTCAAGGATAACATGGCTACAGTACAAAACCAAAAGAAAGTTGTACGTCGACAGGGGACGAGTTGAGAGGTAGTTTGAGGTAGGGGACTTGGTCTACCTACGCTTGCAGCCATATCAGCAGTCCACGTTGAAGCAAAAGGGGGTTGAAAAGCTCAAGCCTCGCTTCTATGGAACTTACAAGGTGATACGCAGAGTGGGACAGGTTGCATATGAGTTGGAGCTACCCAAGGGTAGCAAGGTTCACAACGTTTTTCACGTGTCATGCCTGAAGAAGGTACTGGGGCAGCAGGTGAGTGCAACAGAGGAGCTTCCACCTACAGATGATGAGGGGCACTTGGTGCTACAACCGGAGGCCGTTATTGACACTAGGGAGAGGCAGCTACGGAGGAGGACAGTCAGGGAGTACCTAGTGAGATGGAAGAATTTACCGGATGAGGATGCCACCTGGGAGAGTGAGAAGATTCTTCAACATCCATCATTACAGTTGCTTGAGGACAAGAAACGTTTTTCCGGGGGAGACTGTAATATTCCCAATTAGCAATAGCTAATTGGAAATATTAATTTTGACTATTTTTCCTTTAGAGAGTTAAAATATAAATAAAGTGTGTGAAGGGGACACTTAGCTCACACTTAGGATAAAAAGTATTTCCTAAAGTCACTTAAGAGACGCATCTATTTGGAAATGTGGGGCCTAGTGGTCAAGTGGCAGCATAGGAAAAGGAGCAACGTAGATAGCGTGGGGCCTAGCCAGCGCAGAGTGAGTTGGACAGCGTGGGCCAAGGGGGACAGCGCAGAGATTGGTGGGGCCTAGGTGAGGGAAAGGCTCACCAAGCATAAAAGGAGAAGGGGTCTCCTCATTTTCATTCATTCTGATTATGCATCTTTGAGAAGTGTCTCTGACACTGAGCATGCTTGCTGTTTAGCAAAGTCTGCACGTACTGCTCAATACATCGGGTGTCTCCGTTCGGAGATCCCAACCTCAGCCCCGGGGGACTTCGAGTGCCTGCTCGGGTGAGGAATTTCATCCTTGTTTTTCCGGAGAGATTTGCAGCTACCACAGGAGGAGCATCCACTCAAAGAGACAACGCAGTCAGTGAGAGGGAGGACGCTGTCTTGAGAGAAGGTGGTTCTGGATTGGGGGTTTGTTGGTCGATTCAGCCCGGGATAGTGGGTAAAGGGCCAGCCCTTCCCTATTCTAGCATTTTGGAGGAGTTAGGGGCCATTATTTGGAGCAGATCATTCAGAGCCAGCGTCCCTCCTTGAGGAATAGCATAGTGCCTCAAGGG
This sequence comes from Pinus albicaulis, assembly GCA_034641835.2. Lineage (NCBI taxonomy): Eukaryota > Viridiplantae > Streptophyta > Pinopsida > Pinales > Pinaceae > Pinus > Pinus albicaulis. Next base: position 209,773,604 of record CM076576.1, on the reverse strand, counting down.
AGCCATTTTCAGGGGTCGGCCATTTCTGAAAAGCTTTCTGGGCTTTTCTGGGTATTGGGAGTAGAGGCCATTCTCGAAGTTTCAGAATTTTCCGAGGTGGGGAGCAGCCCCAAAGATTCAGTTCATTCCAGCAGTAGCAGCAGCACAGTACCAGTACCAGCAGCTTGGGAGATAACGCAGTCCATAGAGAGCAGCCATTCCAGATCATTTCCTGAGATTCTTTCTACACTTGCCTAGTGCAAGCCAAGGTGCCATCATTTTGATCACCTCTGTACTCATTTCCATTTCTCAGTATTAATAAAATGGCTCAGCGTTCTCCATATTGTTTGTTTCCCTTATGATTTGTCTATAGTTGTTGTATGACTTTGTTTATGTTGTTGTATTGTTGTTTATTTCCATTTGGGATATTACAGTGGTATCAGAGCTCATAGACTTGGCTCAGCCTGTGGAGCAGATTGTCTATGACACCAGCAGGAAAACCTTACATCACTTATCGGGGAAGGAAGTATAAAGACCAAGAGCGGAGACTAGAGCTCACTTTCGGGAAAGGAGGCAACGTTCCAGTGGTGGACGCAGAGGAAGAGGAACAAATGGCGGAGGAAAGAGATGCCGGGAGGGAGTTCAGGGAACTCCTCCTCAAATCAGTGCAGGATTTGTTGAGGCGGATAGAGGAGATGGGGCAGAGATTCACGACAGAGTCTAGACAGCGCGAGGTCCCAAGGGGTTTCCATGTTGGAGAGGGCTCAGGAACATCCCATCATTTACAGGAGCACCTCACAGTGTAACAGATAGCATTGCACACACCCCCTCGTTCCATGATGCTGACATTTCTTGCCGCAGACATTGGGGCAGAAGCACAGCAGGAGGAGGAGCCGGCACACATGGGAGATTATTTTGCTGAGTACTAGTCATACGGTTAGGAGTTTAGAGACACCCTCACTTTCCATGATTTTGTTCAGCTCAAGCGAGATAGCAGACCCTGCAACCATCACAGGGGGAACAGGCATTCACATGACGGGGACTTACAACGCACGGTGGGCAGATTCCATCTACCGACATTTGACGGATCGGCCAAGTGTTCGGAAAAAGCTTGGGTGGAGAAGTTGGATATATATTTCCAGCTTAATCAAATGGCAGAGCTAGAGGCCATCAAGGTGGCAGTGCTGCACCTAGAGGGCGAGGCCCAGGATTGGTGGTTTCATGGGATGGTTACACTGGGGCACTCGAGAGTGACAACATATGTTGAGTTTACGTGGAGGTTGGTGGAGCTTTTTGATCAGAGGGATCCAGAGGAGCATTTTGTTGAGCTAACAAAGCTCAAGCAGACCGGGAGGCCGGACACGTACATCTCCGAGTTTTTGAGACTCTCCATGATGGTACCTGATTTATCCATGGCTCGGATGATCTATATGGTCATAGATGGATTGGCAGAGCCTCTATGAGGATTAATCAGATCGACGAGGCCCGCGACACTCCATGATGCGGTTAAGAGGACTCGGGATTTGCAGGATGCACTTCCCAGGACTAGAGCTCCTTTTCCCTAGAGATCTACATTCCAGTCGAAGGGAAAGGATTAGAGGGTTCCACCTAACAAAGGGAAGCAGGGTAGAGGGTTTGGAGATGATGAGGTCAGGAGAGACCTGAAGCGGAGGAGGTTATGCTTCACGTGCCAGGAGCCATGGGCACCAGGACACCATTGTGCAGCGGGGAAGGCACATTACATCGAGGTCTTCTCTGATAGTAGCGAGGTAGAAGAGGAGTATGAGGAGGTGGAGGCTGGAGGCAGCAGTACAGCGCAAAGAGGGGATCATCTGCCACCTCCACCACCTGGAGCAGGAGGTGCAACTTTTGCACCTACCGGGGGAGCCCTTGCAGCCTTGTAGGGAGTTCCCAAGTACTTGACACTGTGTGTCGGAGGCACAGTACGAGGGCAGCGCATGTCGGTGTTGGTAGACAGTGGGGCTACCCACAATTTCAATGATGCCTAAGTGGTAGAGCAGAGGGGCCTTCAGACGGAGACTTTTGATGGGTTTTTCGATACTGGTTCCAGGGGACCGGACCATGCAGTGTGCCGTGCTAGCCTTGGCAGTGACGATGGGGACGTACACCTTGACAGATCATTTCTTTGTGGTGGACATTCCGGACACCAACGTGATACTTGGGGTACAGTGGCTTATCACACTAGGGAAGGTCACCACTGACTGGGAGACCTTGGAGACGGTGTAGACGGACAAGAAGACTGGAAGGCATGAGAAGATTCGGGGTATGCACACCTATCCACCACAGACAGTTTTAGCACACCGAATGGAGGCAGATTTCCGGAAGGGAGATATAGAGTGGGTAGTGGAGTTGCGTCTGTCGGAGTCAGGATCTACAGGTTAGGCCGTACACCCAGATGTACAATCCATTCTCGACAGGTATGCTACGGTATATTGGGAGATACCACCAGGACAGCCACCAGATCGGGGGTTTGAGCACACGATTGAGCTGGAGCAGGGCATCCAGGATGTTATCACTACACCCTATAGGCATCCCAAAGCCTATCGAGATGATATTGAGAGGGCTATCCATGAGCTCCTAGCTCTTGGACTTATCTGTCCTAGCACTAGCCCCTTTGCTTCTTCAGTAGTACTTGTGAAGAAGAAGGACGACACGTTGAGGATGTTCATTGATTACAGGGCCTTGAACAAGAAGACCATGAAGAACCGGTACCCAATCCCACGGATCGATGAGCTGATGGATGAGCTGAGGGGGGCCAAGTTCTTCTCAAAGATTGATTTGAGATCCGGGTACCATCAGATTCGCGTGAGGGAGCAGGACATTCCAAGACCGCTTTCAGGTGCCATTACGGCCATTTTGAGTTTTTGGTGATGCCTTTTGGGCTAACCAATGCCCCGGCCACTTTCCATTCATGCATGAATCACATCTTTCGCAGTCATTTGAGGAAGTGTGTATTAGTATTCTTTGACGATGTTTTGATTTACAGCAGGACAAGGGAGGAGCACCTCCTACATATAGAGGCTGTATTGCGCATTTTGGAAGAGCAACAATTTTATGCTAAGCTCTCCAAATGTGAGTTGGGCTGACAGAGATGCTCTACTTGGGGCACATCATTGGGGTGGACGGAGTGAGGGTCCACGAGGAGATGATCAGGGCCATCAGGGATTGGCCAGAGCCGAAGAACGTGACGGAACTTCGGGGATTTGTAGGGATTTGCACCTACTACCGGAAGTTCGTCAAGAGATTTTCCCAGCTTGCTGCACCCCTTATAGACCTTACCAAAAAGGGGGCATTCAGTTGGACGGATACAACGCAGAGGGCTTTTGACAGGCTCAAGGAGGTGATGAGCAGCTGTCTAGTGTTGGCTTTGCTTGATTTTACACAGCCCTTTGTCTTGGAGTGTGATGCATCGGGGGAGGGGATCGACTCAGTTTTGATGCAGGGAGGCCACCCCATAGCTTTCGAGAGCCGGAAGCTATTGCCGCATGAGAGGTTGTATGCTATATACGACAATGAGATGTTGGCCATCATGCATGCTTTGACCAAGTTTCGGCAGTACTTGGTAGGGAATAGATTCAGGGTGAGGACGGATCACAACAACCTTCGATTCGTTTTAGAGCAGAAACAGTTGCAGGAGAGGCAGTAGAAGTGAGTCAGCAAGATCTAGGCTTATGACTTTGACATCGAGTATGTCATGGGGAAGAACAATGTTGTGACAGATGCACTTTCCTGCAGACTGGCAACATTGTCCTTGATGAGTTTGGACAGGGACTGGAGGGCTCAATTGCTTGTAGAGTACTCCAAGGACTATTTTTCTGGTGAGATTTTGGATGGACAGGTGACAGATGGCAAGTACAGAGTGATGGACAAGGTGATCTATTACAGGGACAGGATCTTCTTGACTAAGGGCTCCCAGCTCCAGAAGAATATATTGCACGCCTTGCATGATTCACCATTATCAGGCCACCAGGGGTTTACCAAAACCTATAGGGCCATGAGAGAGAGGTTCTCTTGGAAGGGCCTCAAGGAGGACATGCTCCAACATGTCAGGGAGTGCAAGGTTTGCCAGCGTAAGAAGGGGAGATGAACCATTCTGCAAGATTAGTGCAGCCTCTTCCCATACCTGAAGGGAAATGGGAGAGTATTTCGATGGACTTCATTACAGGGTTGCCTATGGTACAGGGCAAGGATTGCATATTTGTAGTTGTAGATCAGCTGACTAAATATGCTCATTTTTTGCCATATCGGCACACTGCACTGCAGCACAGGTAGCAGAGTTGTTCTTCAGGGACATTTTCAGGTTGCATGGTCTCCCAAAGAGCATTGTCAGTGACAGGGACAGCCACTTCATGGGCGGATTTTGGCAGGAGCTTTTCTGTTTGGTGGGCACTGAGCTGACACTGAGTACTAGTTACCACCCCCAGACAGATGGACAGACCGAGATAGTGAACAAGTGGCTGGAGGGCTACTTGCGTAACTATGTCAGCGGGCAGCAAAAGGCATGGTTGAGATGGTTTCACTTGGGGGAGTACTGCTGCAACAACACTCATCATATGTCCATTGGTATGTCTCCATTTTATGCATTGTATGGATATCATGCTTTATCTTTTGCTGACATGATGTTTGGTACTAGCAAGGCTCCTAGAGCCAAGGATTGGATCCAAGAGAGTCAGGATATACTCCGAGCTCTCAAGGATAACATGGCTACAGTACAAAACCAACAGAAGTTGTACGCCGACAGGGGACGAGTTGAGAGGTAGTTTGAGGTAGGGGACTTGGTATACCTACGCTTGCAGCCATATCAGCAGTCCACGCTGAAGCAGAAGGCGGCTGAAAAGCTCAAGCCTCGCTTCTATGGAACTTACAGGGTGATACGCAGAGTGGGATAGGTTGCATATGAGTTGGAGCTACCCAAGGGTAGCAAGGTTCACAACGTTTTTAACGTGTCATGCCTGAAGAAGGCACTGGGGCAGCAGGTGAGTGCAACAGAGGAGCTTCCACCTACAGATGATGAGGGGCACTTGGTGCTAGAACCGGAGGCCATTATTGACACTAGGGAGAGGTAGCTACGGAGGAGGACAGTCAGGGAGTACCTAGTGAGATGGAAGAATTTACCGGATGAGGATGCCACCTAGGAGAGTGAGAAAATTCTGCAACATCCATCATTACAGTTGCTTGAGGACAAGAAACGTTTTGCCGGGGGAGACTGTAATATTCCCAATTAGCAATAGCTAATTGGAAATATTAATTTTGACTATTTTGCCTTTAGAGAGTTAAAATATAAATAAAGTGTTTGAAGGGGACACTTAGCTCACACTTAGGATAAAAAGTATTTCCTAAAGTCACTTAAGAGACGTGTCTATTTGGAAATGTGGGGCCTAGTGGTCAAGTGGCAGCGTAGGAATAGGAGCAGCGTAGATAGCATGGGGCCTAGCCAGTGCAGAGTGAGTTGGACAGCGTGGGCCAAGGGGGACAGCGCAAAGATTGGTGGGGCCTAGGTGAGGGAAAGGCTCACCAAACATAAAAAGAGAAGGGGTCTCCTCATTCTCATTCATTCTGATTATGCATCTTTGAGAAGTGTCTCTGACACTGAGCACGCTTGTTGTTTAGCAAAGTCTGCACGTACTGTTCAGTGCATCGGGTGTCTCCGTTCGGAGATCCCAACCTCAGCCTCGGGGGACTTCGAGTGCCTGCTCGGGTGAGGAGTTTCATCCTTGTTTTGTCGGAGAGATTTGCAGCTACCACAAGAGGAGCATCCACTCAGAGAGACAACTCAGTTAGTGAGAGGGAGGACGCAATCTTGAGAGAAGGTGGTTCTTGATTGGGGGTTTGTTGGTGGATTCAGCCCGGGATAGTGGGTAAGGGGCCAGCCCTTCCCTATTCCAGCATTTTGGAGGAGTTAGGGGCCATTATTTGGAGCAGATCATTCAGAGCCAGCGCCCCTCCTTGAGGAATAACATAGTGCCTCAAGGGAGCCATTTTCAGGGGTCGGCCATTTCTGAAAAGCTTTCTGGGCTTTTTTGGGTATTGGGAGTAGAGGCCATTCCTGAAGTTTCAGAATTTTCCGAGGTGGGGAGCAGCCCCAAAGACTTAGTTCATTCCAGCAAAAGCAGCAGCGCAGTAGCAGTACCAGCAGCTTGGGAGATAACGTCGTCCAGAGAGAGCTGCCATTCCGGATCATCTCTGAGAGTCTTTTCATGCTTGCCTAGTGCAACCCGAGGTGCCATCATTCTGATCACCTCTGTACTCATTTCCATTTCTCAGTATTAATAAAATGGCTCAACGTTCTCCATATTGTTTGTTTCCCTTATGATTTGTCTATAGTTGCTGTATGACTTTGTTTATGTGCTTGTATTGCTGTTTATTTCCATTTGGGATATTACACTCCACCCTTTTCATTCATGTTAAGTTTAATGATACACTTTCCAAAGACCTTGAAAAGGGTGATCCCATAAATTCCCTGGATATTGACGTTGATGATTTTTTGTATTAAAGAGGGAAAGTGGGATATGAGTAGCCATCATTTGGACATGGATTCGATTTATGATATCGATGATGATGTTAACAACGACCTTGTTAGGCCTTGCACTTCATATAATTAGGAGAATATGATTGTTGATGTAGTTGAGCCATCCTTAGATCTTCAGATTGTCGTCCCTTAGTCATATTCCGATTCCATGACTTGTGAACATGATGAGCCAACTTCGGTTGCCCCTTTTGAATTTGATTCTTATGATGAGCATCCTGTTTGTTGAGACCTTGACCACAATTCATCTCCTTCTTCATGCAACTCACATTATGTCTTAAGTGACATCAATGAGAGTTGTACACCTGAGATAGCTATTAAGCAAGTATTCCTTAAATTGATTGTTGATTACTCCATATTCATGTTGGAAGAGAGGACCCAATGATATAAGTTGAATTCCTCATTTCCCTTTTCATCCTCGACTCCTCTCCATGATCCATGGTCATTTTGTTTTCCCACCACCCGCCCTCGTTGCTCTAATCCGGTTGTTAAGTATTATGTGATAGTAGTCACTGATTGCAATATTGCTTCGTTCTATCTCTTGATTGCTTTGTTGGTTGTCATTCTATAGTTCTATAGGGCTAAAGGGTGTAATATTGACTTGATAATATGTTGGCTTCATTGGTTGTATGACTATATGTTAATTTTGGAGCATGTTCTTACTTAGTTACTTCACTGAACATATTAGCCCATAATCCATTTAGATTCCATTTGCAATCACATAGCTCATTATCATACAAACAATAACTGAAGAAAGAACATAGATGATCGAAGAAAAAGACAAGCCAAGACAAGATAACACAAGGATATGGCGCAAGCCAAGGAAAAACCCCAAGATGGGGAAAACCCTTGATCAAATCTTCTTATTATCAAAATCAAATGTTCAGCAGAGAGAAATGATACAATCGATGACAATATATCACCTAAGATAAGTCTACCATACTGCCTTCAAACATTAGCAATCAATTTCAGCCCAGATCTGAGATCAACAGTAGGTAAAGCAGCAGCGAAGGAGCCCAGTCCTAATCTGATTAGAGCAGCCTTCTTTGATGATTGTAATGAACCCAAAACAAGTTTATACTGAACTGTCAAGTCTGAGATAATGTAATATTGGAAATTTGAAACCTAGTTTTACTACAACGTCAAACAACCCACACATATGATAGGAGCACCTTCAATCTCCTGCACTATACAAGGAGAGGTAGCGGCTAGGGCAGAGGTGCTTTCCTAGTCCACACAGTCCACAAAACATGCTTACGAACTGACAGTTGTAGATGACCTTACCTGTGGCCTGATCAGAGATGATACAACCCTTGATGTTATGCACAGACTTCTCCTCAGAGCTGCGGCTTTGGTGTACAAGGAACCCAGCCTAAGATCTGCTCAAAAGCTTGACTTAGAGACCTTCTTTTCTGCGGCTAGGGCAGCAAAGAATCCACACCTTATCAACAGCGTTTTAGTTTCTTTCCCTCACCAAACGAACCAAGAAAGACAGAGCTAAACCATGAGAATGCTCTTAGGATAATATGCAGAAGTAGGCCCAGACTACCCTTAACATATTCGGCCTACTGCCCATCAAACAATCCAACCAAAATGCTAACCATACCCTTCCTTCTTCCCTAAGGTTATCTCCCTTCTGCGGCTCTTTCAGAGAGGAGAATTTACGTAAAGATACGTGCTTAATGAGGGTGAGGGAATGCCCTTATATACAATTTGACATTATGATTTTGGAAGCAAATTCAAAATTCAAAATTCAAATGAACCACCTCCTACATGCATGCAAACCAATAATAGTAGGAAGGATCCTACACGTGGGGAAAGGATGAACCACATTCCACCGATATGTCAACTATCAATCGTAGGGAATGAACATCCTACATGCGGGGAAAGGATGGACCACGTCCCACCGACATGTTAACAGAGGCCTATATGCATCTCTCACTGGGGTGTCCGTAGGAGAAGGTGAACCACTCATCCTACTCATATGCCATAGGAGAAGGTGAACCACACATCCTATGCATATCTCATCACCCATAGGGGAAGGTGAACCATTCACCCTGTTGACCACACTTCGTCAACTACCCCATAGCAGTACACCCCCATTTTTTCAAATGGGATTCGTCATGTTCGACGTGGTTGCGCCATTCAGATTCCATCATCAGTGATCAGTCGACAGTTTTGAAAATGATGTAAACCCATTCTGCATGTAATGATGTAAATGATCTAAGTAAGACCGTCAATGTATGTAACAACCTAGGTAAGCCTAGTATGTTGTTGATGACTTCCATTCTAGGAGGTTTTTTGTCTCACTGATTCACGAAAGTGATCGGCAGAGTTTTTCCCTCCAGCCTCACCCCAAAGCTAGGGTGGAATTTGTCATCAGCATGCTAAGTGAGTCCTAGTGTTTTTTATCGAGTCCTTGTAAAGTAGTTTGAGCTACTTGGTCTACTAGATCATATTTTGAGTCGCAGAACTGGGTATTTATTTGAGGGTCTATACAAATGGGTTTTCCCCCTTCATGTATGTAAATGTATTATCTCATGTAAAAGAGGGTTGGAAAAATAATTATAATCCCCTCTTAGTCAATTAATTAAATTTTCTGGTCAATTAATTAATAAAATCCTAAACCAGAAATTTAATTAATTTAAGGTCCTAAAATAGGATTAAATCTTTAAAGGCAAAATCTGTTGGTCCTTGGAAAATGATTTTGACAGCCCCAGGCCAAGGGAATATTGAGAATTTTAAGAAATATTGGACCCTTGGGACCTGGTGGTTAAGTCAAGGTCAAAATTTTGGGGTAATTAACTTAAAAATAATATTTTTAAGTTAATTAAAATTGAATTAAATGATAAATTCGTTTTGTCCCCAAAATTTTAATTTCAACGTTCCGGATTAAAAGATAATTAAATCTTTTGGACGGTTGAGATTATTTTGACGAGGATCATCCAAACTAGCCGTTAGAGATCTAGTCCTATAAATTTAGAGGTCTTTGCCATTCTTGAGTCATCCGATCTCAGAATCGTGCACTTGCTCTTAGAAGCTCTTGTAAACTTTTTTGAAGAATAAAGCTAAAGACTTTGGGGTTACAAATCTGGATGTTCCTTCTCGAATTGTCTCTGAACTCTGCTACTTTGTTTCTTGTATTTTCAACAACTTCATGGATTAATCTGCATATAGGTATCTTATGCAGTTTTCTGGGTTTATAAAATAACATTCTGATTTTTCTAAGGGTCTCATGTTGTTTTCTTAAATCTCTATCAATCTAAAGTCTGGATCTAAGTGTGCAGGGAAATTTTTTTGTGAAAATTGGGCGTCTGGGGAAGTCTTCGGTTGGACCAGCCGACTCCCAATAAACATAAATCTGATAAGCTCTTTATTTGTTAAATTCTGGGTCTATCTTACGATATTTGTGATTTTGCAGGGTTTCGAAGGCTTGTGCCTCTCACCTAAACTTTAAATCTCTGAAAATTGAGCTAAAATGGATTTCAGATCTAACCATGAGGGTTTTAAATTTGTAAATTAGTGTAAATTTGTAATTTATTAGTGAGGGTTTAACTGTTTCTTGGTGTGTGTCTTCAGATCTGACGTGTGGTTACAGGTTCAAATCGATTTTTTTTTTTTTTTGAAAAGATCTAAGGCAGATCTGGCTTGTAAAGGCCAGATCTGGCCTCAAAGCTGCCACTGTGGGCAAATCTGGGCGTCAGTTTTTAAGAATTTTGAAAATCTGAGCTTAAATGAAGAAATTTTAAGTTTGCTGGGTGGATTTTTGAATGTACTGGGTTTTATTCACACTGCATTCCCTTCGTTTTGCAACTCTCATCCAGCAGATTCATCGCTGCCCTCTCTTCCAATTATCTGCCTGCCGTCCTCATTATCGTCCATCTCTGCATACGCTCCTCCATTGAATCTCCTCACGATTTGTGCATGCCCTCATCTGTCAATCTACATTAAAATCCCTCCACTTCTGCCCATCATTTCATTACCGTCCAGCGTCCTCTGCATTGCATCATTCTGCCGTCCATTCCTGCCTGCATTTTGCTGTGTCAAGCTTTGCCTTAGCACCGCTGCTCCAGCGCTCCAAATCGCCTGCCCTATCGTGCTCCTTAATCACCCTGCGGCTGCATACAAACAAAACCAGCATTAAAATAAAACGCAGCATTAAAAAATTGGCCAATCCATCGAGCCGCCTGTAAACAAGTCCGAGCTGCCTCGCGCCATCATCCTGCCGTCAAGCTCCTTCCGTCCGACCTGCGTAACAAATAAACGTGAAACAAACAAAAACGCATACGTAAGAATTTCAAAGGGCCTTTGTTTTATTTCATACGATTTCTTTTTTTTTTAAACGATTCCATTAATTGTATATAGTTTAGATTTTAGGACTTAGGTTTCGATTTTGTGTGTTTTTTTTTTAGTTTAGTTTAATTTTGGTCATTTCGATTTAGATCATTCGATGTTAGCGTAGATGTATTTGTTTTAGTCAATGTCTTTTGAATTTTTTAGTGGGTAGAAGTTTTAATTCGATAGGTTTTAAATTTCATTTTTATTGTTGTTAGTTTTACATTGTTTCTTTTAGACTTAATTTAGATTTAGAATTATTCTAACTTAGTTCTAATTTTAGTTTAGTCATAATTTAGATTTTTTAAATTTTCATTTAGTCTTAGCTTAGTTTTAATTTAGTTTAATTTTTTTTTTTTTTTTTTTTTTTAACTTTAGAATTTAGATTTTAACTAATAGATTTAGATTTTTTAATTTTAGATTCAAAAAATAATAAAAAATAATAAAATTACAAAATCCAAAAAATAATAAAAAAATTTCTCAAAAATATCTTTTATAGTCAAGTGAGCTTTTAAAATTTTATTTTGAGATTGACTATATAAAATCTTTGACTTTTCTGGATCGAAATTAATTGAAGCATCATAAATATGGAAATCTTTCAAACATCTGGCATTTTCATTCATGGTTGTGGTATTTTTCAATTGAATATCATTAATCAATCGTGTTTTAATAAGCAGCAGTTAGTCATCACTTACTGGTTTATAATTGCATAATGGGATTTTGTGTGACTCCATAAGGCACTGGTCTTAACGTGAAATCTAATCTAGATTTGTGAAATCCTGTTTATTTTATCAAGTATTTGATGTTTTAGCTGTCTCCTGGATTTTTCCTCCTCATTTCTAACAGGGTCCACCTCCCTTAGCTTGCAAGGAGACAGCTTAAAGAGAGAGATTGGGGATAAAGGTGACAGCCCCCAGTTTGAGCCGTTGTCGCGGTGCCCTGAACATTCTGTGCGACAACACACCCTACACACATGTGTCCGCAGGGGAAGGTGAACTATTCACCCTATACACAATGCACCACTAGGAGAGGGTGAACCACTCACCCTATGGTCGTTCAGCTTAATAAGTGCCCCAAGTCCCTAGGAGCTCCCAGAGCTCAATCTTTAATCAAGAAACCCTTCATAGTAGGGCCAAAAAGTCAAGGGTAGATCAATGGGAGCTTCATAGCTCTATTCAACAACATGTAGACATATTGAATTATAGCAGAGATCCAGTCAATACTTAGCAAAGATTTTGATTGATCTTTACTTCCTCTTTCTCAGGGAGATCATAGCCTAAACTTGTCTTCTAGGGTGCATAGTGTCCATCATACTATCTACTCATCATGAGATCTGACCACTCAAGCATGTCATAGAACAGGATTGTTCATATACAGAGCTATGAGAAATACATCTGCTGCGACAGGATAGATTCTTCAATACAAGCGGCTTCATAATAAGCCATGTTTTCTCAGAGAAACTGACTTCAGTCAATGATCCATCCATGGTGGATCTCAGAAGATGTGGCACTTAGGAATGCTCTTACATACTGACAGCCTTGCAACCCACTGTGATGAAGTATGGATCATTTTATTTTACTGGAATCTAAGCATGAAGTGAAAGACAACATCAATAGATGAATAATTCTTTTGAGAATGTAACCATCTGATATCAATCCAGGGATTTCATTACTCCCTCTTAAGGTGATCATTTGAACTTCAAAAGTCAACTCCCTCTTTCGTTGATAAACAAGAGTGTTTTCAGATAGAAATAGTTGCATCCTTATAATCCAATGGCTTGTCCATAACTCCTAAATATAAGGAAAGCGACTTTGGAAAAATTATAGTCATGGAGCTATCTGCAACCTGCTACCTTTCCAGTCACCATTCCTCTGGTCCATGTGCCAAATTCATCAAAATAGCTCCCTCTTTATTCTTGCTTCAGCCTTTTATCAATCTGCTCCTTATCTTTAAGATGACACGTTAGCATACCAATCCTCAGCAATACATAGGTGAACTCTCTCACATGCTCTGCCTATTCAACTGACAGATCTTGATAGCAGTATATCAATAGAACCTTATTACCGATATTGTAAGAATCACTGACATTAAAGATTCCAAGGTAATTATTCTGAATTTAACCTAGGAATGATTTCCAAGTTTGATTATGCCATGGATCCTGGCTTCTAGTCTGATCTTAACATCTAGATAGACCAAGGAATATTTTAAATTATGCCAAGTTTCTTCTCAGCCACAAATACTACATCTGATGTACTGAATTTCTTCCAAGGTTCAGTATGTTGCAGAAGAATGTGGTAAATAGTTAATGCACTTTAAACTGGTGAAGAAGAACTGTCTTCTGCCTTCAGGTTCTGATGCTAGACATTAAGGACTGAATACTTGCTGCATCCTTGACTTATGCTAATGGAGAGTCCAATGGTCAACCTGACTTCTTGTAGTGAACACGGGAGGTCTGGTCTTCAGATAATTGCTTCCTTTAATGATGCTACTATAGTCTTCAAAGTGAAAACTGATTCTCCTAGAAACTGAACAAGGATCGATAAGCTTCAGACTGTGACTGTATATACGAATGTTGATACTGTTGAAGGAACATGATTGTGAAGTTTGAACACAGTCAATATGGCCCAAAGTGATCAAGATTCAAGAGTATTGATATTTTAGATGGAGGATATTGCAGCTACTCCACTTCAACATTATTCTTGACACGATATATAGGAGAATCTTACTGTTCTGAATTCAATGCAAAACTCAACGAATATAGACAGTGGGAATATACCTTACGAATAGAGCAGAGAAGCCATATCTGAACTGTTGGATGCACTTCTATATATTCATGTACTTTACCATCATTCATAGAGATGCTATACGTAGATATGAATACAACTGATGAAATCAAGGTCAAACTTATACTGCTGTAGTAGCAATATCATATCAGAGCTGTTGCACAGTGACGTCAATAGTAAATACACAAAGTTGAGAGTATACCAATATGGGAAGCCATACCAATATCAGAAACATATATAAAATGTCATAATGCAAAGAATCACATTGAAGCATATTATAGGAAAATCATACCAAGACCATAGCTATATAATTAACGTCCAATTATTTCAGAGATGCAGTATCAAGAGTGAAGATCTTGAAAATTAGGCTTGCTGAACCTTGCTTCAAATCACTGTGAGTTCATGATCAACTGTGCTGCCACTTATGCTGATCTACTAGACATCAAAGCATGGCTGGAAGGGCTTAAGGCTTTTCCCCAAGCCTCCTACTATTCACGTGATTGCTACAGCAAGGTCTTCATATACACCAAAATATATTTGATCTTAATTGTACTGTATCTTAGGATGGCCACGGCCTAAACTAGGCCTCAAGACAGACTTTTCCGAGTTGCTGTAGAAGCAATCCCTTCTCTGTGGCCTAGAGCAGAAACCTTCTAGGACAAGGAACCATTCCGATTTCCTGCACTGTCTTTTGAAATCATTGTGGATAAGGCAGGAAGTCCCTTCTAGACCTCTCGGCCCTCTCCTCATACTGCTGTAGCAGCACCTTTCAGCAGCCTTGTAAACAGAGACAAACCCTTCACAAAACAGTACAGAGAAACCATCAATGCTTACCTCTTAAACTGTGGCCTGATCTAGCAAGAGAGATGCTGCCCTAAACAGTCTTGAATCTTCTCTCCTATTTGATGTGAAAATTTCTGAATCTAAACCAGAAATCCTACTGCAGTAAATGTGATTTACTTCTCCTACTTGTTTTCTTTAAATTAACAAGTTATCCTCTGAATAATTCAGGAAAATATCAAAGTAAATACATTGCAGCCTACACAATTATATAGATCAAGTGTTGAATGTGAAAATTTCAATTCTGAAATTCTACTGCAGTTATAGATTTATTTCTCCAAGTTATTTACAAAACCCTTACAGTAAATTTCGAAATAAACACTACTGCAGTTATCACTCAAGTACATATAGAGAAAAGAACAGTGAAATGGAAGCACAAGAACCAATCACAATGACACAGTGATTTTTGGACAATTGTCCTTGGAAAAACCCAATGTGGGAAAACTGGTGTAGTAGATTAGGGTTTATATATTAATCTTCAACAGTGAATTCTTTACAAGGAAATACTGACAGAAATAACTGAGAAACTTCTCGAGATACACCTGGGATAATTCTTCTCCGTACCTCCGGAGAATTTCTGACACTTGAGGGACTCTCTGGCCCTCCCTGCGTCACTCCTGTGTACCTCTCTGCGTAGAGCCAGCGTGAGACTACGTCACTACTGCGTGAGGCCTCTGCGTTGCTCCCGAGTGCTGCCTCTTCGCTTCTCTACGTCCTCCTTTCCTTGAGCCTTGACACTGCTGATACCCTCTACTTCCTCCGCCCTGCAAATCTCCCTCAGAAATCGAATTCTGTTCCTTCATAATCGACTTCCCTTGGGTTGCTAAATGTTTGCCCAACTTACTTTCCAAATGACCCTTAATTCTTATTTTATAATCTTCTCATTGATGAATCAACGACCCAGAGTATAATTCTAATCAATGACTAAGATTAAAACTTGACTTGATCTTCGTTCTCTAGAAGATTCACACTCTGTTTTATTAATACCCATTAATTATTTAATTTCCCTAAATTTAGACTTAGGGTCTAAAACATGAATCGAGTGAAATTTCCACCAACGGTTTCTGGGTTCTTTGGAATACTGGTGTCTAAGCCTCCTCACCAAATTTGAAACTTAGATCACTTTTCAATGCTCCAAAATCAACACTCCCTCTTAGCGAGGAAAGTGTTCTAGCAATTTGCTTGCTGTATACTGCTCTGACCCTGAAGCATCCTCTGCGTTGCTGATGCTTGGCTGCTGCTACCCCTCATCTGTTGCGCTGTTGCCTTCTGTACTGCTGTCCATGGCACTGCCACTGTCACTGCCTCATCTGTACTGCAGCTGCCTCTCAATTCTGCATCTGTCCATTTCTGTTATTGAAATGGATTCTTGATCATCCCCATCTTCTCTCTGAAGTAGACAAACTTTGTATTTCCTAGAGCTTTAGTGAGGATGTCTGCCACTTGTTCTCCTGTCGGAGTGTACTACAACAGTACAGCTCCCCGCTGGACACAGTCTCTGATGAAATGACACCTGATGTCAATGTGTTTCGACAGATCATGAAACGTAGGATTTTCAGAGAGCTTGATGCAACTCTGATTATCACATAGAATATTGGTCGCTTCCATCTTTTTCTTGAGTAGATTCACAAGCAACTTCCTAGGCCATATGGCCTCACACGAAGCAGTGCTTGTTGCCATATATTCTGCCTCAACTGAGCTCAGAGCCACAGATTTCTATTTCTGCTGCACCAGGAAGTCATTCCTAATCCAACATTTAAATAGTACCCACTGGTACTTTTCCGATCTACTGGGTTTCTAGCCCAATCTGCGTTAGTGAACCCACTCAATCTGATGTCATTGCCTCAGGTGTATCTCAATCCAAGCTCGACTATTCCCTGCAGATATCTGAGAACATGCTTGGTTGCTGCCCAATGTGCCCTCCTTGGTTCCACCATGAATTGACTGAGGGTGTTGACAGCATAACAAATGTCTGGCCTAGTGTTGATCAGATACATTAGGGACCCTATGAGCTGCCTATACAAGGTAGGATCAGCCTCATCATCTTCGGAAGTATCAATCTTCTTCCAGTTGGTGATCATTGGTGTATCCATGGGTCTATAGTCCTCCATCTTGAACCTCTTCAAGATTTCTATAGCATATCTTCCTTGACCAGGGAAGATTTGACCCTTCTGCTGTCAAACTTCCAACCCCAGAAAATAATGCATCAACCCCAGATCCTTCATGTCGAATTCTGCAGCGAAATTCTACTTGTAGCCCTTGATGAGCTTAGATGATCCTGTTAGGAATAGATCATCTACGTAAAACACCAGTATCAAAGGCTCATCCCTTACTCTCAGATAGTAGAGATTGGGATTTGCGTCACTCTTGACGAATCCCATCTTTTGCAAGTAGCCATCAATTCGACCATACCAAGCTCTAGGGGCTTGCTTAAGTCCATACAGGGCTTTCTTAAGCCTACACACATGAGTCTTTTGCTCATGCGTCTCAAAGCCCTCTAATTGTTCAATATATACTTCTTCTTTTATCACCCAATTCAAGAATGCAGTCTTGACATCCATCTGGTGAATCTCCCATCCCATTTGCGCAGCAAGGGATATCATGGATCTAGATGGATCTACCTCTGCGTTGTCCAGCGTGGCTTTACATTGCGTCTTCTGTACCTCACTCTGCCTCCTCTGCAATGTATTCACCAGATCAGGAATACTTCCTCCGACCAACTATCTTCGCCCCTCATTGCAAGAAATCACTTCGATCTTCCTACGGCAACTGTTGCGTTGCTCTCTTGAGAAATCGATCTCTTGATCTCTTACTCGATATGTTCTCCAAGTGCCCATCAAGCTTCTTCTAATCTTCTCGTTGAACATTCAATGGCGCAAATTAAATCCTAGTCAATGACTCAGATCATCTTTATTCGATCTCCGTCTTTTTCTAGAAGATTCGCACCCAGTTTAATTAATACCCTTTAATTATTTTAATTTCCTAAGTTTAGACTGAGGCATCCATTAAAAATAATTAATTATTTTAATTAAACCTTCTTCGGGCGGAATTTCGCAAAACTATTTTTGGGTCTTGGAGAATGCATGTATCCTAGCCTCCTTGCAAATTCTTGAGGCTAGAGCACATCCGATGCTACTAAAAATCAACAATCCCTCTTAGCGAGGAATGTGCTCTAGCAATGTAACTTGTTGAAGCATTACTTTGACTCTTTACCATCTCCCTCTGTGCTGCTGATATCTGACATCACTGCCCACCAACCACTGCGCAAACCCTGCATCTGTGCTGCTGTTGACCTTGCATGCTACTGTCAACTGCATCTGCACTGCAAATCTATTGTTGTTGCAACAGAAAAACATCCAAATTACTGAACCGTGTTCAGTATGATGCATCTGTCACTGGAGTTTTGATTGCTGATAGTGTTTGCACTGGCCCTCTGAAGCCTTTGCGCTGCTGTTGACTCTGCACTGTGCCAACTCTGCTCTGCGTTGCTTAGTCTCTAGCACTCCTAGCTACTGCAATTCTCACTTCGGCACTCCGTTGCACCAATTGACACTGGTCCATCCTACTACTTCTGTAATGGGGTCCCGTAGCAAGGTATTGATCCAAGAGGTGGAATCATCAAGGATCCTGCCCATCTGTAGCTCTCTGGAACTACAGTACTAGATCACCCCACCTCTCCCCTGGAGGTATGTGGAAAATCATGAAAAAACTCCTCCTCCCCGA
Organism: Pinus albicaulis; assembly: GCA_034641835.2. Lineage (NCBI taxonomy): Eukaryota > Viridiplantae > Streptophyta > Pinopsida > Pinales > Pinaceae > Pinus > Pinus albicaulis. The sequence continues at coordinate 209,755,397 of CM076576.1, read as the reverse complement.
TCTTTGCGGGTGCAGCCTGCTGATCATGTTTCTCTTCCTTGTCCTTCTTTCTGAGAGGACACTGCGTAGCATAGTGACCAAGCTCACCACACCTGAAACATTTGATCTTCGAGACGTCTTTTTTTCACCTCCTCTGCTCCTGCTGCCCTTTTGATGTGAGGGTTGCGTTCTCTTCTTCCTTCACTTCTGTATTCGTCCCACTGTTGTTGCTGCCTCCTATGGTGCTTTTCACTAAATCACGCCTTATCTCTTCTTGTTGTAGATCAACCCACACTCTTTCCCAACCCGACAAGTTTTCTCTACCTAGGATACTCTGGACAAAGACTTGCCATTCTTTGGAAACACTGTTCAGGGCGAGTTGTACAAACTCAGTAGGCTGAAGTGTTGATCCTATAATCACTAGCTGATCTCAGACATCCTGAAGTATTGTGAGGAAAGGATCCATTTGCTTCCCCTTCTGCATCATCGTGCATCTCAACTTCTCCTCCAAGTACATCTTCCGCTGCTCGGAAGATCCCTGATATAACGTGGCCAAGACATTCGACATCTGCTTAGCGGTATCTTTGCCAACAATATGTGATACCACATGATTTCTCACTCTGTCGAGTATCAATATTTTAGCCTTTGCCATTTCTTTCTTGTAGGCCTTCTGTCGATCTGCATTTGTCGACAAACTACCACATTGTCGATATAAGCTTTGAGATCGTGCTCATCTAGAAGGAAGGAGACGCTTGCCTTCCAGATGACATAGTTGAAGGCACCCTCCAATAGATCCTAATCTCTTAGCTCGGTTGATGCCATCACGCCCAAAAATCAGTGTCGAACTCAGCCTCTAACGCTCTACGCAACTGTTGACTGGCTCTACGCACTCCCTGCTGGAGTGAGAAAAACTTCTCTTGGCTACTGTTGCTTCTGCATGGGAAATTAGAATTTTTGGGAAATAAATTCTTTGAGGTCAGAATTCCCTCAGTATGCTCTTCTTTCCTCTGACGCTTTCCTGTATTGATGCAGAAAATCTGTGTTCCGATTGAAGATCTGCTCTACGCTGAAGCTGCTACGCTGCTCCCTCTGCCACTGATAAATTTCGATCTAAAAAATCTTCTTCTCTGTCGACTCACTCAGAGACGGACTTTTCACGAAAATCTTGCTCTCCTGGCACTAGACTGCGCAATCCTTCTGGGGATTCGATCTACTGCTTACGCAGCTCTTTGAGCTCCCTATTTAGCTTTGCTTCTGAGCTCTTCTCTGCTTCACCTGCTCTCTGAAACCATGTGAAAATTCCAAAACTGGAATCCTTTTGCAGCAACTGGAAAATATTCTCCTAATTGTTAATTTTAACTTAACAATTTATTTGCAGTTTCCTATGGAAAATACTGAATACATCACACTGCAACCTTCACAAATATAAAATGACGCAGAAACAAAATACAACGCAGGAAATAAATAAACACACAATGGACACTGCTATTTTTGGACAAATGTCCTCGGAAAAACCCAATGCAGGAAAACTAGTGCAACAACTGAGGGTTTGTATTATTATGCAGTAGTTTCTGAATACAAATCTTTGGATGCCCAAACTGGCAATCCGACACAGAGAATCAACTGGCGAGAAAGATAGTGATATAACCTCACACTGGTACGGGAAGATATGGTACTAATATGACTGGAGATTAGCCCTTTGTGTGGTCTCTGCGTCACACCTACGAAGTTACTGCGTCACTGCTGTTGGGACTGCGTCACACCTCCCTACTGATCTTTGCTTGTTGGAAACTCGATCCTTTGATCTCCCGGTCTCACACCTCAACTTCTAGTACTGGATCTCAACTCCTCCTCAGCAAAACTTCGATCTCCCTCTGAAGATCTGCACTGCCTTTGCGCTGTCTAGTGTGGCTCTGTGCTGCCTCTTCTGTACCTCTCTCTGCCTCCTCCGCAATGTATTCACCGGATCAGGAATACTTCCTCCGACCAACTATCTCTTCCCCTCACTGCAATAAATCACTTCGATCTTCCTTCGACAACTACTGCACTGCTCTCTTGAGAAATCGATCACTTGATCTCTTATCCAATATGTTCTCCAAGTGCCCATCAAGCTTCTTCTTATAATCTTCTCGTTCAACATTCAACGGCCTAGATTAAATCCTAATCAATGGCTCAAATCATCTTGACTCGATCTTCGTCTTTTTCTAAAAGATTCACACCCAGTTTAATTAATACCCTTTAATTATTTTAATTTCCTAAGTTTAGACTTAGGCATCCATTAAAAATAATTAATTATTTTAATTAAACCTTCTCAGGGTGGAATTTCCCAAAATGATTTCTGGGTCTTGGAGAATGCATGTATCCTAGCCTCCCTGCAAATTCTTGAGGCTAGAGCACATCCGATGCTACCAGAAATCAACACTACGTTCTCTTCTTCCTTCACTTCTGTCTTCGTCCCACTGCTGCTGTTGTCTCCTATGGTGTTTCTCACCAAATCGCGTTGCATCTCTTCTTGTTGTAGATCAACCCATACTCTTTCCCAATCCGGCAAGTTTCTCTGCCCAGGATACTCTGGATGAAGACTTTCCATTCTTCGGAAACACTGTTCAAGGCGAGTCGTACAAACTCAGTAGGTTGAGGCGCTAATCCTACAGTTGCTAGCTGATCCCAGACATCCTAAATTCTTGTGAGGAAAGGATCCATTTGTTCCCCCTTCTGCATCCTCATGCATCTTAGCTTCTCCTCCAAGTACATCTTCCGCTGCTCGGAAGATCCCTAATATAACGTGGCCAAGGCATCCCACATTTGCTTAGCAATATCTTTGCCAACAATATGTGATACCACATGATCCCCCACTCCGTCGAGTATCAATCTTTAAGTCTTCACCATTTCTTTCTTTTAGGCCTTCTAATGATCAACATCTGTCGGCACAATTACCACATTGTCGATATAAGCTTTGAGATCGTGCTCATCTAGAAGGAAGGAGACTCTTGCCTTCCAGATCACATACTTGGAGGCACCTTCCAATCGATCCTGATCTCTTAGCCCGATTAATGCCATCAAGCCCAAAAATCACTGTCAATCTCAGCCTCTTACCCTCTGCGCAAATGCTAACTGGCTTTACGCACTCCCTAAGGGAGTGAGAAAAACTTCTCTCGACTACTGTTGCTTCTGCGTGGGAAATTAGAATTTCTGGGCAAGAAATTCTTTGAGGTTAGAATTCCCTCAGTGTGCTCTTCTTTCCTCTAACGCTTCCTTTGCTCTATCAACTGCTGCAGAAAACCTGCGTCCTGGCTGAAGATCTACTCTGCACTGAAGTTGCTGCGCTGCTCCCTCTACCACCAAAAAATTTCGATCTAAAAAATCTTTTTCTCTGTTGACTCACTCATAGAAGGATGTTTCACGAAAATCTTGCCCTCTTGGCACTGAACTGCGCAACCCCTGGGGATTCGATCTGCTGCTTACACAGCTCTTCGAGCTCCCTCTTCAGCTTTGCTTCTTAGCTCTTCTCTTCTTCACCTGTGCTCTGATACCATGTGAAAATTCCTAAAATTGGAATCCTATAGCAGCAACTGGAAAATATTCCCCTAATTGTTAATTCTAACTTAACAATTTATTTGCAGTTTCCTATGACAAACACTGAATATATCACACTGCAATCTTCACAAATATAAAATTTTGTGGAAGCAAAATACAACGTAGGAAAGAAATAATCACACAATGGACACCGTTATTTTTTGATAAATGTCCCCGGAAAAACCCAATGTGGGAAAACTGGTGCAAAAACTGAGGGTTTGTATTATTATGCAGTAGTTTCTTAATACAAATTTTTGGATGCCTAACTGGCAATCCAATTTAGAGAATAAACTAGCAGAAATGAAGTGAGAAATTCCATCACACTATCTCTGGCGATCTGACATTGATCCAGCCTCTGAATGACTAGCCCCAAGCTGCCTCTGTGTAGCCTTTGCGCTGCCTCTGTGGCACAACTCCTAGGGATTGCATCACTCCTCTAGATGATCGATTTGCTGTGTCGATTGGATACACAGATCTCTAACCCTTCGGTCTCCAACCCAGACTCCTGGCACTGGATCTAGATTGCTCCTCAGCAAAACTGCAAATCTCCTCTTAGGATCTACGCTGCCTCTCTGGTTCTCACTCTGCCTCCTCTGCTCTGTATTCATCGGATCAGGAAAACTTCCACCGACCACTATCCCTGCCCCTCACTGCAAGAAATCACTTCGATCTTCCTCCAGCAACTGCTGCACTGCTCTCTTGAGAAATCCATCTCTTGATCTCTAACTCGATGTGTTCTCCAAGTGCCCATCAAGATTCTTCTTCTAATCTTCTCGTTGAACATTCAACGGCCCTGATTAGATCCTAATCAATGGCTCAGATCATCTTGACTCAATATCTGTCTTTCTCTACAAGATTCACACCCTGTTTAATTAATACCCTTTAATTATTTTAATTTCCTAAGTTTAGACTTAGGCATCCGTTAAAAATAACTAATTATTTTAATTAAACCTTGTCTAGGTGGAATTTCCCAAAACGATTCCTGGGTCCTTGAGAATGCATGTGTCCTAGCCTCCCTGCAAATTATTGAGGCTAGAGCACATCCGATTCTACCAGAAAACAACACAGGCTACATCCGCGGAGATCGACACACTCTCCTCTAGGATGGAGGAAGAGTTTGCCGTGATCGTCGACATCCCTCCAAGGGTGAGGTGGGGTGATTTGTCTTTGTAGCCTTGAAGTGCTACAGGTTGGGCAAGATTCTTAAGGAGGTCCACCTCATGAATCGGTACCTTGCTATGGGAGCCCATAATCAGCAGTATTAGGATGGACCAGTGGCAGTTGGTGCAGTCAGGTGCCAGAGTGTTGAAAAGTGTAACTAGGATCGGTCTTCATATTGACTATGTAATTATGTATTTATGTAAAGGAGAAGACAAACATAATAAAATGCATTTCTGTTGTGCTTGCTTCATGGGTTTCATGAGCAAGATTTTTATTAAAGGTCTATAGATTTCTTCTTGATGTCTATTAGAGATTGTCTTCTAGTTATAAAGGGTAAATTAAGAGTCATGTATATGAAGAAAATGCCTTCAAGACCTTGTCATGGAATGGCTCTAAACAACCTTCATCTTCTCCTCATTAACACTGGAATAAATGCACTACATGTCGACCTATATACACAGTGGTGAAGTTGGCTCTCATACAAGGTGTATGGTTGGCCTAAAAAGAAAAATTGTGCCCTATATATATGAAGGACCTGTGGTTCATTTCAGTAAGATGTTGCGGATTTTCTTTGAGGAATCACAACGTTTAAGTGCGGACTTGATTTCAGGAAGAAGTGCGGGTATAGTATAGAGACATTGCTGATCGTTATGTGACACCAAAGCATAACAAAGGGTCTGGAATTCATGCGTGTTAAGGGCAGTAAGTGGGGATCTGTTTTGGACTATGCTAACACAGTTAAAGCGGACTAGTAAGGAGTAAGTTGCGGTCAAACCTAAAGTTATACTCCTGTACTGAAGTGGAACGAAGTCTATAATATATACACAACAAGGAATATGACTAGGCAGCACTATGTGATATAATGTGAAGTTAACAGGTATGAGATAAATGCGTAGTCTACGATGCAAGGGTTATGGTAAACTTTGAATTGAAAGTAAGGAAGGTAAATCTGTAATTTACCTTCCTACTATACAGTGCATAAAAGAAAGTATTACTGCTCAAGTGAAGAAGATTCAAGGATATTCTAAGTGAAAGATAAGATCTTGAATGATCTTGGATCTAATATCTGAATCAGTGAGAAGAAGTGTTTGAGGACAAACTGAGAGACCGAGTTCTCTAGTGTTGGTGCAAGTCAGTGCAAAGTGGTGCAGAAAAGAAGGATCAATGTTGGAAGCAGACAAAGAAGCAATGACAAGGTCTTGGAGGCATTCATAGGTCAAGGGTCTGAGTCTTGGTCATGGTACTTGTCATTTGAAGATCTATAAGAAGAATCCCTTACAGGTTTTCCTCTCCAAGAGGGAGAGGTTTAGCCTTGGCTCGAAGAGCCTAACATTGTGTCTCTTGTATTTTGGTAAATGACTTGATGAAAGACTAAATAAGCTAAGAAGAGAAGACATAAGTAAATCAAGTAAGCTCACAAGTAATTATCAAGAAGAGAATTTGATTTAATCTTTGGCCCTTTAAATTCTCAACATGGAATTAGAGCTAAGGTGCTGAACTCAAGGGCTACTTGACAAGAAGACACTCCAGGAAGCGAAGATCAAAGTTTGCGTTGACAATTCAAATCAGTTTACAAGGATCAAGCTATGTCATTCAAAGGATCAATTTATTCAAGAAAATAATCTTTGCCATCAAAGATTTATATTCAAAACATTGTTGGAAGAAACATCATCTTTTGAAGATATCCTTTATCATCAAGGATCCAAGAACACCTACATTGGAGATTTCAATCTTAGAAGAAGCTCACTCTACAATAATCTAGCTTCATCTTCATCATCATCTAAACTGCAACTCACTCTGCTCAAGTAAGTATCTATGACCTTACTTAAATTTGTCAAGATGACTTATTGTAAAGAGAGCAACAAATTGGTTGGGTCATCAAACTTTAGTGCATGGAAGAACATGACAGATTTGAATTTAATTGAAGACAAAGTTATGGATTACATCGAAGGATCTACAATTCAACTCTCAAAAGAAGATGCTCTAGCTCATGCCAAGTACACGAAAGGAGAAATCAGAGCCCAAAGGATTATGATAGAATCCATTAAGGACTCACTCCTTCCCTATGTATCAAAACTGAAGTCTGCAAAAGAAATATATGAGAAATTGGTGGAGCTATTCTCTGTGAGTACTGTAGGAGAAGCAATCTCTCTGAGACAAGAACTATACAAAAAGAAATTGTCAAGAGAAGAAGGAATTACTTGTTTGGAGTCCATCCCCTTGTCCACTATGTTTGGAGTCCATTCTCTCACCATGGCATGCTTTGGAATTCATTAGGCTTTCTCAATGGCCTAACGACTCATTATATTGATTATTCTGCCCTCTTGAGAAGCTTATTTTTCATGTTATGGAGCTATTTGGTGGACTTGTCACCAGTTAGGGTGTTATTTTGCACATTTGAGACACTTTTAGGGGTTTGTTAGGCTAATTAGACTGATTGAACTATTAGAGGCTTGTATAAATACAAGTGAGGCCTCATTTGTAACTCATCATCACTTGGATTGGGTTATTTGCTCTTGTGAAATTTTCGATATTCCTTTTGGAGAATAAGTTTGAATGTTTTGGATGAAGTTTGATGTTTGGATATCTCTCTCTTGTCTTGGAGATTCATTATTGGCATAATTTGATGATTGAATATAAGCTTTTATACATGTAAGTACTCTTTTAATGCTTATTCTTGTCATTTACTTTTGTCACATAAATGTTGTCGGGATTTTCGCTTTACAAGTCTGAAATTTACTGCCGCTCTATATGAAATTGTGGGAATTTTTGTTCTTTACAGCGTTTCATCATGTCATGGGCCATGTATGAATGGGTGAATATTCCTAGAGATAATTTATATTAGATACATCTCGATAAGTCATCATTTATTGCAAACAGAAGTATAAATCCTTGCAGTAGCTATTCTCTTGCTCTAAATGCGATGCAAAGTTGTTGAAGGCCTCCTTGATTGGGTGAATTCTTCCCAAACCATAAATTCTCCTTGACTCCATCTCTCCCAAAGGACAAGGCACTAATCCTCCATTGGTGATCATTTTCAACACTTATTCTTTTCACCTCCCTCTTTTTCTAGGCTTAGCCTACATAGGTCACCTATGTGAAAATTCCTAGATCTGACAATCTTAGGAATCCTACTGCAACATTCTGAGTTTACTTCTCCTATTATGTAAATTTCTTTTACATAATTAATTCAGACATGAATTATTGAAGTAACTACTAAAGCGACCTACACTGAAAAAAATATGATTTTGAAACAAGGAAATTGAGCAAGAAATCTATCACATAGGACACCATTATTTTTGGACACAAGTCCCCGAAAAAACCAATGCGGGAAAACTGGTGCAACAGATCCGAGGGTTTGTATTATTAATCAATAGCAATTTTTGAATACATCGCTGAATACCTCAAGGGTTATTCAGTTACAGAGAGAGAAATACTGGCAGAAAGAATGTGAGTTATACCTCACTAAATCACTGGAAATTCCGGCTGTCCGGTCACTGGAAAAGTTGCCTCTGGAGGTCTCTGCGTAGTGACTGCGTCACCTCCTCTAGGCACTACAAAAGATCAATCTGACTACTAAAATATTAGATCTGGGCCGCCCAATCTCACACCCCGACTTCCGACTTCTGGATTTGATCCAACAGCTAAATCTTGGAAACCCTCTGAACCATTACGTAGCCTTTGCATAGCCCTGGGAGGCTTTGCATCATCTTCACTGGCTCTGCTAGACGTCTATCTGCCTCTCTCTGCTAATGATTCTCTGTTTGAGAAAATCTCTCCCTTCGGAAGCTACTCCGCCCCTCACTGCACTGAATCAGTTAGATCTGATCTTCGTCCGAGCACTGCTCCGTCAGAAGAATTCGATCTCAAGATTAACTCAGTGTCTTGCACTTTCCAAATGACCCTCAAGCCTTCCTTTATAATCTTCCTGTTGAGATATCAACGACCAAGATTAGATCTCTAATCAACGACTAAGATTATATTAGACTTGATCTTCGCTTTTTCGAGATTATTTTCACTCTGTTTTATTAATGCCCTTTAACTATTTAATTTCCCTAAGTTTAGACTTAGGGTCTCCATTAAAATAATCAATTATTTTAATAAAACTTTAAATGAGTGGAATCTTCACAAACGGTTTATGGGTTCTTTGGAAACCAGTGTCTAAGCCTCTCTACAAAATTTGGGGCTTAGAGCACTTTCCGATGCTACAAAAATCAACACTCCCTCTTAGCGAGGAAGGTGCTCTAACAATATTCTTGTTGCATACTTCTCTGACCCTGAAGCATCATCTGCGTTGTTGAAGTCCATCGACCACTGCACTGCTGCTGCCACTATATTGCTGGTCATGACACTGCCACTGCCACTTCTGCATCTGTACTACAATTCCCTCTCAAGTGTTGCATCTGCTATGCTGCTAACACTGCCACTGCTAACATTGCATCTGCAAAACTCAACTACTGAGAGAAACAACTGAACTCACCCAAAACTGAACAAGTGTTCAGTTTATGCACCTCGGTGCTGAAGACTTTGATTGCTGATAACTACTGCGTTGTCACTCTGATGCCCTACGCTGCTGTTGCTCTGCACTGCGCAACACTGATTTGCACTGTGCTGCTACTGCTACACTGCTGCTACTCTACTCTGCGCTGCTCTAGAAATAGGCTCTGCTACCTACTGCATTGTCCTCTCCATCACTCCTCGACTCTCACTGAAACTCCTCCATCCTACTATTGCTAATCATGGGTTCTCGTAGCAAGGTAATGATCCATGAGGTGTGCTCCTCAAGGATCCTGCCCAACTGAAGTTCAAAGTGAAATACAACTCAATGTCACCCCAATTCTTATCAATAGAAGCATGGGCACTTATAGCAAACTCATCCTGCTCGATATTTGCGACTGCAATTGTGGGATCATGCTTCCCATCCTTCTCCTTTTTCTTTAGAGGACATTATGATGCAATGTGGCCCATCTCACCACATTTGAAGCATTTCACCTTCGAGACATATCTCTTTGGTCTTCGTTGCCCTTGCTGCCCTTTCGATGCGAGGGATGCATTTTCCTCCTCCTCCAAAGTCTTCGATACGCTCCCGCTCCTACCGTCAAGCTTGCACTTGACTAGACCTCTCCCCAGCTCTTCCTCCTGAAGTGCTGACACATTTGCTTCCAACTAGGAAGAGTAGCCCTGCCAAAAATACTCTGGACAAAAACCTGCCACTCCTTCGTGACTGCGTTAAGGGCTAGCCTCACCATAGTCGTTGCAGTTGTGGTGGATCCCACGGCTGCCAACTGGTCTCGAATCTCTTGAAGTCTCGTAAGGAACGAAGCAATGCACTCCCCCTTCTGCATTTGGATCATCTGGAGCTTCTGCTCCAAGTACATCTTCCGCTACTCGGAAGTTCCTTCGTACAGCAAAGGACAAGGCTTCCCACATCTCCCACTGGGTGCCCTTGCCAGCTACATGTGAGACTATGTGATCCTTGACACCATCAAGTATTAGCCTCTTGGCCTTTTCCATGTCGGACTTGTACTTCTTATTTTGATCCAGATCTGTAGGTACAACAACCACATTTTCCACAAACGTCTTGAGATTGTATTCATCTAGAATGAATTGAATCCTTTCCTTCCAAATTGCATAGTTGGAGGAACCCTCCAACCGGTCCTGATTTCTAAGTCTGTGAGCTACTATCTCAACCAAAGAATTTTGAACTACTTCCTCTTTCTCCCCCTCTGCGTAACCTAGGAAGGCTTACACACTCCCTCTGGAGCTCATAGTTTTGCTGCCCTGATCTGCTGCTCAGATAGTGGAAAAATGTTGAATTCATCGGCTATGAACTCACTGAGGAAGATTTGCCCGCTATGTGCTTTTTATTTTTTCTGACGCTTCTCTTCCCGACAACTACCTGCAGAAAAACTGTGTCCCTGTGGCTTTGCGTGAAGGCTCTGCACTGCTCCCTCCGCCTCAATAAAATCTCGAACTGGAAGTCCTACTTCTCTGTCGACTCACTCAGAGAGAGACAACATTGAAAAAATTAGCTATCCTAGCTAGAACTGCGCAATCCCTCTGGGGATTCGATCTGCTGTTGTTGCAACAATTCGGCCTTCACTTCAGATTCAGATCTACTCTTTCTGTTTCACATCAAAAGCTCCGATTCCATGTGAAAATTCGTAGATCTGACAATCTTAGGAATCCTACTGCAACAATGTGAGTTTACTTCTCCCATTATGTAAATTGCTTTTACAAAATTAATTCAGACATGAATTATTGAAGTAACTACTGAAGCAACCTACACTGAATAAAATATGATTCCGAAGCAAGGAAATTGAGCAAGAAATCAATCACACATAGGACACCTTTATTTTTGGACACAAGTCCCCGGAAAAACCCAATTTGGGAAAACCAGTGCAGCAGATCTGAGGGTTTGTATAATCAAGCAGTAGCAATTTCTGAATACATCGCTGAATACCTCAAGGGTTATTCAGTTACAGAGAGAGAAATACTGGCATAAAGAATGTGAGTTTTACCTCACTCAATCACTGGAAAATCCGGCTGATCCAGTCACTGGAAAAGCTTCCTCTGGAGGTCTCTTCGCAACCTTTGCGCAGTGCCTGTGTAGGCATTCCGTCACCTCCTCTAGGCACTTCGTCACCCCAGCAAAAGATCGATCTGACTCCCAAAATCTCAGATCTGGGCCTAGTCTCACACCCCGGCTTCCGGCTTCTGCATCTGATTCGACAATTGAATCTCGGAAACCGTTTGAACCATTGCGCAACCTCTGTGTAGCCTTGACTACCTCTGTGCTGGCTCTGTGTCAGCCTGACTAGCTATGCGCTGGCTCTGCTGGATGTCTATCTACCTCTCTTTGCGGATGATTCTTCGGCTGAGAAAATCTCTTTCTCTAGAAGCTAATTTTCCGCTCACCGCACTGAATCAATTAGATCTGATCTTTGTCCGAGCACTACTCCGTTAGAAGAATTCGATCTCAAAATTTACTCGGTGTCTTGCACTTTCCAAATGACTCTCAAGCCTTCCTTTATAATCTTCTCATTGAGACATCAACGACCGAGATTACATCTCTAATCAACGGCTAAGGTTATATTAGACTTGAACTTCACTTTTTCTAGATTATTCTCATTCTGTTTTATTAATGCCCTTTAATTATTTAATTTCCCCAAGTTTAGACTTAGGGTCTCCATTAAAATAATGAATTATTTTAATAAAACATTAATCGAGTAAAGTTTTCACAAACAATTTCTGGGTTCTTTGGAATTACCAGTGGCTAAGCCTATCCACAAAATTTGGGGCTTAGAGCACTTTCTGATGCTACAAAAATCAACACTCTCTCTTAGTGAGGAAGGTGCTCTAACAAAATCCCTGTTGCATACTGCTCTGACCTTGAAGCATCCTCTACGCTACTGAAGTCCATCAACCACTACGCTACTGCTACCCATGACACTGCCACTGCCACTACTACATCTATACTACAACTCCCTCTCGAGTGCTGCATCTGCTATGTTACTAACACTGCGACTGCTAACACTGCATCTGCATTGCAACTCAGCAGCTGAGAGAAACAACTGAGCTCACCCAAAACTGAACAAGTGTTTACTGGATGCACCTCGGTGTTGAAGACTTTGACTGCTCATAACTACTGCGTTGTCTCTCTGATGCCCTGCGCTATTGTTGCTTTGCACTGCGCAACACTGATCTTCACTGCGCTACTACTGCTACGTTGCTGCTGCTTTGCTCTGTGCTGCTCCAGAAATAGGCACTTCTACCTACTGCACTGTCGTCTCCACCACTCCTTGTTTCTCACTAAAACTCCTCCATCCCGCTACTGCTAATCATGCACTCTCATAGCAAGGTAATGATCCATAAGGTGGGCTCCTCAAGGATCTTGCCCAACTGAAGTTCAAATTGAACTACAACTCAATGTCACACCACTTCTTATCAATAGAAGCATAAGCACTCATAGCAAACTCATCCTGTTCGAAATTTGCGCTTGCAACTGTGGGATCATGCTTCTCATCCTTGTCTTTTTTCTTCAGAGGACACTCTGATGCAAAGTGGCCCATCTCAGCACATCTGAAGCATTTCACCTTCGAGACATCTCTCTTTGGTCTCCGTTGCCCTTGCTGCCCTTTCGAGGCGAGGGTTGCATTCTCCTCCTCCCCCAAAGTCTTCGATCCGCTCCCGTTGCTACCGTCAAGCTTGCACTTGACTAGATCTCCCCTCAACTGTTCCTCCTGAAGTGCTGAACACATCTGCTTCCAACTAGGAAGAGTAGCATTGCCCAAAATGCTCTGGACAAAAACCTACCACTCCTCCGTGACTGTGTTAAGGGTCAGCGTCATCATAGTTGTTGCAGTTGTGGTGGATCCCACGGCTGCCAACTGGTCTCGAATCTTTGGAAATCTTGTAAGGAACGAAGCAATGTGCTCCCCCTTCTGCATCTAGATCATTTGGAGGTTCTGCTCCAAGTACATCTTCCACTGCTTGGAAGTTCCTTCGTACAGCAAGGACAAGGCTTCCCACATCTTCTTCGTGGTGCCCTTGCCCGCTACATGTGATACTCTGTGATCCTTGGCACCATCAAGGATTAGCCTCTTGACCTTTGCCATGTCGGACTTGTACTTCTTGTTTTGATCCAGGTCTGTAGATACGACAACCACATTCGCCACGAACGTCTTGAGATCGCATTCATCTAAAAGGAATTGAATCCTTTCCTTCCAGATTACATTGTCGGAGGAACCCTCCAACCTGTCCTGATCTCTAAGACCATGAGCTGCTATCTCAACTGAAGACTTTCGAACTGCTTCCTCTTTTTCCCCCTATGCGCAACCTAGGAAGGCTTATGCACTCCCTTTGGAGGTCGTAGATTTGCTGCCCTGATTTGCTGCTCAGCTACTGGAAAAATGTTGAATTCCTTGGCTAGGAACTCAATGAGGAAGAATTGCTCGCTATGTGTTTTTTCTTTCTTCTGACGCTTCTCTGCTTGATAACTACCTGCAGAAAAACTGCGTCCCTTTGGCTCTGCGTGAAGGCTCTGCACTGCTCCCTCTGCCTTGGCAAAATCTCGAACTCGAAGTCCTACCTCTCCGTTGACTCACTCAAAGAGAGACAACATTGAAAAAATTAGCCATTTTGGCTAGAACTGCGCAATCCCTCTAAGGATTCGATTTGCTGCTGCTACAACAATTTGGCCTTTACTTTAGATTCAGATCTGCTCTTCCTGTTTCACACCAAACACTCTGATTCCATGTGAAAATTCCTAGATCTGACAATCTTAGGAATCCTAGTGCAACAATCTAAGTTTACTTCTCGTATTATGTAAATTGCTTTTACATAGTTAATTCAAACATGAATTATTGAAGTAACTACTGAAGCAGCCTACACTGAATAAAATATGATTCCCAAACAAGGAAATTGAGCAAGAAATCAATCACACATAGGACACCATTATTTTTGGACACAAGTCCTCGGAAAAACCCAACTCAGGAAAACTGGTGCAGCAGATCTGAGGGTTTGTATAATTAAGCAATAGCAATTTCTGAATACATCGCTGAATACCTCAAGGGTTATTCAGTTACAGAGAGAGAAATACTGGTAGAAAGAATGTTAGTTTTACCTCACTCAATCACTGGAAAATTCGGCTGATCCAGTCACTAGAAAAGCTTCCTCTAGAGGTCTCTTCGTAGCCTCTACACAGTGACTGTGTAGGCACTTCATCACCTCCTCTAAGCACTGCGTCACCCCAACAAAAGATCGATATGACTCCTGGAATCTCAGATCTGGGCCTCCCAGTCTCACACCCCGGCTTCCAGCTTCTGGATCTAATCGGGAAGTTGAATCCCAGAAACCCTTTGAACCACTGCACAGCCTCTGTGTAGCCTTGACTGGCTCTGTGTTGGCTCTGTTGGCTGTCTATCTACCTCTCTCTGCTGATGATTCTTCGACTGAGAAAATCTCTCTCTAGAAGCTACTCTACCGCTCACTGCACTAAATCAATTAGATCTGATCTTTGTCCGAGCACTACTCCGTTGGAAGTATTCGATCTCAAAATTTAGTCGGTGTCTTGCACTTTCCAAATGACCCTCAAGCCTTCCTTTATAATCTTCTCGTTGAGACATCAACAGCTAAGATTATATTAGACTTGATCTTCACTTTTTCTAGATTATTCTTACTGTGTTTTATTAATGCCCTTTAATTATTTAATTTCCCTAAGTTTAGACTTAGGGTCTTCATTAAAATAATTAATGATTTTAGTAAAACATTAACCGAGTGGAATTTTCACAAACAATTTCTAGGTTCTTTGGAATTACTAGTGTCTAAGCCTCTCCACAAAATTTGGGGCTTAGAACACTTTCCAATGCTACAAAAATCAGCACTCCCTCTTAGCGAGGAAGGTGCTCTAACAATATGCTTGTTGCATACTGCTCTGACCCTGAAGCATCCTCTGTGCTGCTGAAGTCCATTGACCACTGCGCTACTGCTGCCCACGACACTGCCACTGCCACTGCTGCATCTGTACTACAACTCACTCTCGAGTGCTGCATCTGCTATGCTGCTAACACTGCCACTGCTAACACTGCATCTGCTCTGCAACTCAACTGCTGAGAGAAACAACTGAACTCACCCAAAACTGAACAAGTGTTCAGTGGATGCACCTCGGTGTTGAAGACTCTAATTGCTGATAACTACTACATTGTCCTTTTGATGCCCTACGCTGTTGTTGCTCTGCACTGTGCAACAGTGATTTGCACAGCGCTACTACTGCTACGTTGCTCTGCTCTGTGCTATTCCAGAAATAGGCGCTGCTACCTACTGCACTTTTGTCTCCATCACTCCTCGGTTCTTACTGAAACTCCTCCATCCCACTACTGCTAATCATGGGCTCTTAAGGTAATGATCCATGAGGTGGGCTCCTCAAGGATCCTGCCCAACTGAAGTTCAAAGTGAACTACAGCTCAATGTCACCCCACTTCTTATCAATAGAAGCATGAACACTCATAGCAAACTCATCCTGCTTGATATTTGCTACTGCAACTGTGGGATCATGCTTCTCATCCTTGTCCTTTTTCTTCAGAGGACACTATGATGCAAAGTGGCCCATCTCACCACATTTGAAGCATTTCACCTTCGAGACATCACTCTTTGGTCTCCATTACCCTTGCTTCCCTTTCGATGCGAAGGCTGCATTCTCCTCCTCGTCCAAAGTCTTCGATCTGCTCTCACTGCCACCGTCAAGCTTGCACTTGACTAGATCTCTCCTCAACTCTTCCTCCTGAAGTGTTGGCCACATCTGCTTCCAACTAGGAAGAGTAGCCCTGCCCAAAATGCGCTGGACAAAAACCTGCCACTCCTTCGTGACTGCGTTATGGGCCAGCCTCACCATAGTCGTTGCAGTTGTAGTGGATCCCATGGCTGCCAACTGTTCTCAAATCTATTGAAGTCTCGTAAGGAACGAAGCAATGCACTCCCCCTTCTGCATCTGGATCATTTGGAGCTTCTGCTCCAAGTACATCTTCCGCTACTCGGAAGTTCCTTCGTATAGCAACGACAAGACTTCTCACATCTCCCTGGTGGTGCCCTTCCCAGCTACATGTGAGACTGTGATCCTTGATAGCATCAAGGATTAGCCTCTTGGTCTTTGCCATGACGGACTTTTACTTCTTATTTAGATCTAGATCTTTAGGTACAACAACCACATTCGCCACAAACGTCTTGAGATCGTATTCATCTAGAAGGAATTGAATCCTTTCCCTCCATATTACATAGTTGGAGGAACCCCCCAACTGGTCCTGATCTCTAAGACCATGAGCTTCCATCTGAACTGAAGACTTTCGAACTGCTTCCTCTTTCTCCACCACTGCGCAACCTAGTAAGGCTTACGCACTCCCTCTGGAGCTCGTAGATTTGCTTCCCTGATCTGCTGCTCAGATACTGGAAAAATGTTGAATTCCTCGGCTAGGAACTCAATGAGGAAGAATTTCCCGCTATGTGCTTTTTCTTTCTTCTGACGCTTCTTTGCCCGACAACTACTTGCAGAAAAACTACGTCCCTCTGGTTTTGCGTGAAGGCTCTACACTGCTCCCTCTACCTCGGCAAAATCTCGAACTCGAAGTCCTACGTCTCTGTCAACTCACTCAGAGAGAGACAACATCGAAAAAATTAGCCATCCTGGCTAAAACTGCGCAATCCCTCTGGGGATTTGATCTTGCTGCTGCTGCAACAATTCGGCCTTCACTTCAGATTCAGTTCTGTTCTTCCTGTTTCACATCAAACGCTCTGATTCCCTGTGAAAATTCCTATATCTGACAATCTTAGGAATCCTACTGCAACAATCTGAGTTTAATTCTCCTATTATGTAAATTGCTTTTATAGAATTAATTCAGACATGAATTATTGAAGTAACTACTGAAGCAGCCTACACGGAATAAAATATGATTCCGAAACAAGGAAATTGAGCAAGAAATCAATCACACATAGGACACCATTATTTTTGGACACAAGTCCCTGGAAAAACCCAATTCGGAAAAACCGGTGCAACAGATTTGAGGGTTTGTATAATCAAGTAGTAGAAAATTTTGAATACATCGCTAAATACCTCAAGGGTTATTCAGTTACAGAGAGAGAAATACTAGCAGAAAGAATGTGAGTTTTACCTCACTCAATCACTGGAAAATGCAGCTGATCCAGTCACTAGAAAAGCTTCCTCTAGAGGTCTCTTCGTAGCCTCTCCACAGTGACTGTGTAGGCACTATGTTACCTCCTCTAGGTGCTTCATCACCCCAGCAGAAGATCGATCTGACTCCCGGAATCTCAGATTTGGGCCTCCCAGTCTCACACCCCGGCTTCCGACTTCTGGATCTGATCCGACAATCTCGGAAACCCTTTGAACCACTGCGCAACCTCTGCTTAGCCCTCACTGCCTTTGCGCTGGCTCTGCGTCAGCCTGACTAGCTCTGCGCTGGCTATGCTGGACGTCTATCTGCCTTTCTCTGCTGATGATTCTTCGACTGAGAAAATCTCTCTCTCTAGAAGCTACTCTGCCACTCACTGCACTGAATCAATTAGATTTGATCTTTGTCTGAGCACTGCTCCGTTAGAAGAATTCGATCTCAAAATTCATTCGGTGTCTCTAATCAACAGCTAAGATTATATTAGACTTGATCTTCACTTTTTCGAGATTATACTCACTCTGTTTTATTAATGCCCTTTAATTATTTAATTTTCCTAAGTTTAGACTTAGGGTCTCCATTAAAATAATTAATTATTTTAAGAAAACATTAATCGAGTAGAATTTTCACAAACAGTTTTTGGGTTCTTTGGAATTACCAGGGTCTAAGTCTCTCCACAGAATTTGGGACTTAGAGCACTTTCCGATGTTACAAAAATCAACAAACTATCTAGCTTCCAAAGTTCAAACAACTTGAAACTTGGTCAACAAATGCGTTGGGGTCTTCTCAAGGGGTCCTCCAAATTTGAGCACAATCCAATGGTGGAATCCCGAGATATCGCAAGCCCTAGCTTGAGGATCATTTTTCTCCCTAGGTTGATTTTGGGTTAGTGTCCTCATTTGGATCATTGCATTCAAATTTCAAAAGAAAATTAGTCCTTTGGTCCTATTCTATTCCCTAATTAGGTCAAGCCTCTCTTTGGTTGATCAACTCCATACCCTTGACATAGTTTGGGTCCACTTGGGTTCTCTGTTGTCCCGCAACTTTACCGCAATGATTACATAGAATCCATTTCTCCATAAGGGTCCTTGAGTCTAAAGAGCCCTTTCCAAGGCATATCCTCCAACCCTAGGCTAAGGTATCCTCATAGGCCTTCTTAGAGAGTTGATCACCTTGCTTCTCAAGCAAGCTATTTAATTGAGTCTCCCTTGTTAATAAGCTTTAGGAATCACTTCTTATCTGATCATTGATCCATTCATCATTGTGATTCCTCTTATACCGTGTCTCCTCCCATCGGTGAAAGTCCGTAAAGACCATGGAGCCTTAGCTGAGGTGACTTTGGGCTATTGCTCCATTGTTGCCCATTGACCTAGTAGTTGCTCCATAGGATCCCCTCCCAGGACCCCTGCTAGTTTGAGTGGTAACACATCTATTTCTCAGTTCTCGATTTTACTTCCGTAACATATTTATTTTGTGAAGAATTGTAGTGTGATTTATTCGTTATTTGTTGTATAACAAATAAACTACTAATCAGTTAGAAGAATAAACTCCAGTTACTACAATTTCAAGGAAATTTCACAAAGTCCCATGGTGATTAACCTATGGTACCACCATTCATGAGCTTCACCTTCCAAATTTATTGTAGTGTACTATATGGCTTTTGTCTCTGTCATAGGGTTGAGTTGGAAGTATGTATCCAACTTTTGTACCCATGCTCTGGCCATGCAATTAGATGAGCCATCAAAAGAAGGGATGCTTATCTTCCTTGGTTTGTTTGGGAGCTTACAATTTTGTGACCCCCGATTGTAATCTCTAGACTCATTCTTGTACTTGATAGCACAAAAATATTCTAGGGACATTGCTACATGAAACTTCTCTTTGATGCCTGATACTCCCTTAGATATTTAGTAAAATCTTCACGTCACCTTTGCTTCCCTTGGTTCTCTGTTGGTTGCTCTTCGAAATTTTTTGGTAAAAGGGACCTAGGTGTTATATTGCTTGATGACTGAGGATTATATGGGGCTGGACTATAAGTATTTCTCACCTCAACATGCTACCCATAGTGGCCATTCGACCCTCCAATGCCACTACTATTGGAATTTTGTTGATTTCCCTAAATACTGGGCATAGCTTGAGTGAAAACTTGCACCAAATCTTGCTTCCCTTTTTCCATAGTCTACACTAGCTCCTGCTGTCCTCTTTCCAAGTCATTTAGGGCATTCATGATGCTCCCAAGTTGTTGATTGTTTTCATCTCCCATTTCATCTCCTTCTTCTAATTCAAAATGAATGAGATCTTTTCCTTTTTCTTGGTCTCCTGTAAGTAATGTATGCCCTATCCTCAGGAATCATCAAAGTATTGTGCACTCACAGGCTGGAAGGAAAACCAACTCTAATACCATTGTAATACCTCTAGCCAAAATATGCCAATAAATCTTGTAATAATTCTCAAAATTCAGTTTCATACATTTTCACAAACACTTTACATGAAAACATTTCTTCAAAAACTTTGGATGCAAAGAAGAGAACCTTTATGGTAGAGACATTTATTCAAACTTTTGCAGGCATTCAAATAAAAAACCCTTAGCACATGAACAACAATAATTGAGCAAATTTATTTATTAATTTTGGAGCATGAAAATACATGCCAACCACTTCCTTGATAAAAAAAATTTTGGAACTTGTGAATAGCTCTTGCAAATGGCACTATTGGTTGAAGAATTTTGTTGAAGTAAATAGCTTAGGAAATTTATTGATGTTGTCTCGTGAGAAAGTGTGACCTCTCTAGGAAGAATGCGCCCCCACAAATTAGACTCAACCTTCATAATGAATTTGGCCCTCCAGAGCAACTCAGCCTCCTAGAAGAAAATCAACCTTCACAAATTTAATCAACTGCTACAATAGCATGACCTCTCTACAAATAAACTCAGTTGTTGCAATAACTTGGCCTCTCCACAAATAAATCATTAGAGGAAATTTCAGGCTAAAAGTGGCCTCCTAAGGAAAAATGATAAAACAATATTAAAATAATAAAATAAAAGTTATAAATTTTGGAGGGAAAATAAGAAAACTGAAACTTTTAATTGTATTTTTCTGTTATCTCGTTATAGGTTTACTAAAATTTCAAGTGTAAACACTCGTTGGATACAGAATTAAATTCCACATCCAACGAGTACTCATCATGCATACTTTTGAGAAGGACCCACATTGATAAAAATTTAAGATACATTAAAAAATCGTGTTCAACATGTTGTTTTAATGTATCTTCAATTTTTTATCAATGTGGGTCTTCTCAAAAGTATGAATAATGAGTACTCGTTGGATGTGGAATTCAATTCCCCATCCAATGAGTGTCTACACTTGAAATTTGAGTAAACCTGTAAGGAAATAACCCAAAAATAAAATTAAAAGAAGTAGTTTTTCTTCTTTTCCCTCCAAAATATTTATATGTACCTCTTTTTAAATTTAAAGGATTTTGATTGGTTTGCATATTATGAGATGGAAATTATGTAAAAATTTCATGGGCATTTTTAGGCTAAAATTTCCTCTAATGTCAGCCGCTGCAATAACTCGACCTCTCCACAATTATGGGTTTGTTGCAATTAGATGGATTTGATTCGATAATCTGACCGCCCAAGGAAACTTGGCCTCTTGTGAGATAATTCGGCCTCCCAAGAGAACTTGGCCTTCCTAGGAAATAATTCTACCTTGCTGCTGAATCAGCCCTGGCAAATAATTTCTCCTAGTAAAGTAATTCGGCCTTAATAAAATAGGAGGTGCTTTCGTGATGTTCAATCCTCCTTCCAGCTCCCTTGTTCGCTTGTAAATAAACTCAAACTGAGTTCTTGTGAGGAATCACGATGATCCCTCCTTGTTGTCTGGCTAGGGTGGATAGTTTCACTACTGAAACCAATTATGATCAGTTACGGTGGATGGTTCTGTTGTATCTGTTTCTCGAAGGCAGTTCTTGGCTGTGAAACTACGCTGAGAAACCAACTCGACCAGTCTTTAGGTTCAAGATGGCCCTTGAACCAGAGGGGGCTCCCTCAAATGTTATGAGGCATTTTTTAACGTTGTTCACTGTCATTGGACAACAGTCTATTGAGCACAATGGCCGGATCTATGATTTATTGTGGGTGGTTGTTGAAGATAGTCCAATCTATGCTCAGAAACAAAGCCCTTCTTGCAGAAAGTTAATCAATGTGCCAACATCCAGCTTTGACAGAATGACATAACTTAAAAGAGTTTGGTAGATGAATAGAAGAGAATATATGATAATTAAGCAGTCATATTGAATACTTAATCAACCAGATATAGTAGATGCATGTAGAGGACTTCTACATGTGAAAATTTATGAATATGCTTAAATAGAAACCCTACTATTAAATTATTGATTTACTTCTACTTACACAAGTTATTAATCTGAAATTTTCAGCATTAACATCGAAGTAGATACATTAACAACCTACACATACAGATCTAGACCGAATAACATGTACAATGACAAAGCGACACACAAGGATTTCTAGACAACTGTCCCTGAAAAACCCAATGTCGGAAAACCGGTGCTTCTAGCTTCTAGAGGCTTTTTATTATTAAGCAGGTTCTATGTACAATAGATCTAGGCACCAAACTTGTTAATTTTGGACAACTAGGTCCAAAATCCATGTTGTACTACTAAGATGATGATGCCAATATTTTTATTAGATTCCCCTTTCGGAGAGGTGCAAGATTGATCTAAAGATCATCTTGATCGGATGAGCAGAACATTTATTTTGAATTTATTCCACTTATGTGCAAGGTTGGCCATATTTGTAATGTCGCCTTGAGAGCCCAACAGATGTGTCACACACCCTCACAGATGGATATAAATTGAAGAGACTTGGAGGTCATTTTATCATCAACTCATCACACATTTCTCTCTTGTGCTTGATTGGTTCGATCACTTTTGGAGGCTTTCTTTCTCACACGTGTGGAGCAACAACTAGGGTTTTTGGTGCAGATCTGTCTAGGGTTTCAGCGCAGGGTTGACTAAGGTTGATCTCCAAACTTAACAAAAGATCCAATTTCTTAAGGCCGCATTGATGGGCACACATATCGAGGCTGAACATTGACTTTGACCTGGCTGCGTTGACTTTTTGTTGCTATTGTTTTGCGTTGACTGGACAATGTTGACTTTTGTTGACTTTAGGTTGACTTTGTGGAGCTGTCTTGAGGGTTGTGTGACACTTCTGGTTGGCTGGCCGTGAGGAGACTTTGCTGGTTGAAGCATCCTGTTGACTACTGTAACGCACCACAACATATATATTTTGCTGATCAAATAATAAGTATATTATTGGATCGTCTTCCGTCGATCTATTGGTATGTTCTATCAACATTTTACTTTCATGTTTATGTGATTACTATTTGGTATCGGGCCCTAGAAGTTTGAAGTAAATTTGCATCAAGCATAGAATTCTTTCAAAAATTTACATGGAATCAAAGCTAAGGTGAAGACAAAGCCAAAGCTTGTGTTGAGAACAATGTTATCGAAGCCGAATTGGTTATCGAACTGGAAAACCTTGTGGACCGGGAACCGGTTGGAACCGGACCGGAACCCGAAAAAAACCGGAAAAAAAACTGGTTTACCAAAAACACATAAAATATTCATATTTTAAAGAAAAACCAGATATATTCATGTACATCAATATTAATACAAACCATTTAAACACAAATATGCAAAAGTTTTCATTTATATAGGTGTATATAGCCAAAATAACACTTAGTGCAAAACATCGCTGAACCAAAAATGTAACAAACATCAAGAAACAAGCTCTAAAAGGCCTTTATAGTCCAAAATAACATGCTAGATCATAGTATTATACTATAGCCTACAATACTACAAGCTACATATGATCAAATCATCAATAATCATCAGAATCACCATCCTCCTCATCCTCATCTGAAGAATGAGTAGCATGAGCATCCAAGTCTGCAATGGGATTATGGCTTGATTCCCCTGGCCCTGAAGTTACTACTAGTGCTTCTGATGTATTTGCCTCTGCATCCTGTGGAGGTGGGTCCAAGTCCAGCCAAGAAAGGTCTTCATTGTCAAATGCTGGTGCTTGACTCTCCACAACCCATTCTGATGGTGGATCAAAGTGATCCAAGACAATATTTCTTGTTTCAGGGGTTTTATTCAACCATTGATTGCGCCTCAACCTAAGGTTGTATTGAACAAAAGCCATGTCATTCAACCGTTTTTGCTCCAAACGGTTCCTCATCTTGGTGTGTATGCGCTCAAACACACTCCAATTCCGCTCACACCCTGAAGCACTACATGTTTGGCTCAAAATTCGAATTGCAAATTTTTGCAATTGAGGGCATTCACTACCAAATTGTTGCCACCAATAGGCTGCAAAGAAGGTAGAAGGAAAAAAATATTAGCAAATGAATTTGAAACTTGAAACTTGAAACTTAGAGTCAACAATTTGCAAATTTTAAAAGTTCTTACCTAGGGGACTCTTTGCTCTATTTCTTATAGCCATAGAAATTCCAAAGGTACCAATACTCTCATTGAAATTCAAGAGCTTGTTATGAATTTGATCTTGAGTCTTGGAATCTAAGACCATGCGCTCAATGCATTTAAATTTTATACAATCCCCCTAAAACCTCCCCATCGGCCTCAAAATTTGTAGTGTAATGGTACCTTCAAAATTTAGAAAACAAAAACATATTCATCAAGTCAACAAAACTAAAACCTAAAACTTATAACTTATAAGCAATGACTCAATAAGAATTGAAATCCAAAATTACATACCTTGGATTTAAGTAGTAGCCGACTGCATGTAAAGGTCTATGGAGTTGTTTGTTCCATATTTCATCAATGATTTTCCATGGAGGAATGTACTTTTGTCTTTTATCCCCATATACTGCCTTGATTTGTTCCTTGGCCTGATCCATTGCCTCATAAACAAAACCCATAGCAGATTTATCACTATCCACCATCCGCAAAACTCTGACAAGAGGCTCACTAAATAGCACAATCTCCTTTGCCTTTAACCAAAATCTTTTGTTATATACTTGGTCAACCATTTGTTTCCCTTCTGCCTTTTTGCTCCACTGAGATGAATTTCATTCATTAGATGAAAACATCTTCCTCGAGTTTGATTTTTGTTGAACAAGGGATTTCAATGAAAGGAAGTTGGTTGCAAATCGTGTGATGGTTGATCGAACAAGCTCTCTACCCCCTGTGTGCTTTCTCATAAGGTTCAAAACCCATTAGTGGTTGTAGATGTACTTGGGTATGGATTTTGCATCTTCCACACACTTCTTAACCCACTCAATTTTCCCAATATCCTCAAGCATGAGGTCCAAACAATGGGCTGCACATGGAGACCACCAAATGATGGGGTGTTTTTCCTCTAACATCTTTCCTGCTGCAACATAGTTAGAGGCGTTATCTGTTATAACTTGTACAACATTTTCAACCCCTACTTCCATAACTACTTCATCCAAAAGACAAAATAACAATTTTGCATCCTTCACCTGATCAGATGCATCAACTGATTTCAGAAACATAGTACCTTTTGGACAAGCAATTAAAAAATTTAGTATCTACCATCAGTCCATCCATTAGACATAATAATGCATCTAGTTTTGGTCCATGATTGCTTGAACTCTGTAAGGTACTCTTCTATTCTTTGGACCTCATTTTGTAAAAGTGGCCCCCTAATATCATGAAAGCTAGGGCCTTTGAAGCCTGGTCCACATGAAGCTATAGCATCAATTGTAGGTTGATAATATGCAGAATTAGTAGCATTAAAAGGTATGTCTGCATCATACCACCATCTAGCAATGCATTCATATGCAGCCCCCTTCTCTATTTTCTTCCATTTAGCATCAAGGGTTGGTTGAGAACCAGGGGTGGTGTGGGGTACAAAGTAGTCTATCCCTTTACGGGCTACTTTCCTCTTCAGGTTTAAACCACTTGAACTACCCTCTCGAGCTTTACCAGGAAAAATAGAGGAATCTTCAAAACTAGGCATATATTCCTCAAAATCAGGGTCACTAAACATAGCATCATCCTTTTGGCTTTTGGCTATGTCTTTTTTAAGTCTTTTGTTTCTCCCCTTCTCTTCATTGTAGGCTTCAATAAAACTTAGCATCTTTGCTTTAAGGCCATCAGAAACATTTTCACAAGGTTTAACTTGCCCTCTCCAATGTGCTAGGTGTTCTTTGACTTAATGGATCCCCCCACCGTTAACTTTTTTCCCACAATAGTTGCAGACTTTTATCCCTTGTTCATTTAAATGAAAGTGAACCCAAGCTGGATCATTCTTGATTTTGGGAGCCATGAGGAAGAAATGCAAAATCTGCATACAAAATCCTATGGATTTTAGAATTTTATGACATATTTTTTGTTTTTTAGGGAAAAATAAAAGAGCAGAAACAATGAAATATTTGTTGAAGATCTGTAAATTTTGAGAAGAGAAGAAGCTCCAACCAATCTGAAAATAAACTCTTCAATCAGCTCCAAAATCTCTCCCAAAAATTTGCCAATGAAATGCCTCAAAATAACCCTGCAAATTACAATAATAGTTGAGAAAAAAATAGAAGAAAATAACAGCCACAATTTTTATTCCAACAAAAAATTACAAATCTGAAATTCTGAATTTTGCATAAAAAAACTGGGGTTTTAAAATTTCAAGGGAAAAAAAGAATAGATTTCTGAAGAAAAATAGAACATTAATGGTTGAAAAAAATACTTTGAATTTCCCTCTTAGTTTTCCGAAGAAACTCGGCTCCAAAATCTGCGTTGGATCAACCCCTACAAATCTGCATAAAAACACTAGGGTTTTTAATTTTTATGGGAAAACAATAGCTGATTTTTGTAGAAAAATTTAACAAAAAAAAGGGCAAAAATTTCGTTGATTTACCCTCTAAATTTTTTGGAGTAAATCAGCTCCAAAATCAGCTGCAAAATCAGCTATGTAGCAGCCCCAACAAAATAAAAAAAAATTCTTCCAGTAGCCGCAAAAACCACTGAAGAAAACCCAAGGATATTTGGGAAAAAAAAAAACTTTGAAGTAGCTCATAAATCTTCCAGCCCAACAGCTCTCCAAGACTCCAATTAGCTCTTCAAATCTGCAAAAAAACTCTATAAGAACAACCCTGCAAAAATTCTCCTCACCAAACTCAGCTCAAGAATTGCAAAATACTTGAATGAATAGTGTGAGTGAAATAGAGGGGGTGGGGCTCTTTAAATAACATTAGGGGGGGGAGTAGGTTAGTTAAAAATTATTAAAAAAAAAAAAAAAGAAATCGATTTTTTTTTTTTTTTTTTTTTTTTTTGGCCTTGGCCATACTACTGGGCCCACTCTGAACCGGTTGCCTCCAAATCGGTCGGACCGGCCAGTTTTACAGAACCGGTTCGGTTCTGATAACATTGGTTGAGAGCAATCACCGAAGAAGTAGCATTTGTCAAGGACCCATGGGTACCTCAAATTATAATGGCTTCATAGCTGATGATAAGTTGATTGACAAGTCTGACTATCATGCTTGGAAGATGTCTTTGGACTTGGTCTTGGAAGATCAAGATGTCATGGACTATGTGCAAGGAAAAATCCAAGAGCCTCTATTATCTGCACCCGTTGCCACAAAGACGAAGTATAGAAAAGGGGAAATCAAAGCTAAGCTGATTATTCGGGATTCCATCCATAAAAGTCTGGTTGCTTACATCTTTGAGCTGGGCACACTAAAGAGATGAATGATAAGTTGGTCAACATGTTCAGGGCTAACAATGCAAATTGAGTTCTTTTCTTTAAAAACCATTTGAAGAATCTCAAGAAAGGCAAGGATGAATCCGTTCAATTCTATATTTTGAAGTTGACCGAAATCAGGAATAACCTTCTCGCTATTGGGGAAACAATAGTTGATCGAGAAATGGTTCTCATTGCACTTGGAGGTCTCCCCTCTGAATGGCATGTATTCAATACTACCATTCTCAATAATAATGTGATTCCTGATTTTGATGAAGTATTGTCGAGATGCACTCAAGAGGAGACAAGAATGATGGAATATGAAAATGAAGGTAATGCTGCCTTCACCGCTCGTGCTAAGAAGAAGAAAAATGGTGGTCCGAGGAACCATGGAAGAGCAGGGGCCAAAGGAAAGAAAGGAAGATGTTACCTATGTAACAAGTTTGGCCACTATGCTAGAGAATGCCCTAATAGAAGGGATTTTCCAAGGGATGATGACAACAACAACAGGGGGAATGGCAATCAAAGGAACAACAGGTTCAAAGGAAAGAGGAAGGCTCCCTCTGGTCGTAACAAAAATCGGCGACCTTTCAAAAGGTCAAGAAATTCCAGGTATGATGAATCTAATGTTGTTGACAATAAAATAAATGAATTCATTCTTGTATCTTCCCTATCTGCTACATCTCCACCTGACACCCTGGATGTTTGGTTGATTGATAATGGTGCTTCAAGGCACCTCACTGGTTTTAAAGAAGCTCTCTCTGATTTGATTGAGAAGGATACTAATTTGCAAATTATCCTTGGAGATAATGCCACCTATCCTTTGAAAGGGACAAGGACTGTGACCCTCCATTTATCTCAAGGTCAAGTCCTCCATTTGCAAGATGTATTATATGTACCTGATTTGAAGAAGAACCTTGTGTCTATTTCGGCCATGGAAAACAAAGGTTTTAAGGTGGCATTCATTTATGGAAAGGTATGCATCTGGAAGAAGAGCTTCAAGGAAGCTCTCACTATTGGTTTTAGAGTTGATACAGTCTACCACGTTGAAGGAAGTCCATTGGGGGCTATGACATGTGATACAATTTGTTAAACCGAATTATGGCACTGGAGGTTTGGACACCTTCATTACAAAGCCCTTCCCGAAGCAAAGAAGGTGGTGACAGGGATGCCTGAATTCAAAAATGATCATGAAGGTGTATGTCAGGGTTGTGCCGAAGGAAAGCATACAAGGGGAACTTTCCCCTCAAGTGTCACAAAGACATCTGATGTCTTGCAATTGATACATTCTGACTTATCTGGTATGTTGCCCGTGACACCCTTGGGAGGATGTTATTATTACATGATATTTTTAGATGACTTCTCTCGCAAGACTTGGATATATTTCTTGATGAAGAAGGGCGAAGCATTCAAATGGTTTCGTACCTTCAAGGCCTTGGTGGAAAATCCAACAAGAAAAAAGATCAAGATTTTGAGGACCGATAATGGCACCGAATATGAGTCAAACGAGTTCAATGACTTTTGCAGAGAAGCTGGCATTAAGAGGGAGTCCACAATCGTGTATACTCCTAAGCAAAATGGCATTGCTGAAAGAAAGAATAGGACCATTGTGGAAGCTTCCCGTGCCATGCTATGTGACCATGGTCTTCCGAAGTTTCTATGGGGAGAAGCTGCGAAAACTGCTATGTACGTACAAAATCTATGCTTGCATTTCACTGTGGACTCCAAAACTCCCGAAGAAGTCTTCCTTGTTAAGAAACTTGATGTTTCTCATTTTAGAGTTTTTGGTTGTCCTGTTTACTTTCATGTGCCGAAAGAGAAGAGAAGTAAGCTAGATGCTTCTGGTAAGAAGGGAATGTTTGTGGGCTACTGTGAAACTTCGAAGGCATATAGAATCTATGTGTGTCAAAGAGAAGTGGAGATATGCCACGATGTCACCTTCGATGAAGATGCTTCCCTTAGGAAAGTGATAAATCTTCCTAGCTCCAAGGAAGGCAATGATGAAAGAATAGGGAAGTAGGAAGAGCCAAAGGATGAGATGATGCCCGATGTTGAAGGACCAATGGATCCTTTTGATCCGCCTCCTTTAATGAAGAGAAGACCCTCATGGCTCAGGGATATTCTCGAGGATGTCGAGAGACATATGGCCCCAAGGGGGACATTCCGTGAAAGCAAGAAGTCAAATAGATACCAAGGATATCTAGCAGCCATGAGTACAATCGTACAATCTGAGCTTGGATCATTTGAAGAAGTCGTAAAACATCAAGTTTGGAAGGATGGTATGCACGAAGAGTATGAGTCCATTATGGAGAATGATGTCTGGGATGTGGTCTCGAGACCAGAGGACAAAGCTATTGTCACCTTGAAATGGCTCTATAAGATCAAGCATGGATCTGATGGTACTGTTGAAAAGTACAAGACAAGATTCGTTGCCCGAGGCTTCTCTCAAAAGGAATACATAGACTATGATGATATATTTTCACCTGTGGCCCGCTATACCACCATTCGATCTATTATTGCCTTTGCTGCCATGCAAGGATGGATTCTCCATCAGATGGATGTGAAGACTGCTTTTTTGCATTGTTCGATAAAGGAAGGGGTGTATGTGGTGAAACCTCTGGGGTTCGAAGTCTAGGATAGAGACTTCCATGTATGCAGGTTGAAGAAAGCCCGCTATGGGTTGAAGCATGTAATATCCTTTTTCAGGGATATCTCTCAAACACAACAAACTCCAACCAGAGATGGACTAGGGGGGCGTTTACCAGATATGTCACCTCTGAAAAGATGGTGAGATCTGGAGGCTACCTGGCCCTTTCCAGACTCTGTCTAAGAGTATGGGGTAAACACACCAAGTGGTATACTAGCAGTAATGCTCAGATAGATAAAAATAACAATAGTGCAAGCATATAATAGCAATGTAGACATAAACAAATACTCAAGAAATTTAGATAGAATGCCAAGCCATTTTATTATACTGAGAATAGAAATGAGTACAATAGGTGATCAGAGTGATGGCACCTAGACTTGCACCAGGCAAGTGAAGAAAAGCTCTCAGAATGATAGAGAAATGGCTGCAAATTGATCTGCGTCCAAACTGCCGGAGAATTGCTGTGCTGCTGCTACTGCTGGGATCACATGAAGATTTGGGGCTGCTCCCCACCTCAGAAAATGCTGAAACTCTGGAATCAGCCTCTACTCATCAAACCCAGAAAAGCCCAGAAAGCTTTTCTCAAATAGCCGACCCCTGAAAAACACCTCCTTGGGGATCTACGCTATCCCTCAAGGCTCTGCGCTACCCCTGAAGAGAACACTCCAAAATAAAGCCTCAAACTCCACTGAAAATCTCCAATGGGCAAGGGCTGGCCCCTTGCTCAATCTCAGAGCCTGAATCCTTCGAACAAGATCAAACCAAACAACCCACCAAGTGAACTGCGTCCTCCCTCTCAGGACTGCGCATTCTCTAGAAGAGAAGCTCCTCCACAAACAAAAACTCGATCCTCCCACCAAAACACTGAAGAGAAAACCTCACCCGAGCAGGCACTCGAAGTCCCCCGGGGCTGAGGGTGAGATCTTCGAACGGAGACACTCATTGCACTAAACAGTGTTGCAGACAGGCTAAACAGCCAGCGTGCTCAAGAAGTCGAATGACCAGCTCAATATCATAACATCGAATGCCCCAAATGAGGAGGCTCTCCTCCTTATATAACGTTGGTCTCTCTCTCTCAAACCCTAGGCCTCTCATCCAATGTAGCCTCCTTGGCCCCCACGCTACCAACTCAACCTGCGCTGTCTCTCCAAGCGTTCACATGGGCCCCTTCCCTACATGGTCCTTTTGCCCCCCTTGGTTCACTTAAGTTACAACGTTGTGCTACTAGGGAGTGAACTTTTATTTCTAAAGTGAGTTATGTCCCCCTCTACTCACCTTTTATTTATAAAATAACTGTATAAGGCAAAATTGATCAAAATCGAATATTCCAATTAGCCATTGCTAATTAGGAATATTACAGTCTCCTCCGGCAAAATGTTGCTTGACTTCAAGCAACTGAAGTGATGGATGCTGCAAAATTTTCTCGCTCTCCCAAGTGGCATCCTCATCCGGTAAATTCTTCCACCTCACCAAGAATTCCCGGACCGTCCTGCTCCGTAGCTGCCTCTCCTTGGTATCAATAATGGCCTCTGGCTGCAACACCAAATGCCCCTCATCATCCGTGGGTGGTAGTTCATCTGTCACTATCACCTGTTGCCCCAATGCCTTCTTCAGGCATGATACATGGAAAATGTTATGAATCTTGCTGCCTTGGGGCAGCTCCAACTCATATGCAACCTGTCCAACCCTGCGTATCACCCTGTATGGCCCATAAAAGCGGGGCTTGAGCTTCTCAGCTCCCTTCTGCTTCAGTGACGATTGTTGGTATGGCTGTAATCGTAGGTAGACCAAGACCCCTGCCTCAAACTATCTCTCCACCCGATCCCGGTCAGCATATAGCTTCTGCTGGTTCTGCGCTGTAGCCATATTATCGTTGAGAGTTCGGAGAATATTTTGACTCTCTTGGATCCAAATCTTGGCTCTCGGAGCCTTGCTAGCACCAAAAATCACATTAGCAAAAGATAAAGAATGATATCCATACAAAGCGTAAAATGGAGACATACCAATGGACATGTGATGTGTGTTGTTGTAGCAGTACTCCCCCAGATGCAGCCACTTCAGCCATGCTCGCTGCTACCCACTGACATAGTTACGCAAGTAGCCCTCCAGCCACTTGTTAACTATCTCTGTCTGCTCGTCCGTCTGTGGGTGATAACTGGTACTCGGTGTCAACTCTATCCGCACCAACTGGAAAAGCTCCTGCCAAAATCCGCCCATGAAGCGGCTGTCCCTGTCACTGATGATGGTCTTAGGAAGACCATGTAGTCTGAAGACCTCTCTGAAGAACAGCTCAGCCACCTACGCTGCTGAGTAGTGTGCGGATATGGCGAAAATGTGTGCATACTTTGTCAGTCGATCAACGACAACAAAGATACAATCCTTGCCCTGTACCATGGGCAACCCTGTGATGAAGTCCATCGAAATGCTCTCCCATTTCCCCTCCAAAATGAGAAGAGGCTGCAACAAACCTGCGGGATGGCTCATCTCCCCCTTGTTCCTCTGGCAAACATCGCACTCCCTGATGCGCTGGAGTACGTCCTCCTTGGGGCCCTTCCATGAGAACCTCTCTCTAATGGCCCTGTAGGTTTTGGTGAACTCCTGATGGCCGGCCAATGGTGAATCATGTGATGCTTGAAGTATCTTCTTCTTGAGCTGAGACCCCTTAGTCAAGAAGATCCGGTACCTGTAGTAGATGATCTCATCCACCACCCTGTACCTGTCATCTGCCACCTGACCATCCAGTACCTCACGTGAAAATCTATCCTTGGAGTACTCCACTAAAAATCGAGCCCTCCAGTTTGTCCAAGCTCATAAGAGACAACGTGGCCGGTCTACGTGAAAGGGCATCTGCTACCACGTTGCTCTTCCCCTTGACATACTCAATGTCAAAGTCATATGCCTAGATCTTACTGATCCACTTTTGCTGCCTCTCCTGTAGCTGCTTTTGCTCCAAAAAGAACCTGAGGCTGTTGTGATCAGTCCTCACCCTGAACTTGTTCCCCACCAAATACTGCCAGAATTTGGCCAATGCATGCATAATGGCCAACATTTCCTTGTCGTATATAGAATACAACGTCTCGTGTGGAAGGAGCTTTCAGCTCTCAAAGGCTATAGGGTGACCTCCCTGCATCAACATTGTGCCGATCCCCTCTCCTGATGCATCACACTCCAAAATAAATGGCTGTGTAAAATCCGGCAATGCAAGCACTGGGCAGCTGCTCATTACCTCCTTGAGCCTATCAAAGGCTCGCTGCGCTGTATCCGACCAACTGAATGCCCCCTTCCTCGTCAGATCTGTCAGGGGTGCAGCAAGCTGTGAGAAACTCTTGACCGACTTCCTGTAATAAGTACAAATGCCAATGAATCCCCGAAGTTTTGTCACGTTTCTCGGCTCTGGCCAATCTTTGATGGCCCTGATCTTCTCCTCGTGGACTCTCACTCCACCCCTATAATGTGTCCCAAGTACAACATCTCCGTCAACCCAAACTCACATTTGGAGAGCTTGGCATAGAACTGCTGCTCCTCCAAAATATGCAATACTGTCTCAATGTGCTGGAGATGCTCCTCCCAAGTCCTGCTGTAAATGAGGATATCATCAAAGAATACCAACACAAACTTCCTCAAGTGACTGCGGAAGATGTGGTTCATGCATGACTAGAATGTAGCTGGGGCGTTGGTTAGCCCGAAGGGCATCACCAAAAACTCAAAGTGGTCATAGTGACACCTGAAGGCGGACTTGGGAATGTCCTGCTCCCTCACGCGAATCTAATGGTACCCAGATCTCAAATCAATCTTTGAGAAGAACTGTGCTCCCCTCAACTCGTCCATCAGCTCATCGATCCTGGGTATGGGGTACCTGTTCTTCAGGGTCTTTTTGTTCAGGGCCCTGTAATCGATGCACATCCTCAATGTGCCGTCCTTCTTCTTCACCAACACCACAGAAGAAGCAAAAGGACTCGTGCTCGGCCGAATGTGTCCAAGAGCCAGCAAATCCTGGATGGCTTGCTCAATCTCGTCCCGATAGGCCTTGGGATGCCTATAGGGGGTGGTAATCATGACCTGTATGCCCTACTCAAGCTCAGTGGTGTGCTCAAACCCCCGGTCCGGTGGCTGTCCTGGCGGAATCTCCCCAAATATTGTGGCATACCTGTCGAGGATGGACTATATCTCTGGGTGCATTGTTTGTCCTGTAGTCCCTTCCTCCAATGCACGCAGCTCAACTGCCCACTCTATGTCTCCCTTCCGGAAGACTGCCTCCATCCGATGAGCTGAAATAGTCTGAGGCGGATATGTGTGCTTTCCCCGTATCTTCTCATGCCTCCCAGTCTTCTCATCATCCCACTCCATCTCTAGGGCCTTCCAATCTGTCGTGACCTTCCCTAGAGTGACAAGCCACTGAACACCCAATATCATGTTGGTGTCCGGAATATTGATCACGAAAAAGTGGTCGGTCAGTGTATAGGTGCCCATCGTCACTGACAACTCTGGAACATAACGAGCACACACCATGGTCTAATCTCCCGAGACCAAAACTGAAAATCCATCGAAGCTCTCTGTCTGTATACCTCTCTGCTCAACCATCTGTGCATCGATGAAGTTGTGGGTTGCCCCACTGTCAACCAAAACTGATACTCGCTGGCCACGTATTGTCCCCCGTACGCGCAGCGTCAAATACTTGGGAACTCCTCGCAATTCTGCAAGGGCCCCTCCGGTAGGTGCAAAAGCCGCACCACCTACTGGTGGTGGTGGAGGTGGCAAAGGATCCTGCGCTGCATGACTGTCTCCTGCCTCTACGTCGTCCTCCTCATCCTCTTCCCCGCTGCTCTCGGAGAAGACCTCAATAAAATGTGCTTTGCCAGCAGCACATCTATGTCCCGGTGCCCACGGCTCCTGACAGGTAAGCATAACCGCTTCTTTTTCAGCTCCCTCCTGGCATCATCATCCATCTGTGCCCGTCCTGTTTGGAGGCGGAATCCTCACATCCTTCCCCTTGGGCTAGAAAGCCTGTCTCTGGGGGTAAGGTGTCCGGGTCCTGGGTAAGGCATCCTGTAAATCCCGAGTCCTGCTAATAGCATCCTGGAGTGTGGCTGGTCTAGTAGATCTACCTAGACCTCGAAGTGGCTCTGCTAACCCCTCAACAAACATGTAGATCATCCGTGTCGCGGATAGATCTGGCACCATCACTGAAACCCTCAAGAAGTCTGTAATGTATGTCTCTGGGCTCCCGGTCTGTTTGAGCCTCGTCAGCTCAACAAAGTGCTGTTCCGGATCCCTCCGGTCAAATCTTTCTATCAATCTCTTGGTGAACTCGGCATATGTCATCATTGTGGAATGTCCGAGTGTAATCATCCCATGGAACCATCAGTCCTGGGCCTCACCATCCAAATGTAATGTTGCCACCTTGATGGCCTCCGTCTCTGACATCTGATTGAGATGGAAATAGATGTCCAGCTTTTCCACCCAAGACTTTGCCGAACTGTTTGATGAACCATCAAACGTAGGCAAGTGGAATATGTTAGCTGTGCGGTGGGTATCTCCATCATGATAATGCCGGTGCCCTCTATGATGGTCGCGGGGTCTACTGTCCCGTTGGAGCTGAACAAAGCCTCTGAACGAGAGAGCATCCCTGAACTCCTGCCCATAGGCCTGATACTTTGCAAAATAATCGCCCATATGGCCGAGCTCTGTCTCCTGCTGGGCTCCTGCCCCTGTGTCTGCTCCCAGAAAAGTGGGCATGGTAGAGCGTGTAGGTGCATGTGATGCCTGGTGCTGGGTAGCATCACGCTGAGTGGCAATACGCTTCGGAAAATGGTGGGATGTACCCAATCCCTCACCAATCTGAAAACCCCTTGGGGTTTCACGCTGTCTAGCCTCCACAGCGGTGAATCTCTGCCCCATCACCTCGATCTGCCTCGCCAGATCCTGTACTGATCTGAGGAGCGCTTCCCCAAACTGTTTTGCATCACTGTCATCTGCCATCGGCTCTCCCTGCTCTGCGTCTACCACAGGCTCCTCCTGCTCTGCGTCTATCACAGGCTCCTCCTGTTCTGCGTCCACCACCCGAACGCAGTCCCCCTCTCCGTAGGTGTTCTCCAACCTACGCTCAATATCTCTGTACTTCCTGCCTCTGTAAAAAATGTAGGGCTTCTCCCCCGGTGTCATAGACAACTAGCTCCACAGGCTGAGCCAAAACTATGCTCTGATACCACTGTAATATCCCTTTTCAGGGATATCTCTCAAACACAACAAACTCCAACCAGAGATGGACTGGGAGGGCATTTACTAGATATGTCACCTCTGAAAAGAGGGTGAGATCTGGAGGCTACCTGGCCCTTTCCAGACTCTGTCTAAGAGTATGGGGTAAACACACCAAGTGGTATACTAACAGTGATGCTCAGATAGATAAAAATAACAGTAGTGCAAGCATATAATAGCAATGTAGACATAAACAGATACTCAAGAAATTTAGATAGAATGCCAAGCCATTTTATTCTACTGAGAATAGAAATGCGTACAATAGGTGATCAGAGTGATGGCACCTAGACTTGCACCAGGCAAGTGAAGAAAAGCTTTCAGAATGATAGAGAAATGGCTGCAAACTGATCTGCATCCAAACTGCCGGAGAACTGCTGTGCTGCTGCTACTGCTGGGATCGCATGAAGATTTGGGGCTGCTCCCCACCTCAGAAAATGCTAAAACTCTGGAATCAACCTCTACTCATCAAACCCAAAAAAGCCTAGAAAGCTTTTCTCAAATAGCCGACCCGTGAAAAACACCTCCTTGGGGATCTACACTATCCCTCAAGGCTCTGCGTTGCCCCTGAAGAGAACACTCCAAAATACAGCCTCAAACTCCACCAAAAATCTCCAATGGGCAAGGGTTGGCCCCTTGCTCAATCTGAGAGCCTGAATCCTCCGAACAAGATCAAACCAAACTCCCCACCAAGTGAACTGCGTCCTCCCTCTCAGGACTGCGCAGTGTCTAGAAGAGAAGCTCCTCCACAAACAAAAACTCGATCCTCCCACCAAAATACTGAAGAGAAAACCTCACCCGAGCAGGCACTCGAAGTCCCCTGGGGCTGAGGGTGAGATCTCCAAACGGAGACACTCGTTGCACTAAACAGTGTTGCAGACAGGCTAAA
This sequence comes from Pinus albicaulis, assembly GCA_034641835.2. Lineage (NCBI taxonomy): Eukaryota > Viridiplantae > Streptophyta > Pinopsida > Pinales > Pinaceae > Pinus > Pinus albicaulis. Next base: position 209,718,477 of record CM076576.1, on the reverse strand, counting down.
CAGCCAGCGTGCTCAAGAAGTCAAATGACCAGCTTAATATCATAACATCGAATGCCCCAAATGAGGAGGCTGTCCTCCTTATATAGCGTTGGCCTCTCTCTCTCAAACCCTAGGCCTCTCATCCAACGTAGCCTCCTTGGCCCCCATGCTGCCAACTCAACCTGCGCTGTCTCTCCAAGTGTTCACGTGGGCCCCTTCCCTACGTGGTCCTTTTGCACCCCTTGGTTCACTTAAGTTACAACGTTGTGCTACTAGGGAGTGAACTTTTATTTCTAAAGTGAGTTATGTCCCCCTCTACTCACCTTTTATTTATAAAATAACTGTATAAGGCAAAATTGAGCAAAATCAAATATTCCAATTAGCCATTGCTAATTAGGAATATTACAAAGCAAGCTCCCAAGGCTTGGTATGAGAGGATAGATAGCTACTTGATGAAACTAGGCTTCACTTGAAGTAATGTTGATCGGAACCTTTACTTCAAGGTTGATAGAGAAGAGCCTCTCATTTTGGTTCTCTATGTGGACGATCTCTCCCTAACAAGTGCTAACCCTCTCATTCATTAGTGTAAGAGAGAGCTCGCTTCCGAGTTTGAGATGAAAGACCTAGGACTGATGCATTACTTCCTAGGCTTGGAGGTCTGGCAGAGACCTGGCGAGATTTTCCTCTCTCAAGGAAAATATATTGTGAAGCTGCTGGAGAGATTTGGTATGGGGGACTGTAAGTCCGCGTCGACACTGATGAAACTCAACTTTAAGAAGTTGTGTGGAAATGTTGCTGGGCCCGCATTGGGAAATCCTACCGAGTATCGTCAACTCATAGGAGCATTGATGTTCTTAGTGAACTCCTGTCTAGACATATGTTTTGCAGTGAACACTTTGAGTCAACACATGGTTGATCCTCATCACATTCAGTGGGTTGGTGCCAAGAATCTTTTGAGATATCTTCAGGGCACGATAATCCATGGGCTGAGATACACTGCTAGGAGTTTGAGACTCCATGGATATACTGATGCTGATTGGGTTGGCAGTGTGGTGGATCGCAAGAGCACATCTGGATGTTGCTTCACACTTGGTTTTGCTTCAATATCTTGGATGACCAGGAAGCAAAAGTCGATGGCTTTGAGCACCACTGAGGCCGAATACATTGCAGGGAGTATGGCCTGTTGTGAAGCTATTTGGTTGCGAAATCTTCAGTGACTTGTTCCGGCATGTGCTAGATACCACCGTTATCCTTTGTGATAACCAGAGTGGGATTCGTTTGTCAGAGAATCCCGTGTTCCACGATTGATCCAAGCATATTGATATCATGTACCATTTTATCTGGGATATGGTACAGCGAGGTGCTGTAAGGCTCGATCATATAGGAACTGATGAACAGGTCGCAGATATTCTCACTAAGCCCTTGGGGAAGGTCAAGTTCCTAACCTTCCGTGAGAATCTTGGGATCGTGGAACGACTCTATTCTAAGGGTCCTGTTGGATGATGAGCTTTGGGAGCTTCAGGGGGCTTTAGGGATAGCTTCTTGGAGCTATAAGCAACCACAGGGCTAGGCTTGCCAAACCTTGTTGGTGTGCTTCCGCCCCACCATGATGATATTGAGTTGGTTCACCTCTCTTTGATCTGTGCCCCGTATGCATCCTACCCATGGAGTTTCAGACTCATTGGAAGTACCTCTTATCTTGGCTAATGAGGTGGAAAATGTGGATAGAGACTGATAGCAAGACCAATGGATGCATTGGAGATTGACGTACTCTCTATGTCTAGGATGGCACGTGTCCAACCACTTGATCTGGGATCAATTCTAGTGAGGTTTCAGACCTCCAACTGACTTCGGGTTAGTATATGACTCTTTTGAGTCCAAGTGAGGTTTTGGACCTCCCACTGAATTCGGGTCAGTTAAACTAACTTCAGTTTAGTATGAGATTCCTTTGAGTCCTATAGAGGTTTCTGACCTCTGAGCTGACTTCGGGTCAGCCAGGAGTGATGTCTTTGTGACTCACCATTTGAAATAAAGAAGCCAACAAAGCAAGTTATGGTGGGATGACGCACGATGTTTGGATGGCACTAGTGGATGGAGTTCTCCCTAGTTGAGAGGGAGTATTAATTTCGGGCAACTAGGTCCAAACTCCATGTTGTACTGCTCAGATGATGATGCCAATATTTTTATTGGATTCCTCTTTCGGAGAGGTGCAAGATTGATCTAAAGATCATCTTGATCGGATGAACAGAACATTTATTTTGAATTTATTCCACTTATGTGCAAGGTCGGCCAGATTTGTAATGTTGGCTTGAGAGCCCAACAAATGTGTAACACACCCTCACAGATGGGGATATAAATTGGAGAGACTTGGAGGTCATTTTATCATCAACTCATCACACATTTCTCTCTTGTGCTTGATTGGTTCGATCACTTTTGGAGGCTTTCTTTCTTACACGTGTGGAGCAGCAACTAGGGTTTTTGGTGCAGATCTGTCTAGGGTTTCAGCGTAGGTTTGATAGCGTTGACCAAAGTCAACGCTTGGTCCTTTGACCTCCAAACTTCAAAAAAGATCTGATCTATTGAGGTCGCATTGATGGGCACACATACCAAGGCTGAATGTTGACTTTGACCTAGCTGCGTTGACTTTCTACTGCTACTGTTTTGCGTTGACTGGACAATGATGACTTTGGGTTGACTTTGTGGAGCGGTCTTGAGGGTTGTGTGATACTTCTGGTTGGCTGACTGTGAGGAGACCTTGCTGGTTGAAGCATTCTGTTGACTGTCGTAATGCACCAGAACATATATATTTTGCTGATCAAACGATAAGTATATTATTGGCTTGTCTTCTGTCGATCTATTGGTATGTTCTATCAACATTTTACTTTCATATTTATGTGATTACTATTTGATATTGAGCCCTAGAAGTTTGAAGTAAATTTGCATCAAGCATAGAACTCTTTCAAAAATTTACAAAACTGGTTAACCCGACAGAGAAATAAAAAACTGCAGCTATACCTCTTTTCCCGAGACAGAAAATTGACTGATTCACACCCTCAAACAGGATTTACAAAACTCAGCTTTTTCCGGTCTCTAGAAACCCCAACGCTGCTCTGAAGCCCTCTGCGTCAGCCCTACTGGCCTGCGTCAGCCTCTACACTGCTTAGGAAAGGGCCTGCATCACCCTAGAGTGGGTTACGCTGCCCCTGCACTGTCCTGGCTGGGCTGCGCCAACCCTCCTGGCCTCTTGCTGCCTTTGTGCTGCCCTTTCTGGTTCTGCGTTAGCTCTGCGTAGTTCCTGATGCCTCTGCGTTGCCTCTGCTGGGCTCTTGGCTAAGCTGCGTAGTTGCTGCCTCTGTGCTGCTTCAGTCTACTGCTTCTCTGCCCTCGTTGTACTCTTGGCCTGCAACTAGACCATCTCGCTTGCCAATATTGCCCCTCTTCGCAGCTGAAACACTTCTGAAATTCTTAGCAAACTACGCCCTAGAATTCCAGCTTAGCGTCAGTGCTCTGCTAGTGTGTGTGTTCTCCAATTGACCCCAAGCCCTCTTCTTATGGTTTTCTTGTTGAAACTTCAACGATCGTGATCTAATTTTGAATTAATGGCTAAGATTAGAAGATGCTTGATCCACATCACTTAAGTCATTCTCATCACATGTTTAATTTAATTAACTTTAATCTTTTAATTTTCCTAAGTTAGACTTATGGTCCTTAATCAAAAAGATTAATTAATTACATATCTCTTAAACAAGTTGGAATTTCCAAAAATGCTTTTTGGGTCTTGGAGATCTTATGTACTCTAGTCCCTTCACAAAGTTTGGGAGCTAGAGCACATCCGATGCTATCCCAACACCCTGTTGTCGCGCAAAATGTCTAGGCACTGCGACAACGACTCAGATTGGGGGCTGTCACCCTGATCTGCAATCTCTCTATCTAAGTTGTCTCCTTGCAAGCTAAGGGAGGTAGACCCTAACGAAAATGAAGAAGGAGAACTGGTTGGAGACCAATCAATTCAGGAGACACAGCTAGATAACCAAATTCTTGTTAAGATTTATGAGATTTTACAGATTCAATTAGATTTGAAACTTTAAAACCAGTGCCTTATGGAGTCAAAATATCCCGTTATAAATTTAAGATCAGATAAATGGTATGTAACTGATGTTATCAAAATTAATCAACCACAATGATATTCAATAAAACACCCTCACAATTATGCATTAACAATGTTCGATAAAGACATGCGATTTATCATCACTTGAAATATTCCCAAAGTTGAATAAGCAATTACCAATTTCAGGCAACTTAAAACCACAATTAGATAGTTTAATGATCATCAAACACAGCTAAGCATGAAAAATACTTCGAACCAATTTAAACTCGAAACAAAAATATCATCATGAGAGAACCATCAAATTTAAATGCCAAATATTTCCAATATCTATAGTCAAACTTTAGATAGGAAATTAAAGCTTACCTTGACTATGGAGAAATTTTTAAATTTTTTGAGAATTTTCTAGATTTTTTATATCTTTTATATATTCTCTAAAACCAAAAAAAATGTATATACAACTAAAACTAAAGCCTAAAAAATAAAAAGTTAAGAAAATTTTTGAAATTTTTATATTATGATTTTTTTATTTTATTTTTATTTTTTATTTTTTTTTATATCTTTGAAATTTTAAAATCTAAAAAATTTAAACTAAAAAAAGAAACTAAAACTAAAAAACTAAAGCAAATTTAAATCAAATCTAATTCGACTAAAAACAAAACTAGGAATTAAAATGAAAGTTTAAAGCTCTAATGAAAGTCTAAAAATTTAATTAAAACCACGACTAAAAGTTAAAAAAAAAAAAAAAAATCTAAAGTCTAACATTTAAAAATAAAACAATGAAAATCGAAAATCTAAAAGTTAAAGACTAAATTTAATTATGTTAGGTCCCTATATCACTAGTATAGCCCCTTATTATTGTTAGTGTAAACCCCTTATTGTTATTATTGTACCCTTGTAACCCCCATTTTGTTATTATTGTGCCCTTAAATTATTATTGTTAGGTCGGCTAGGATTACATTGTGGCCCACTAGGATTACATTATGGCCCCATGGACTCCTATATATAGAAAGGAGTTTTTGTGAATTGTATCATCCAAGAATTGTTCATTTATGTAATGTATTGGAGGTTGCCCCCTCGAAGTGGCTCATTTCTAAGGCGTTTATATCTCTTTTTTTCTCTTTTTGGAGCTGGTTACACAACATTTGGTATCAGAGCTTTGGATTCTAGGGTTTCGCTGCTCCAAACAGGTCATCGTGGCATTTTCACTATAACTTTTTTTTCTACGAAGTTTCAGAAGCTGAAATTTTTAGGGTGCGAAGAAAAAATCTTGAGGAAGCTTGTATAAAAATTTCAGAGTTTGGTTCGCAATAATTTCGGAGATATGATCTGTGGAAGTCAGGTATTTTTTCAGGCTCCTAAACAGGTCATCGTGGCATTTGCGCTATAAATTTTTTTTCTACGAAGGTTCAGAATCTGAAATTCATATGGTACGAAGCTGAAATCCTGAGGAAATTCATAAAAAAATTTCAGAGCTTGGTTCGCAATATTTTTGGAGATATGATCTGTGGAAGGTAGTGCTTTTTCAGGCTCCTGAATTTCATCTCAAAGAGGTGATCGTGGGAAAAGTTCAATAACTCTCTCTCTGAAGATTGGATTGGAGTGCCGTCAACATTGGTCACAAGTACACGGCCTTTAGTTTCTTGGATATCAATTTCAGAGACAAAAAACAAAACAGTGACACGTGGCAAGTCGTACAAGTTCGCTCTACTGAACCAGTCCAAAATTAGGTCATTGTGGGAGATTGGACACAAATTTGTCTTGGAGAATCCAAATCAGGTTAGACCTGTGGCATTTGAAAGAAGCTTCAGAGGGATACTACAGGGCTGAATTTGAGATATCGAATATTTTCAATTACAGAGATAATTCAATTTCAATATCGAGCTCCTAAAATCTAGTAAAAGGTGTGTATTTTTCCGAATTGCATAAGTCTTGTTTGAAGAATCAAGTTGAATTGATTGCAAGGGCCTATTGTAGAATAGATATCAATATTGGAGTCTGAAATGGCCCCTAAAAAAAATTCAACACCCATTAAGCCTTTAGAAGGCTCTACTATTACTCATGAAGATGAAGAATGGCAACATGACATGTCAAAATTACAAGAGCAAATGCAACAAATTTCGCTCTCGCAAAGAACAACAAAAAATGAAATGGAAGTTTTGAAGAAAGGAATGGAAGTGAAGATGGACGGTTTGAAGAAAGGCATGGAAGTGAAGATGGATGACATGAGGAGCAACGCCTGGAAAACATGAAGAGTGATCTAAAAGCATACATGGAAGAACGATACAACAGAAAACACTTCCAAAACTGAGAAATGATTTAATGGCGGAAATATAGGAGAAGAAACTCTTGATGAGAACAAAATAATTGTTAATAACGATTTCATACACTCTAATGTTGGATGGAAGAACCACCATATTCCACAGACGGATATGAGGAATTTTGATGGCAAGGATCACGTAACATGGATACTACATATAGAGCAATATTTTGATCTCAATAATGTGCAAAACACACAAAAGGTATGCATTGCAATTTTACATTTATAAAAAAATACATTTGTATGGTATCGATGGCTTTGCTCCCATAAAAAAATTGTCACTTGGTCAATTTTTACGGAGGAAATGATATCACATTATGAGGATACAAAGAGCAACACTTTCTTTAGACAATAAATCTCAAATGAAAGTGTTCAGTGGGGGAGCACATTAAGGACTTCCAAAAATTGAATATAAGGGTAAGTGATATTCCAAAGGAACATAGGATTGATCTCTTCTAGGCACTTCGAGATAACATCAACATGAAGAGTTCGCGTTTTGGGAACTTTGATTCATTGGAGAAGGCATTCGAGTTGGCAAGAAAAGTTGAATGTAAAATTATCGACAAGGAAGCCTATGAAGCCACCACCACTCACTTCTATAAAGAAGGAAGTGTTGCTACTCCTAGATTTCCACAACCTACAAGGTTGACACCACAAAAATTGGAAGAAAAAAGAGAAAAAGGGCTTTGCTACAGTTGTGATAGAAAATACACTAAAGGTCATAAGTGTGCGGAGAAGAAATTATTTTACATATATTGTGAAGAGGAAGAAGAAAATGAACAAGAAGAGGATATACACCAGGAACCAACCCTAGAAGAGGAAGAAATGAATCCGACCATATAGTGTAATGCATTGGCAGGAATTACCACTCCTCAAACTCTCAAGATACAAGGACAAATCAAGAAGAAAGAGGTAATAGTGTTGATTGATTCAGGTAGCACCCATAATTTTATTCATTATAAGGTAGCCAAGGAATTAAATTGTTTCCTATACCCGGCACCAGAATGTCAAGTGCTGGTTGCAAATGGAGGAACTATAAATTTCTCTAGAAAATTCCATAATATCAAGCTAACCATTGAGAACATGTATTGAAGTCTAATTCTTTCCATTCCTATGGGAAGTGCTGATGTTGTACTAGGAGTACAATGGTTACAATCTTTGGTGATGGTAGCTTTTAATTTTCAAGAACTTTTCTTGAAATTTTTTTTTCAGAAGGAAAGGAAGTCAAATTACGGAATATCGCAAGGAAGTCGGGAAAGATAATAATCTCTAATGTCATGACAAAGCTTCTGAAGAAAGAACAACGAAGCGTACTTGCACAATTATGCTGACTAGAAGTTCCAACATCAAAATCATCTGTTCTGTGAGATCTCCAACAAGTCTTAGACAATAATTCCAAGGTGTTTGAAACTCCCAAAGGACTCCCACCTATTCGTGATCATGATCATGCTATTCATTTGATTCCAGGAAGTGTTCCTCCAAACATCAGGCCTTATAAATATCCTTATGTCCAAAAGAGCGAAATTGAACGTATGATTGCGGAAATGTTAGAGGCGGGTATAATTCAACTTAGTCAAAGTTCTTTCTCTTCCCCTGTAGTATTGGTACACAAGAACAAAGGATCATGGCGCATGTGTCCGGATTATAGGGAGCTCAATAAGCTCACCATTAAAGATAAATTTCCCATTCTTGTGATTGATGAATTATTGGATGAATTACATGGAGAAATTTATTTTACCAAGTTGGATCTTCATTCAAGATATCATCAAATTAGAATTAAGACTGAAGATATTCCAAAAACAGCTTTTCGAACTCATGAGGGTCATTATGAATTTTTGGTCATGCCTCTTGGCCTTACCAATGCACCTTCTACATTTCAAGGTTTGATGAATTCCATTTTAAAACCCTTAGAAAATTTGTGGTAGTATTTTTGATGATATACTAATCTATAGCAGGTCTTGGAAGGATCATGTTCAACATGTTTACAGGGTGCTCAAACTATTGGAGGAGAAATAATTATATGCAAAAACCTCCAACTGTTTCTTTGGAGTACAAGAGGTGGAATATCTGGGTCATATTGTATCTCACGAGGGTGTTAAGGTAGACCCTAACAAAATTAAATCCATTAAGGAATGGAAATTCCCCACAACCATAAAGTAGTTGCGAGGATTTCTCGGGTTAACGGTCATTCATGAAGTTTGTTGGAGAATTGTGGGAGAATAGCGACACCTCTAACAATATTATTGAAGAAAGATGCATTTTTCATGGACTCACGAAGCAACTATAAGGCCTTTGAACGTCTTAGCATTAACGTGTGCTAACTTCTTGGAACTGGCTACCCAGGACTTCACAAAAACCTTGTGGAATGTGATGCCTCGGGGAAATGGAATTGGTGTTGTTTTAATGCGAAGGAAGACCCATTGCTTTTGAAAGTACGTCGATCAAGGAAAGTATTTACGAGGGAAATCTATTTATGAGAAGGAAATATTGGTAATACTACATGCACTAAAGAAATGTCGACCTTACCTAATGGGAAGACACTTCAAGGTAAAAATTGATCATGATAGTCTTAAACACTTTTTGGAGAAAAGACTATCTTCAGAAGAGCAAAAAAAATGGGTCACAAATATGTTGGGTTATGACTTTAAAATAATCTACAAAAAAAGGGAAGCTAAATGTTGTTGTAGATGCAGTCTCAAGAAATGATGAAGAGGTGGAAGAATTGCTTTGTGCCATTTATATTATCCAACCAGATTGGATAACTGAAGCAAGGGATGAATGGAAGAAGGACGAAGAAGTTTGGGCACTCATTCAAAATTTGCATCAATATCCTAGTACATTTGATACATTTAGTTGGAAAATGATTCCTTATGGTACAAAGATTGCTTATATCTTTGTAAGAATTCCCAACTAAAACAAAAGATTCTTTTGGAATTGCACACTTCTCTTTTAGGAGGACACTCAGAATTTTTAAAAGCTTACCACGGGGTGAAGAAAGAATTTTTTTGGGATGGCCTTAAATATGATATTCAAAAGTTTGTGACGGAATGTTTGTTTTTCTAGCAGAATAAAGTTGAGACAATTAAGACCCCGAGTCTTCTACAACCTTTATCCATTCCAAGTCAACGTTGGGAGGATATTTTAATGGATTTTATCACAAGTTTACCTAAGTCCGAAGGAAAGAGTGTCATCATGGTGGTAGTTGATAGACTTAGCAAGTATGCTCACTTTTGTTCATTATCTCATCCATTTAAAGCAAGTATAGTTGCTACTACATTTATGGAAACAATTCAAAAGCTACATGGAAACCCAAAGATTATTGTAAGCGACAGAGATCCCATTTTTACTGGAAATTTTTGGACGGAATTGTTTTCTTGTTTGGGTACTCAATTAGCTCATAGTTCATCTTATCATCCTCAATCTGATGGTCAAACTGAGATAGTAAATAAATGTTTGGAAGGATATCTTTGTTGTTTTGTATCTGATAAACAAACACAATGGGTCAAGTGGTTACCTCTCATTGAATGGTGGTATAACACTTCCTTCCATACTTCAACAAAAATGACCCCATTTATGACACTTTATGGATATCATCTACCATCCATCACATCATATTTAAGGGAAAATTCAAAGGTTCAAGCAGTGGAAGATCACATCGAGCATCAGCAAGAAGTTCTGCAACTCTTAAAGGATAACCCGAATTTGGCACAAAATCGAATGAAACAACAGGAAAATCAACATCGCAGTGAGAGAAGTTTTGCTGTAGGAGACTCGGTATTTTGATGGCTACAACCATACAAACAAATGTCCCTCGAGCAAGCTAAGAAGGATAAGAAATTATCACCAAAGTACTATGGTCCTTACAAGGTGTTGCAAAAGATTGGTACTATGGCATACAAATTGGAGCTGCATGTCGCGAGTACATCCGAGTTTCCATGTTTTTATGTACAAGAAGGTTATGGTCGAAAATCTTCCGAGTTCAAAGCAGTGTGCCGAACTTGATGGGGAAGGGGAAAATCATATTGGAACACAGGCTTGAGTCACGAAAATAAGAACTCAACAGCTACGGAATCAATCAATTTCAGAGTATCTCATCAAGTGGAAGAACTTGCCCACTGAAGATTCTACATGGGATGATGAGAATTTTATACAGAAGCACCAAGAGCTACTCAAGCGTTGAGGACAACACTTTTTGAAGGAGAGAGGCATGTTAGGTCCCTATATTACTAGTATAGTCCCTTATTGTTGTTAATGTAACCTCCTTATTGTTATTATTGTACCCTTGTAACCCCCATATTGTTATTATTGTGCCCTTAAATTATTATTGTTAGGTTGGCTAGGATTACATTGTGGCCCACTAGGATTACATTATGGCCCCATGGACTCCTATATATAGAAAGGAGTTTTTGTGAATTGTATCATCCAAGAATTGTTCATTTATGTAATGTATTGGAGGTTGCCCCCTCGAAGAGGCTCATTTCTAAGGCGTTGATATCTCTTTTCTTCTCTTTTTGGAGCTGGTTACACAACAAATTAAAACTAAAACCTAAGAATTTAAAAAAAAAAATCTAAAGATCTACGTTTAAAAAATTAAAACCAAACTGAAAGAAAGAGAAACACATATGGTTTGTTTGGTTTTATTTGTGCAGGAATGAGGGCGACGACAATGTGAGGAAGAAGGCAGCGGAAGGAGAAATGGGGAGTCGTGAAGGTGCAGAGACAACCGAGGGCAATAGGGAGCAATGCTGCGGGCAGAGGAGAGGATGGGCAATGAGGTGAAGGGGCAGACGGATGCAGTGAAGATGGCAGCCGTAGGGAGGAGATGGAGCTGCGTTTTTAAAAAAAAGGGCTCGGACAACAGCGTGGCAAAAAAAAATGGACGCAAATGGTGAGGACGAAGGGCAGAAAGGCTGCGTAGAGGATGAATGGAGGAATTGCGCAGAGTGTGGCAGCGAGGGTAAGGCTGAGGGATGATGCAAATTGAAGGCAGAGTACGGAAGAAATGCATACAGCATATGGATGAGGGATGAAAGGAAAATAAAACCAGCAAGCTGTAAGTGAAAGCATACAGGCCACTGTACATAAAAAAATTTCTCACCCAGCGATTAAAATTTCGCCAATATAACTCAGATCTTCAAAATATTGATTCATATGCACCTGAGATTTTTTACTTTGAGCCAAAACCATGCCCAGATCTGCAACCCAAAGCAATTTTGATGCCAGATCTCACAATTTTCTGAAAATCTCCCTGTATAACCTGCATAGAACAAGAAACTAGAAACCAGCAAACCCAGTAAAACAATATATGTACACAGTAAAAAGCAAACCCCAAAAATTCTGGTGAATTAAAGTAAAAATGAGCGGGATTTACACTGCTAATTTACAGATCAGAGGCCCTCTTGGCCATATTTAAAATAGTTCAAGACAATTTAGAAAATGAAAATTTAAGAGAGAGGCACAAGCCCAATAAAGAACCCTGCAAAAAACGGAATTTAAGATAAGCCCGTGGAATTAGATCCAGAGGGCTCTTCAGATCTTATCTCCTGGGAGTCAGCTGGTTCAAACTAGGACTTCCCCAAACACTCAGTTCTAAATCCATAAGATTTCTGCAAACTTAAAGTTAAACTGTCAAATTAATAGAGAAATAGTGATAAAACATAAAATTTTCAAGAGCTAGAGATAACAGTTAGCTCGATCCAATTAATATTCTTACCCTAGATCCAGTAAACTATGCAAGATACCTGTACGTAGATTACTCTACAAGAGCCATTAATCAACAATCTGTTATAATAATCACCAGCAGAATATTAAGAACAAGTTTACCATAAAATGCTGAAGAGGAACACCACCATCAGAATAAAACCCCAAAGTCTTCATTTGTATTATTCCAGAAAAATATTACAGGAGATCTTCAAGAACGAGTGCACGATCTAGAGATCGGATGATTGAAAGACTGACCAAGACCTCTAATTTATAAGATAAAATCTCCAACAGCTAGTTTGGTTGATTCATGTCAAAATAATCTCGACCGTAAAAAAGATTTGATCATCTTTTAATTTGGACCGTTGAAATTATAATTTTGAGGAAATTCGAATTTATCATTTAATTTATTTTTAATTAACTCAAAAATAATATTTTCGAGTTAATTACCTCAAAATTTTGACTTTGACTTAACCACCTAGGCCCAAGGGTCCAAAATTTCTTGAAATTCTCAATATTCCCTTGGCCTGGGACTTTTAAAAATTCATTTTTTAAGGACCAACGAATTTTGTCTTTGAAGTACTCTAACTCACCTAGGACTTAAAACTGATTAAATTTCTGGCTTAGGATTTTTAATTAATTTGGCCAGAAAATTTAATTAATTGATTGAGAGGGGATTTAATCATTTTTTCCAACCCTCTTTACATAAGATAAATACATTTAGACACATAAAGGGGGAATACCCATTCGTATAGACCCCTAAAAAGCTACCTAATTCTGCGACTGAAAACATGATTTAGTAGACCAAGTAGCTTGTAATAAAATAATCTAGCGAATTAGCTAGGATTATTCCTAAACTACTTTTACAGAGACTCGATAGAAAACACTAGGACTCACTTAGCATCTTGATGACAAAATCCACCCTAGCTTTGGGGTGAGGCTGGAGGGAAAAACTCTGCCGATCACTTGTGTCAAAAAACACAAGCAAATCAGTGAGACAAAAAACCTCCTAGGATAGAAATCGTCACCAACATACTAGGCTTACCTAGGTTGTTACATACATGGTGGTCTTGCTTAAATCATTTACATCATAAACATGCAGAATGGGTTTACATCGTTCATAAAACTGTTGGCTGTCGATGGAATCTGAATGGCGCGAACACATCGAACATGATGAATCCCATTTGAAAAAATGGGGGTGTACTGCTATGGGGTCGTTGACAAAGTGTGGTCAACACACCCCAAAATCTCAACACTCCTTAGCGAGGAATGTGCTCTAGCAAAAAATACTTCACCCCGAAGTTCTGCACTGATCTAGTGTGTGGGTATCTGCGCTGATGCTTGGCATGTTGCCTTTCATCACTGCGTTGTTGCTGCTCTTCTGTACTGCTGCCCATGACGCTGCCACCGCCACTGCTACATTCGTATTGCAGCTCCCTCTCAAATTGTTGCATCGTGCTACCAACTGCTGCACTGCAACTCAGTTGGTGAGAGTAAGCAACTAAAGGACTCCTGCCCAATCTTTGACAGACAAGTTAGTTGGGCTGCATCTCATCACTGAAGCACCATAGGGTGCTGCTCTGTGCTGTCCTCTGAAGGCTACTACGCTATTGCAACTCTGCATTGGGTAAGCAGACCTGCTCTACGCTGCCTCTGCGCTGTTTTCCTCGTATGCTGCTGTTGCTGTGCTGCGTTGTCCTCTTGAAGCCTCTGCGCTGCTACAGCCACTGCACTGTGTACCCTATGCTGCTGTTGTATATGCATTGCGCTGCTCCCTCATCAGCATGTCAGCTCTACCTCTGCTCCATCTGTGATCCTCTGCACCCACTGGTCCACTTGTCTCGCTACCATCTTAAGGCTCCCGTAGCTTGTATGTGATCCAAGAGTTGGGCTACTCAAGGATCCGGCCCCCACTCTGTAGCTGCTCTACAGATCAAGATCACCCCACTTTCGTGGTTCATGAGCACTCATGGATACATCATCTTCGAAGCCATCGTCTGCTACAAAAGCCTTGGTACTAGAAGCTTCCTTGTCATTCTTGTTCTGAGGACAATTGCTGGCGAAATGTCTAAGTTTGCCGCACTAGTAACATTTGATCTTCAACAGATCACGCTTCTTTTTTCCCTTGTTGTCTCTTTGATGCCAAGGCTGCATCTTCCTCTTCTTCCTTCTTCACCTTGCTCGAACCAGTGCTGTACTATCTTTTGGTCATTCGGCGGATCTCCTCTTGTCGGAGGATAGCTCACATGTTGTCCCAGTTGGGAAGGTCTGCTTTGCCCAAGAGACTTTGGAAAAAAGTTTCCCAGTCCTCTATGACTGCATTGAGAGCAGTCCTCACCATGACATCGTCATCTACCTTGACCCCCATGCTAGTCAGTTGATCCCGGATCGACTATAGTCTGGATAGAAAAGGGTCGATCTCCTCTTCCTTGGCCATCATGAATAACCTCAGCTGGTTCTCTAGAAGCATCTTTCTCTGGACGGACCTTCCTTCATATGATATGGTTAGGGTTACCCACATCTCATGAGCCTTTGCCTTATCGACTATGTGTGGTACCACATGATCTTTGACTCCGTTCATAATGAAGTGCTTGGCATGTGCCGCTGCTACATTGTGCTTCTCCAGGAGCTTTGCATTGGTCGGTGTAGCCAAGACTTTCTTTGCATGCTCCCTTATGCCATATGCCTCAAGAACTACCAGGATTTTGGCCTTCCACATTGCAAAGTTGGACGGGCCGTCCAACCTATCCTGATCACACAGTCCATGTGGCGCCATTTGCTTAGATATTTTTCGGAACTGATCCTCCTCTCTCTGCTAGAGACTCGGATCTAGGGTCCTTGGGGAGAAAGGCACCCTCTGCTCCCTTTGACAACTTTTCCCTCTCTTGGAAGTCTGGCAAACACAACGAATCAACTCTCTTCGATCCTCTGATCGATCTACAGATCTCTTTGGCAGGAAATCTTCTGAGAAGCTATTCTCCTCCCACTCTTTGTCAACTTAGCTTATGCTAAATTCTGCACCGGCAGAATCTTCACCCCACTAGCAACTGCTGAAGGTCTGCAACTCAGCTTCGGGTTCACGACACTCTGTACAACAAACAAATTATGGACTGTGTCACCGTGGCTGGCCTCTGCGTGAGCAGATTGGCTCAGCGCAGGCTGCTGAGCCAGTTTGCTCTTGCGTCCCTCTGGAAGGCTCTGCGATGTCTTTGCGTCACCCAGCTGGGATTGTGTCAGCCCTTGCGTGGCCCTAGCTGCCTCTGCATCCTTCTGTTGCTGTGTTGCCCTCGCTAGATTATCTACTGTTGCTGCTACTTTCTCTGTTGCTTTCTACAACACAGATTCTTCAGCCTTCTTGCTGGAGATCCAGCTAGATCTGCAATCACTCTGATACCATGTGAATATTTTTGAATATGCTTAAACAAAAAGCCTACTGTTAAATTATTGATTTACTTCTCCTACTTTCACAAGTCATTAATCTGAAATCTTCAGCATTAACATCGAAGTAAATACATTAACAACCTACACATAAAGATTTGAACCGAATAACATGCACAATGACAAAGTGACACATAAGGATTTTTTGGACAATTGTCCCCGGAAAAACCCAATGCGGGAAAACCAGTGCTTCTAGCTTCCGGAGAGTTTTTATTATTAAGCAGATTCTAAGTACAATAGATCTAGGCACCATTAATCCAACAGAGAAATAAAAAGTTGCAGCTATACCTTTGTTTTGGAGACAGAAAACTGACTAATTCACACCCTCAAATGGGATTTACAGAACTCAGCCTTTTCTGGCCTCTAGAAACCCAAGTGCTTCTTTGAAGCCCTTTGTGTCAGGCCTACTGCCCACGTCAGCCTTTACACTGGTCAGGAAAGGGCCTGCGTTACCCTAGACTGGGTTACGCTGCCACTACTGCATCAACCCTCCTGGCCTCCTGTTGCCTCTGCGTTGCCCTTTCTGGGCCTTCGTCAACCCTACGTAGCTCCTGATGCCTCAACGCTGCCCCTGCTAGGCTCTTGGCTGAGCTGCGCAGTTGTTGCCTTTGCGTTGCCTCGGTCTTCTGCTTCTCTGCCCTCGTTGTACTCTTGGCCTGAGACTAGACCATCCCCCTCACCAATACTGCCCCTCTCTGCAACTAAAACACTTCTAAAATTCTTAGCAAACCACACCCTAGAATTCCAGCTTAGCTTCAGTGCTCTGCCAGTGTGTGTTTTCCAACTGACCCCAAGCCCTCTTCATATACTCTTCTCGTTGAAACTTCAACGGCCGTGATCTAATCTTGAATCGACGGCTAAGATTAGAATATGCTTGATCCACGTCACTTAAGTCATTCTCATCACATGTTTAATTTAATTAACTCTAATCTTTTAATTTTCCTAAGTTAGACTTAGGGTCCTTAATTAAAAATATTAATTAATTAAATATATCTCTTAAACAGGATGGAATTTCTCAAAACGCTTTCTGGGTCTTGGAGATCTTATGTACTCTAGTCCCTCTACAAAGTTTGGGAGCTAGAGCACATTCGATGCTACCCCAACACCCCAAAATCTCAACACTACAACCAAACAAAACACATTCAAGAGATGATAGAAGGCAACAATTAAAAGATGTAGAGGAATTAACCAAGATAGACAAATCATTTAATTAATCTCTTTAAATGATTATAACTTTGCAAGGGGCTTTCAGAGAGATTGACAATCAATTTATTCTTACCCAGATCTCCTATGTTACCTTGAACATATGCAGAAAAATAGATTATGAAATCATTGGAAAAACATACAGAAGAAAACAAATTTTGTCATGAACTAGAGCTAGAATAGTTTAATTAAAATTCCTGTAATTAAAGTCTTTACAAAAATGGTAGGGTTTTGGTATCAAAATCCAACCCTGTTTACAATGAAAATCATACAATATATAGAACATTACAACAAGCTAATTGTATCTAGCTTTTTGGAATAAAATATGAACAATGAACTAAAAATAAAAACAATCTCTAAAAAACTGCAGGGAATTTGGAACTGTTGGAAAATCCTCTGCCTCCAAATCTGGAAATTGGTTCATTGATGTCGGTCCTCTACCTTGGAATTTGGAGTGGTTGAATTTGTTTTTACAAAATCTTTTATCTACCCTTCAAACTTGGTTATCTCTGCCACCTATATCAACTAGTTGTCCCTCTGACTGCAATTTCTATGTCTAAAATCTGAAAATAATCTCATGTCTGTTTATGTTATCCACCTAGTTGATCAATGAATTATTTTCATTTTGGAGTTAAACCAAACTATATGTTTACCTTTTTGCCCATAATATTTGCCTTCATCATCTTTTAAGTGCTTAACCATTGTCGCAAAATATTTGGGAAGAAAATATTTTCTAAATTTTTTTTAAACCTGTAAACTCACATTTCTCTATTTTCATGAGTTTCATAAATGAAATCTCAAAATATTTCCTCAAATGAGTTTATCCCGTAAGTCCATCCATTGATTTGAATCCATGTCTTGTTTGAAATCCATGTTTTGTTTTTCCTTGAATTTATATCTGTGGTTTTGAAAATCATGGATATATTTTAGTAAAATATATTTTATTGGTAAAATATATTTTAGTAAAATATATTTTATTGGTAAAATATATTTTAGTTTCCCTTTTTCACTCCTGTAAAATCTTTAGATAAGAATATATCCAAATTTTATGTTCCCGTGAATTTCCTCTTCATGATTTCTTTTCCTCCTTAAATTCATAGCATAAAACATTATTTCTCTGCTCTATAAACTTGCATTTTTACCTCTGTAAAATTATCCCATAAGGAAGAAACTTTTCTTTCTAGCATTGGAAAATACATCCTCATTTTAACTCATTTTACTCAGCCTCCTTTTACCTCTTTCACCTGTAAGCTCATTTCATAAAAATATAACTGTAAAAGTCTTGCCTCCATTATCTCCTTTTGTGCAGACTTTATAATATATAGATTTGCTTGCATACCTTGTAGGCTTCCCGCCTGATATTCATAAAACTCAAATCAATGTAAATTGTGGTTTTATTAACATTCTTTCGGGGGGCGGGTAGTAGATGGTAAATGGTTTAGGAGGGGGGGATCTGAAATCGACGAGAGGATGACAGCTGTAAGAAGCAGTAAAGGTGAAACAACTTTTCGGAAGGGGGGTAGGTTAAAAGTCGAATAGGCAGCCCCCCTACAAACCATCGATTTGACATTTCACAGATCTCGATGCATTTAGATTATGGTGGTTTAATGTGTGAAGTGTGGGGTGGAGAGATAAGTTTAATTTGGGTTTTTGATTTGACTT
Source organism: Pinus albicaulis (assembly GCA_034641835.2). Taxonomy (NCBI): domain Eukaryota; kingdom Viridiplantae; phylum Streptophyta; class Pinopsida; order Pinales; family Pinaceae; genus Pinus; species Pinus albicaulis. The sequence goes on along the minus strand of CM076576.1, from coordinate 209,700,070 downwards.
GGCTTTAATTGCTTGACTGTTGGTGAACTTCAATCCTTGGTGGCTATATCTGGAATGGATAGAAATAGAGATATAAAATTAATATTTAATATTTTAAATAAATCATTTTTATAAAAAATATAAATTTTTTTTTTTTATAGAATTAAATTTATTTTAAAAAGTTTAAAATCAATATTAATTTTTAACCAACTATTCATATAATAACGATATCTCCCCAAAATTTGCATATGCCTCCAAATTTAGCCAGAAAATTAATTAGCAATTTTTTGAAAAAATTTGTAACTTTTGAAGGTGTCAAAAAAAGTTACAATATCGGCTCCATTTGGGGACTGCTTCCCCCTGTGGGACGTAGAGAACCTAGTAGACCAGTTGCCTTGAATCTGTTGGGAATGGAGTCAGTTCATCTGCCTGTAATCTGTAAATTTGAAACCATATTGCTTGCACTATTCTAGAGACTGATTCACACAGAAATCTGAAAACTAAAAATTGTTGAAGTGAAACAACTAACACTACAATTGGAAATAAGCACAACAATGCCTAATTCATTGTGCTATGTAGTCGATCATTCAATAAACAATAACTTTACTCCTTTCAATCCCCTATAAGTCATTGCACTCAACCAAACCAAACTTCATATTGCAAACTTGAAACACAAGCTGAAACAACTGCTGATCTACTGCATTAATCCATAAACTGCAAACTCATTGATCTACTGCATTAATCCATAAACTGCAAACTCACTGATCTACTGCACACACTCCTACTTTACTGAACTGAAACTTTACACTATTAGATGTAATCTGCTTTCCAATGTAACCAAGTGAGGAGTGGATTTATTGACAAAACACTTTGCCAACGACTGAAAACTTGAAACATATTTACAATATAAAGCTCAAACTCCATAGGCAACAGATACTTACATGTGAACTTGGAAAGTTGCATCCTTTGTTGATGTTTGCAATTTCTGGTCATCATTAAGAAGAAGAAAGATACACTGCTGAATGCAACTGAAATTTCGAACCAGGGGAATCGGTAACCCAATGGAATCGCCATATAGACAAAGTGGAGCCACCAGGTGAAGGAATTGCAACCAATATCAAATGTCTACTCCTTGTTCACCAACAAGGAATAGATATAGTCTTGATTGTTCTCAAGGGAAAGATTTCTTCATTACTTCGCTCCCTAACAATGACGCCAAATGTTGTATTTGTTTCTCGAAGGAAGTTCTTTGCTGCAAAACTACGCTGAGAAACCAACTCGACCAGTCTTTATGTTCAAGCTGACCCTTGAACTAGAGGGGGCTCCCTCAAATGTTATGAGGCATTTTTTAATATTGTTCAATGTCACTGGACAACAACCTATTTGAGCACAATGTCCAGATCTATGATTTATTGTGGGTGGTTGTTGATGATAGTCCAATCTACGCTCATAAATAAAACCCTCTCTTGCAAAAAATTAATCAATGTGCCAACATCCAGCTTTGACAGAATGACATAACTTAAAAGAGTTTGGTAGATGAATAGAAGAGAATATGTGATAATTAAGTAGTCATATTGAATACGTAATCAACCAGATATAGTAGATGCGTGTAGAGGGCTTTTACAGCCAAACAAAACACATTCAAGAGATGACAGAAAACAACAATTAAAAGATGTAGAGGAATTAATCAAGACAGGCAGTTCAATTAATCTCTTTAAATGATTATAACTTTGCATGGGGCTTTTAGGGAGATTGACACTCAATCTATTCTTACCCAGATCTCCTATGTTACCTTGAACATGTGCAAAAAAATAGATTATGAAATCACTAGAAAAACATACAAAAGAAAACAAATTTTGTCATGAACTGGAGCTAGAATATTTTAATTAAAATTCCTGTAATAAAAGTCTTTACAAAAATTGCAGGGTTTTGGCATCAAAATCCAACCCTGTTTACAATGAAAATCATACAATATATAGAGCATTACAACCAACTAACTATATCTATATTTTTGGAACAAAATCTGAACAATGAACTAAAAATAAAAACAATCTCTAAAACACCACAGGGAATTTGGAACTACTGGAAAATCCTCTCCCTCCAAATATGGAAATTGGTTCATTGATGCTGGTACTCTGCCTTGGAATCTGGAGTGGTTGAATTTGTTTTCACAAAATCTGTTATCTACCCTTCAAACTTGGTTATCTCTACCACCTGTATCAACTAGTTGTCCCTTTGAATGCAATTTCTAAGTCCCAAATCTGAAAATAATCTCATGTCTGTTTATGTTTTCCACCTAGTTGATCAAGAAATTATTTGCATTTTGGAGTTAAACCAAACTATATGTTGACCTTTTTGCCCATAATATTTTCCTTCATCATCTTTTAAGTGCTTAACCATTGTCGCAAAATATTTGTGAAGAAAATATTTTGATAAAATATTTGCTAAATAGTTTTTAAACCTGTAAACTCATATTTCTTTATTTTCATGAATGTCATAAATGAAATCTCAAAATATTTCCTCAAAGGAGTTTATCCCATAAAACTATCCATTGATTGAAATCCATGGCTTGTTTTGAAATCCATGTTTTGTTTTTCCTTGAATTTATATATTTATGAATAAACAAAATTCATAAACATATTTCATAAAACCATCGACTGATTTCCTTCCCATGGTTTTGAAAACCATGTCTTGTTTTGCCATGATTGGTAAAATATATTTTAGCTTCCCTTTTTCACTGCTTTAAAATCTTTGGATAAAAAATTATCCACATTTTATGTTCCCATGCATTTCCTCTTGATAATTTCTTTTCCTCAAATTCATAGCATAAAACATTATTTCTTTGCTCTGTAAACTTTCATTTTTACCTCTATAAAATTATCCCATAAGGAAGAAACATTTATTTGTAGCATTGGAAACTCCATCCTCAATTTACTTAATTTTACTCAACCTCCTTTTATCTCAATCTTTCACGCGTAAGCTCATTTCATAAAAATATGTCTATAAAAGTCTTCCCTCCATTATCTCCTTTCGTACAAACTTTATAATATATAAATTTTCTTGCATACCTCGTAGATCTTCCCACTTGATATTCATAAAATTCAAATCAATGTAAATAGTGGTTTTACAACATTATTTCAGGGGGTGGGTGGGGGAGGTGGTGGTGTTCTGAAAACACCGAGAGGATGACAGCTGTAAGTCGAATAGGTAGCCCTTCCCCCCCCTGCAAACCATCGATTTGACATTTTACAGATCTCCGTTGTGCAGAGTAGTTTATGGTTGAGATTCTTGGTTTGGTAGCGCCAGTGATTTTAAGACTCTAACCTAGTCCCATGGTCATGGAAATTCAACACGATGGTCCACTACTGACAAGCTGGCCTCTTTTCCCATTGTTTCTTTGCTGACATTGTCTGAGTTTTCTGTTCCACCTCGCATGCCTCATGCTAAGTCTAGCGATGGACACCTCGGCGGTCCCTTATGGTAGCTCGACCTAGTCACAATAGCGCAACTATACGACTTCCAAGATTTCCAGTGGCTATAGTGGCTGGCGGTTTCTATAGTCTTGTCAGCCACCAAAAATAAATTTATTTTTATTTTTATATTTTACTTTTGACCTACAATCTGTGCCCACTCTCCCATTGTACCAAAATCGTTGAAGTCTCCATCTATGTATTCTCCACCATTATCTGAACGCAATGTCTTTATTTTCTTCCCCATCATATTTTCAACAAGAGCCTTGAATTCTTTGAACTTTTCAAAGACTTCATCTTTTGTCTTCAGGAAGTAGATCCAGGTCTTCTTGGAGTGATCATCAATGAATGTGTCAAAATATTTGCCACCCTTGAGAGCGTTAGTGGACATTGGTCCACATATATCTGAGTGTATCAATCCCAATATGCTTGCTGCCCCGTTTTCACTTCTGGGAAAGGCTGCCTTAGCGTACTTCCCAAGTACACATCCTCGGCATACATCATCATGCTTCGTGCTAAGAACAAGTGCCCCGTCACCTGTTTCTTTGAGCATCTTCAATGCACCATGGTGCAAGTGCCCCATTCTTCTATGCCAAAGTTCGTTCAACCCTTTCTTGTCTTCAAGATAACTACTGATTAGTGCCATCGGAGTTTCACGCTGCAACCTGTATAGTTTGTTGCTTCTAACTCCGATCTGCCTTGTTTGCTTCCAACTTGGATGCTTGACATATACTTTCTTGCCGATAAAGTGTATGTCATACCCTTTGTCTTGCAACTGGGATACTAAGATTAAATTCATCCCAAGCCCTGGCACATGTAGTACATCTATGACCTTGACAATGGTTCTGGCTTCCGTCTAAAACACTACGGCTCCTCTCCCAACTGGAGTGCATTTCGTGCTATTCCCCATAGTGATTTGGAAGTTCATCTGCTCTTCCCTATAGCTCGAAAAATATTCTCGTACTCCAGTCATATGCGCTGAAGCCCCGCTATCAATATACCAGATTCCTGCAGATGCTGAACTGGACAAGCACACACAATCCTCTTTTAACCTAGAGGATAAAACATCTAAGTCTGCCATACTTATCTGTGCTTTCTTTTCTCTGTGCTGCGTCCCCTTTGAAGCTTCTGGTTTGCGCAGTCTCCTCTGACCTTGCTTCCTTTGAATCTGACAGCTCTGATACCATGTGAAAATTCTATAATGTAGAATTCTAATGCAACTACTTATTATATTTTTTATATTGCATTCTCAAACACAATTATTTAACATTTCACTGTGTTAAATAACAAAAAAATATATGCTGCAGACTTCCGTGGTGGTGAAATGTCATCCTAGGAGCAGAATTGACAGTGATTGGATTGGGTGCCGTAGGTTTGTTGGAGGTCAGCATGTTGGCTACCTAAAGTAGCCCTAGACGAGCTATCTTGAAGGACAAAGCGCAACTGAAGGTTGGGTGAAGATCGGTGCTGAAGTGCAACAATTTGATGGACGAAGTTGTTGCTAGCCTGGAAGTTTGGAGCTCGGGATTAGGCCTACCCAGAGAGCAATTTGGATCAACCCATGTACACTCTATAGATGGACATGCAACAATGTTAGGTGGTAGCCCTCCTGTAGTCTCGATGTGTGGATGCCTTGATGGACTAAGGAACTACTAGTGAGTAGTATGTGTGCAAAGGATCGACAGGACAAGATACGACAGAGAAGAGCTACAGCCAAGTTTGTCATTGTATCTTGTATACGAGAAACTGTTGCATTATTCAGATTTGGTTTAATATAACGAAGATTGGTGATTGTACATTATTGTTCAATTTTGTTTAAAATTGTGTATATTGTGCATATGTGATTTACTGCTTTATATTTCCGTTGTGCAGAGTAGTTTATGGTTGAGATTCTTGGTTTGGTAGCGTCAGTGATTTTAAGACTCTAACCTAGTCCCATGGTCATGGAAATTCAACACAATGGTCCACTACTGACAAGCTGGCCTCTTTTCCCATTGTTTCTTTGCTGACATTGTCTGAGTTTTCTGTTCCACCTCGCATGCCTCATGCTAAGTCTAGCGATGGACACCTCGGCGGTCCCTTATGGTAGCTCGACCTAGTCACAATAGCACAACTCTACGACTTCCAAGATTTCCAGTGGCTGGCGGTTTCTATAGTCTTGCCAGCCACCAAAAATAAATTGATTTTTATTTTTATATTTTACTTTTGATCTACAGTCTGTGCCCACTCTCCCATTGTACAGAAATCTGTGAAGTCTCCATCTATGTATTCTCCACCATTATCTGAACGCAATGTCTTTATTTTCTTCCCCATCATATTTTCAACAAGAGCCTTGAATTCTTTGAACTTTTCAAAGACTTCATCTTTTGTCTTCAGGAAGTAGATCCAGGTCTTCTTGGAGTGATCATCAATGAATGTGTCAAAATATTTGCCACCCTTGAGAGCGTTAGTGGACATTGGTCCACAGATATCTGAGTGTATCAATCCTAATATGCTTGCTGCCCCGTTTTCACTTCTGGGAAACGCTGCCTTAGCGTACTTCCCAAGTACACATCCTCGGCATACATCATCATGCTTCGTGCTGAGAACAAGTGCCCCGTCACTTGTTTCTCTGAGCATCTTCAATGCACCATGGTGCAAGTGCCCCATTCTTCTATGCCAAAGTTCGTTCAACCCTTTCTTGTCTTCAAGATAACTATTGATTAGTGCCATCGGAGTTTCAAGCTGCAACCTGTATAGTTTGTTGCTTCTAACTCCGATCTGCCTTGTTTGCTTCCAACTTGGATGCTTGACATATACTTTCTTCCCGATAAAGTGTATGTCATACTCTTTGTCCTGCAACTGGGATACTAAGATTAAATTCATCCCAAGCCCTGGCACATGTAGTGCATCTATGACCTTGACAATGGTTCTGGCTTCCGTCTAAAACACTACGGCTCCTCTCCCAATTGGAGTGCATTTCGTGCTATTCCCCATAGTGATTTGGAAGTTCATCTACTCTTCCCTATAGCTCGAAAAATATTCTTGTACTCCAGTCATATGAGCTGAAGCCCCGCTATCAATATACCAGATTCCTGCAGATGCTGAACTTGACAAGCATGCACAATCCTCTTTTAACCTAGAGGATAAAACATCTAAGTCTGCCATACTTATCTGTGCTTTCTTTTCTCTGTGCTGCGTCCCCTTCGAAGCTTCTGGTTTGCGCAGTCTCCTCTGACCCTGCTTCCTTTGAATCTGACAGCTCTGATACCATGTGAAAATTCTATAATGTAGAATTCTAATGCAACTACTTATTATATTTTTTATATTGCATTCTCAAACACAATTATTTAACATTTCATTGTGTTAAATAACAAAAAAATATATGCTGCAGACTTCACGATCAATAAACAACATAAAAGAAATATCACAAGTATTCACACATAGAAACCGTTATTTTTGGACAATCGTCCCTAAAAGAACCCAATTCGGGAAAATCGGTGCAGCAGATCTGAGGGTTTCTTTAATATGCAGAAATTCTGAGTACAAATGTGTGATTGTAATTATCAATCAATCACCTGAAGAAATCTGATGAGAATAGGCTTAGTGAGACAATTCTCACTTCACCATGAAGTTCCGACACTGGCCTGCACCCAAACAGAGTAGCTCTACGTAATTTTTGCGCAGTGACTGCGTCCCTCACGCTGTCACTGCGTTACTGTTGCTGCTGCTCGTTATGACTGCCTCGGTGCTCACTGCTGTGTGAGACTAGATTTTTCTCCCCTTCCATAAGTGCCCTCCGGATACTAGATGAACCCTCAGCTGCCTCTCCAACTGAAATCGAAACTCCCTCTGCTGCTCTGTGTTGGCCCAGCGAAATTGCTGCTTGGCTATCTTTGTGCTATTGCTATGGCTCCCTTCTCACTTCTCTTCCTATACTCTCTATCCTTCAGAAATTATTCCTCTTGGAGATTTCACCTTCCCTTCTCTGCAATTGAGAATCACTTCGATTCTTGCTTCGACTGAAGAAATCGATCTCTTGATTGTTTCTCTATCTGATGTGTTTTCCGTAGGTCTCTCGCCCTCCTTATAATCCTTCATTGACCTTTCTATGACCAAGATTAAAACATAATCAAGGGCTAAGATTAACTTGGAGGTGATCCATGACCCTATCTAGAAGATTCACACTTAGTTTAATTAATACCCTTTAATTAATCGGTTTCCCTAAGTTTAGACTTAGGAAAACATTAAAAAATGATTAATTAATTTAATTAAACCATCTCTAAGTGCAATTTTCCAAAATCCTTTTTGGGTATTATGGAATACATGTCTCTTAGCCCATATACAAAGTTACAAGGCTAGAGCACATCTGATGCTACCATAAATCAACAGTATTGAGAGATCCTTTCATATCAGGGAGATGTAGAGGTCGGGGATGATATAGTGGCGCATATGAGACCCTAGAACATTTTGTCGGGACAGTGGGGAGCGTCAACTAGAGAGGATGCTTGTTCAGGCATTGCTTGAGGAAAAACAATTTTTGGCAGGGAGGACCGTCATATTCCTAATTAGAAATTTTGCTAATTAGAATATTAATTTTTGATAAATTTTGATGTTTCTAATGTCAAGCAGAAAAAAGGTGTGTCAGGACCCACAATTAATAATTAAGGTAAAAGCTACAGCCTACTATAGTTCACAAGGAAAAATTGCGGCCTTAGTGGGATCCATGTGGACAACATTTGATTTGGAGGTAGCTCCCTAGGTGGCAGTGTGGGAGAGGCTCTATGGGGGCAGCGCAGTGAGTGGCTAGATGAGGGGACTGCGCAGTCCATGGTGGGCCCAAGGGAACGTTGGGGGCTCAATTGATAAAAGGAAGTGAAGGCAGATCATTTCCTCATTCATTCAACTTCTATTTTGATTTTCATCTTCACATACAACGCTTGTGCTAGGTGCCAAGTCTGCAGTGCTGTTTAGCACAAGAGATCTTCAGGCAGAGATCTCAACCTCTACCTCGAGGGACTTCGAGTGTCCGCTCAGGAGAGGAGTTCAACAATTTTTGTGAGGCATTGACATAGTAGCAGTAGCAGTAGGAGTGCGTAGTCTCTTCAAGACTACATAGAGGCAGCAGAGACTGCGCAGAGACTGCGCAGCGATTGCGCAATGCAGTCTAGAGGAAGTGCCAGGAGTGTGGGAGAGAAGAGGAGTTCAGTCGGAGGATTTGGAGGGGAGGCTAGGCACCTCTGACCAGGGATTTTGGCAGCATTTTGGAGACATCTATTAACAGTTCCAGCCAGGAGTCGAATTTCCCAACAGTTCGGTGAGCCAATATTAAGAGGGCCAATTTCTGAGGTCAAAACTAAGGCGAACCCTTTCCGGGTTTTTCTGTGTTTATTGAGAAGCCAAGATTAATTTGGAAGAATTTTTTGGGCAAGTTTGTGGCGTCAAACAGAGATCCTAAAGCAACCAACTAGAAGAGGAGCTAGGGGAAATTGTGTCGAAATTCCGAGGTCAACATCTGGCGAATTCCTCCGAGGGTTTTTGTGGGTTTTGTGAGTAGAGTTCGGGGCCAAAAGCTTGGAATTTTCTGAGCAAAGGAAGCAGCCCCACTAGCAGTGTGAAGTCAGCTAGCAACATCATTTCTGCGCAGAGCAACGCAGCACTAGAGCCACGCAAAGCCAGTTGCAGAGAGTCATTTCAGCTTGGGTTGAGAAGTATTCTAGCTTGCCTTGAGCAGTCCCAGGTGCACCTATTCTAGCACCTCTTTTGTTCGCAATTCCCGACAAAAATAAAATGGCTCAGTTCATCTTTTGGCTTCAGTTTCTCATGTATTGATGGTGTATTTTATTTTGCTGTAGTTTTAGTCTATTATTGCTTGTATTACTGTCATTTTCCCTTTTGGGATATTATAGTAGTATCATAGCCATGATCTTGGCCAGCTATGGAGTAACCAATTAGATCAGGGAAGATTTGTGCATGTATACACAATGGTGGGTTAAACCATAGAGTCTAGACAAACCATAGCACAAAGGGGATTTAGTTACCACAAATTATTGACCGAATTGATGAAGGAATTAAATGAGATCTATCCTCTTCCTTATAGAAGAAACACTAGAGTTGCACAGGCCATGGGGGTACAACCACCTACACAGGTCCATGGGGAGCAAGTGGATACACCCAGTATGAGGCAGGGTTCACCCGTGTTGGAGACTTCCTTGACCGTGTCAGTTGACATCTTAGTGGAGAGTGTAGAGCCTACCCCAGTAGTTCCATCCATTGAGGTGATGACTGGGGTCGTGTCCGAGTTTTTGGGTGACAACATCACACAGCAGATGGGTGAGATGCCATGAGAGGTATCCCCCCTTGATGAGACAAATATGGGAGGCAGAGGTAGTGATGAGAAGAGAGAAAACATACACATTGAGGAGGGAGTTCATCCAGATACATTCCAGCCAATTGAGCATGAGGCTAATGGCACGTAGGAGGAGCACAAGGATACACCTAGTGTGACGTAGGAGGAGCACAAGTACACCTAGTGTGACGTAGGAGTCACCTCTGATGGAGTTACCTTTGGTAGCCCCATTGGACAGATTGGAGGAGGTAGTGGAGCACACAACCATTGATGAGGAATATCGGTCTACGACAGAGCGTTAGAACGACAACCACCTACAGTTGACTGATGATCACGTCTTGCATGTTGGGTTGTCGGTGGAGCAGTGGGGGGATCATGTTGAGTCCATGATGGAGGAGGATGTGTAGCCATCAGTTGGGCTAGCCATTGATGAGGGGCAATGGGGAGGCCACGCATTGGGTTTCCAATGTAGTTGTCTCCAGAGGCACACTGGCGGGGAATACAATGTTATTAGCCCACCCTTACACATTGCATTGAGGGAGGTAGAATTGTGTAGACGTACCTGAGAGGATGGCCAGGTTAACAGGACTGAGCGACATGGGCTGAGCGTGATACTGCATCAGTTTGGAGGGCTTGTTCCTTCCACAGAGGATTGCACATTCGATCCCTCCTTTGGGATTGGATGGCAGGAGATACTGAGCTGGTACCCCATGGAGCAGGCTAGGTAGTTGGATATATCCATGGCCACATTTCAGTAGAGTCCATGGATTACCAGAGGGATACGAGGGCCAGATTGTTGTTTGGATCCAAGTGGGATTTCCCATCACATCATAGAGTCAGTAGGTGATGGTAGTAGTTGCGCGATGGGTCTGATATTTTGGCGCATACACATTTTCAGATCTCTATCAGAGCCCTAGACAACCCTAGTGACAGGATGGTTAGATAGGGGGGAATACACTTTTCATGGGTTATCTCAGCATATTGACTATGCGTGGATTCATAGGGTGATTGGCCTACTTTGGCAGGATCTGGTAGGAGGAGGTGGCATCGGCAGGCCACCAGACAGGGCATTACATAGAGATGGTGCTCTCCCATTGGTATATGGGGCACTTGAGTTATGGGGGACAGGAGCAGCGATGTCATTGTCGTTGGCATGTGAGGAGTCAGGTCGCTCCGATCCTTCAGAGCAGATGGGGAGATGTAGCCCACATCATGGAGGTTTTATAGTCAAAGTGGTGGATATTTTGGCCCATGCAGGATACTATACGTTACAGGGTGGTACGATAGTAGGCACTGATACACAGGAGTACAAAGAATTATGTCATAGGGTCCAGTGTTATGTAGAGGGATGTAGATTGATACGTACAAACCCATTGTTAGGCCATAACATCCAGGGGTGTGCAGGGCTATGCAGCGAGGAGCAGTGGCCTGCAGAGGAGCATGGAAATGCATGGGGGTGTGTTGTAGTATGTCGGACTGCGTTGTGGAGTAGAAGTGCCTCACATCGCATTCGGTACATGTGGGGAGTGACAGGTGCAGTGACACAGGAGGGATACATGACAGTACAAGATGGTATACCCATACCCGGGGTATCCGATGGTGTATAGGGACAAGTTGCGGCATACAGTGGCATGTCAAGGAGCGTGGTGACACTTGGTGGTATGTAGTGGCACATGATGTGGAGCAGTGAGCTCTTGGAGCGTTGCCTCCAAAGAGACTCATGGACAGGGGCATTAGGTGTACCATGGGATGCAACTCACTTAGGATCGATGAGGACATTGTTGAGCATCTGGGGAGACCACATTTAGCAGAGACAGGGCTACAAGGGGGTTATCAGTAGATCCAAGGCAGGCAGAGTGTCGTCCAAAGGATTACTCTTGAACATTCTGGTAGACTATTGATCATACCCTTTGGGACATACCCACCCATCATCCTCCAACGTTGCTTACAGTCGCAGAGTGTTTGGTTGTGTTGTCGCACAGATTGTTCAGGCACCGCAACAACGGCTCAGATTGGGGGCTGTCACTCTTATCCCCAATCTCTCTATTTAAACTGTCTCCTTGCAAGCTAAGGGAGGTAGACCCTATTACAAATGAGGATGATGAATTCAGGAGACACAGCTAAAACATCAAATACTTGATAAAATGAACGAGATTCCACAGCTCTAAATTAGATTTCACATTTAAGACCAGTGCCTTATGGAGTCAAACAAAATCCCATTATGCAATTATAAACAAGTAAGTGACGATTAACTGCTACTTATTAAAACACGATTGATCACAATGATATAAAATTGAAAATGCCACAACCATGAATAACAATAACATGAGAATGCCAGATGCTTGAAACATTTCCGAAATTAAGATATTCCAATCATAACCCAGTTCGAAAATTAAAATGATCCACAGTCAAACTTTAGATAAAAAAAAAAATTTAGCACACTTGACTATGGAAAATTTGAAATTTTTTTTTATATTTTTGTATTTTCTAAATTTTTTTTTTAGAACTTTTGGAATTTTTTATTTTTTATTATTTTTATTTTTGAATCTAAAATCAAAAATCTAAATCTAAGTTAAAAACTTAAATCTAAATTAAATGTAAAAAATTAAATCTAAAACTAAAAAGAAATCTTAAAAAATTAAAACTAACACCAAAACACAAATTAAAACTAAGGATTTAAAAAAAATTTAGATCTAGATAAAATCTAAACTGAAATCTAAGTTAAACTCTAAAATCAAAATCCTACAATTAGATCTAAAATTAAAATCAAAGTCTAAGAATATTAAGACTAAGTTAAGCTAAAACAATAAAAAAATGGAATTTTAAAAAGTAAAATTGAATTAAGTTAAAACTAAAGCAAAGATCGAATTCTATTAAAAAAGAAAAACGACTAAACTAAAACTAAAACTCAACGCTATTAAAACTAAAATCTACTACTAACCCAACTATGCACTAAAATTAAACCAAACCTTTCCAGAAAAATGACATCGAAACAAAAAATTTCGACGCGGGTTTTACAATTTGATGTGTTGTATGCGTTGGTCGTTTATTGGAATTTGCAGGTTGGAGTCTGGTTGAGGGCACGAAGGCAATTGGAGCACGACAGCAGACGATGAGGACAGACAGACAACTATGAGAATGGATTGGGCGGGTAGTGCAGAGGAAGACGACTATGAAAATGGATTGGACGGGACAGTAATGCTGGACGACAGCTTGGATGAAGGCGTGAGGAATTGGAAGCAAATTAAATGGAAATCGATGGCAAAGGGCAAAGGGCTCGATGGAAGAGATATAACGCAGAGGAATGAGAGCAGCAAAAAGTTCGATTGCAGAGAAAAAACGAGAAAATGCAGAGTTGGATTGGACTGAAATGCAGAGAAAAGGTTTGGAATACAGGGTCGATAGAACAGAATACGAATTGGACGGCAGGGGAATGTGAGACGGCTTTGCAGAAATGAAATCGATAATGGAAAAGGCAAGAGCCGACAACGTGTAAACCCAGAACACTAAAAATTTTCCTTGAAATTTGATCTGATATATTTCTTTATTCAAATGATACTCAGATCTTATGCTCTTTAAATCAAAACAATGTCCAGATTTGCCCACGGTAGCAATTTGAGGCTAGATCTGCCTTAGATCTTAAAAAAATTTCGATTTGAATCCTGAATCTGCAAGAGACCAGCCAGATCTGAAGATACACACCAAGAAATGATTAAAACCCTTACAGTCCTAAAAGAAAATTTACAAATTTACAACTAGTTTACAGATTTAAAACCCTCATGATCAGATTTGAATCTATTTTTGCACCGTTTAGAAATTAAAATTTTTGAATGAGAGGCACAAGCCTTTGAAACCCTGCAAAATCACAAATATCGTAAGATAGTCCTGGAGTTTAACAAATAAAGGGCTTATCAGATTTATGTTTATTGAGAGCCGGCTGGTCCAACCGAAGACTTCCCCAAACGCCCAATCTTAAAAAAAAATTTCCCTGCACACTTAGATCTGAATCTTAGATCGATAGAGATTTAAGAAAACAACATGAGACCTTTGCAAAAAATCATAAAGTTATTTTATAAACCCAGAAAACTGCACAAGATACCTGTATGCAGATTAATCCATGAAGGCCATCAACCATAAAATACAAGAAACAAAGTAGCAGAGTTTAGAGACAATTCACCACATAGATCTGAGAAGGAACATCTAGATTTGTAACCCCAAAGTCTATATGCTTTATTCCTCAAAAATTTACAAGAGCTTCTAAGAACAAGTGCACGATCCTCAGATCGGATGACTCAAGAATGAGAAAAACCTCTAAATTTATAGGACAAGATCTCTAACGGCTAGTTTGGATGATCCTCGTCAAAATAATCTCAACCGTCCAAAAGATTTAATTATCTTTTAATCCGGAGTGTTGAAATTAAAATTTTGGGGAAAAAACGAAATTATCATTTAATTCAATTTTAATTAACTCAAAAATATTATTTTTGAGTTAATTACCCCAAAATTTTGACTTTGACTTAACCACCAAAGCCCAAGGGTCCAAAATTTCTTAAAATTCTCAATATTCCCTTGGCCTGGGGCTTTCAAAATCATTTTCCAAGGACCGATAAATTTTTCCTTTAAAGATTTAATCCTAACTTAGGACCCTAAATTAATTAAATTTCTGGTTTAGGATTTTATTAATTAATTGACCAGAAAATTTAATTAATTGACTAAGAGGGGATTATAATTATTTTTCCAACCCTCTTTTACATAAGATAATACATTTAGACACATGAAGGGGGAATACGCATTCATATAGACCCTCAAATGAATACCCAATTCTGTGACTCAAAAATATGATCTAGTAGACCAAGTAGCTCAAACTACTTTTACAAGGACTCGATAGAAAACACTAGGACTCACTTAGCATGATGATGATAAAATCCACCCTAGCTTTGGGGTGAGGCTGGAGGGAAAAACTCTGCCGATCACTTTCGTGAATCAGTGAGACAAAAAAACTCCTAGGATAGAGATCATCAACAACATACTAGGCTTACCTAGGTTGTTACATACATTGACGGTCTTACTTAGATCCAAAGAAGCAAACATCGCGATTTTTTGAAAAAATCGCGATTTTTTCGAACTGCTGATTTTATCGGCGATTTTTTCAACGATTTTTTGAAAAAATCGTTATTGCGAAAAAATCGCGAGTCGAACTGAAAAAATCGTGGCTTCCTCAAACAACGAGTTTATAATGCGATTTTGGGTTTTTTGTTTTTCATTTTTACTTGGACAACTTGGGTTATGAGAGCTAAGGAGTGAAGGAGGAGAGCCAAGGAGGTAGATACGTGATCTACAAGCCCAAGATTGGACAAAAGTGAAGAATTTCTTGCAAGCCAAGCGAACAAAAATCGAATTTGGACCAAGTGTCTCCGGCAAAACGTTTTTCCAGGTATGGGCATCAAATTTGACCCATTTTTTTTTTCTTGTTCTTCCATGGGTTTCTATTACCCATGTATTTCTCATCATTTGTGATTGCATTTGGTTGTGTTTTTTTTTTTGTTTTTGTTTTATTGAGAGGAGAGGGTTTATTTTGGTCAAAAATGCAAAAAATTGTTTGTTAAATTTTGTTTTTTATATTTCTTCTTGTGCTCTTAGTTTCTTCCCATTATTTTTGCTTGTGTTTCAACATGTATTTTTTCCCATTATTTTTGCATTGAGTTGATGGTTTTTTTTTGTGAAAAAAATCAAAATGTTGTATGTAAAATTGTAATTTTTTAATTTTATTTTTTAATTTGCAATTTTTCTTGTGCCCTAGGTTCAAATTTCAACATTCAAAGTTCAAAGTTTTCAACATGCCAAGGAAATTAGATCCTTTATGGGAATTTGGTGAACCTGATCAGGGGTTTGACCGATCAAACTTGACTTGCAAATTATGTGGTCAACACATGACAGGGGGGATATACAGGTTGAAATACCACCTGCCACAAATTCCTGGGCATGAAGTAGGCCCTTGCAAAAACACCAATCCAGAGATAATCAAAAGAGCCATGAACTCATTGAGAGAAATAGAAACCACTAAACTCAGCAAAGCAGCTCTGAAAAGTCAAATTTCAGGGTTTGGAGTTGACCTTGAGAGTGGTAGTGGCTCTTCAGCATCAGCCTCTTCTACAGGCAGCCCCATAGCTGCCTCCTCATTTTTTGTTCCTAGAACCACTCCCGGGGCACAGCCATCTATCTCCTCCCTTATTAAAAGAAAGGAGAAGGAAGAAGCTGATAAGTTGTTGGGAAAACTGTTTCTTTGGAGTGATATTCCTTTCAATGTTGCCAGGAACAATCCATTTTATCAGGCTACGATTGATGCTATCGCTGTTGTTGGCCCAGGATACAAAGCCCCTTCATATAATGACCTTAAAGGGCGCATTATGCAAAATGAGAAAGCTGACTGCACCAAGAGATTGGAAGAGTTAAGGGTATCATGGGAAGTCACAGGATGCACTGTGATGTCAGATGGTTGCACTGATCAAAGGGGTAGGACCCTTATTAACTTCTTGGTCAGTTGTCCCAAGGGGACAATGTTTATGAAATCTATTGATGCATCTGCACATGTCAAAGATGCAAGATTATTATGTGATTTATTAGATGTGTTCATTATGGAGGTTGGGCCCCAAAATGTTGTCCAAATCATAACGGACAACGCTGCAAACTATGTTTCTGCTGGCAAGATGCTTATGGAGAGGTATTCGAGCATATTGTGGACACCTTGTGCTGCACATTGCCTTGATTTGATGTTGGAGGACATCGGAAAGATTGATTTTGTCAAAGATATTGTAGAATCATCAAAGAGAATCACAAAATTTATATATAACCATGGATCTGTGCTTCATTTGATGAGGACATTCACCAACAAGGAGGAGTTGGTGCGGCCTGCTATTACACGATTTGCCACTACTTTCATCTCTCTTCAATCCCTCTTGAATTCTAAGTGGGATTTGAAGAGAATGTTTCTTTCAGATGAGTGGCGTGCTTTGACTATCAGCCGCAAATCAGAGGGACATGCCATCTGCAGGTTGATGTCATATCAGGAAAGTTTCTGGGCTGGAGTGGAAGAGGTGTGCATCATTAGTGAACCTTTGGTAAAGGTTCTTAGATTGGTGGATGGAGAGAAGCCCGCAATGGGCTACTTGTATGAGGCCATGGATAGGGCCAAAGAAGCTGTTCGCAACTATTATGATGATAAGGGTGATGAGGGGTTTCAGAGACAACTTCTTTTATGGGAAGTGATTGATGATCGATGGAACAACACACTCCATCGTCCCATTCATGCTGCAGGGCTCTTCCTGAACCTCGCATTTGCTTATTCATGTGGTTTTCTATTTGATGCTGAGGTCATGGATGGCTTTTTCACTTGTGTTCAGAAGATGGTGCCAAATCCATCAGAACGTGCAGAGATATCCAAAGAGATGGAGGTATACAGAATGGCAGGTGGCACCTTGAGCTTCGACATGGCTGTCCAGGATAGGACTACTAAAATGCCAGGTAATATTTTCATTATTTTAAAAATTTTCTTATGTTTGTAACTTTATAAGTTTATCTTATCTGTTGTAACTTGTAACTTGTAGATGCATGGTGGAGGAGCTACGGTTGCAGATTACCAAAACTCCAAAAACTTGCCATTAGAATACTCAGCCAAACATGTAGCGCTTCAGGATGCGAGCGCAACTGGAGTGTATTTGAAAAAATACACACCAAAAAGCGCAACAGGTAAAAAACTTAACATATTCCAATTGATTTTTTGAATTCATTAAATATTTTTTTTAAATTTTTAATTTATTAATTTATGACCCTTGTACAGGTTGGAGGGTCAGCGGCTCAATGACATGGTTTACGTCTACTACAATCTTAGATTGTGGGTGAGACAACTTGAGAGGACCCCTGATATGGAGGCCATCTCTTTAGATGCGATTGACACCACTGCTGAATGGAGGGTTGAGGCCGAGAGGCCTGTCATGGAGTCAGCCCTTGATTGGATAGAGGAGGAGGTAGTGGAGGGGGAGGACGAGGAGGAAGACGAGGAGGAGCAACAGGAGGAGGAGGAGGAGGAGCAGGAGGAGGAGGTGACACCACCTACCACTACTACCGGTAGAGGACGTGGTCTGCCTCCTTTAGCTCCTAGTGCTTCAGGTTCCTGTTCTGGTGCTTCATTTTTTACTTCTAGAGCACGACAGAGCCCATTGCCAGTCCCACTAGCTTCTTCATCTAGAGAGAAAGGCAAAGCTGTTGTATTTTCTCGCAAGAGGGGCAGAGGAAATTAGTATAGGACCATAGGTTATATGGTGCATTGACATTCCTTTGTATATGACATTATGACTCATGATATGAGATACATTATTATATTTTTTGTTGATATTTTGAGGTTGAGTTGACTCTTGAGACTCAGGACTTAGTATTCAGGACAGGATTCAGTTTTATGTGTGATGTAGCACTAGACATGATATTATACATCTTATATATTAGTTTTTTTTTTCATATTTATGTGTCAATGCATTTATTTTATGCTGTAGATGCTTTAGATATTAAAAAAATTGAAAAAGAATGAAAAATTTTGTATGTGCCGATTTTTTCCCGATTTTTACGATTTTTTCCCCTCGGCGATTTTATCCCAATCGCGATTTTTGCTTCTTTGCTTAGATCATTTACATCATTACATGCAAAATGGGTTTACATCATTTATAAAAATTGTCAACTGTCGATGAAATGTGGATGATGGAATCTGAATGTCGCAAACACGTCGAACATGACGAATTCCATTTGAAAAAATGGGGGTGTACTTCTATGGGGTAGTTGACAAAGTGCGGTCAACAGGTTGTTGCCCCTTGACACTCTCCATTTAGGCAGCAAGACACCATGTATCATGAGCCGGGAGGAGACTCTCCAGTTGAGACACTTGGTAGGTGCACGACTTGACGAATACAGACTTAGGGATGGCATGGTTGACTATCGAGGTAGCATATGTTCCATCCCTGGGATCACACTTGAGGGATCGTGGATGTTAGGCTTTGGCTACAAGAGGTTACCCAGACTCCGAGTAGTGTCCAGATGTATCATCGGGAGTGGGGATAGCGGATTTCACTACGTGGTCTGGCATGAGCAGGGAAGTTTCGCATGCATGGGACAGACTCTTGATATTTGGGATCCACCCCGGGGATACATAGAGGGGTCAGAGATGAGGGCCAGATGGGTTCTAACAGGTAGCAGCGCTACGCCATGACACCCCATGAGTGAGAGTTGCGAGCTCCTAGTATGGTTGGGGGATCCAGGGACCTGGTTGGTGGGTTGATCACTCCACTTTGTGATGAGCAGGGTTAGGGCAGAGGGTGATCCAATCCACTTTTGGTTTGACACATGGGGGATGATTGGGACCTCCACTGCATGGTGAGGCAAACTTGTCTTGTTGTTGCTCGAGGTCGAGATTTGGCAGCGGCGACGTAGACATTGGCATCATGGAGATGCCCGGGCAGGATGAGCTTGGCCTTCACAGGTTTTTCGCCACAAGGCCCCAGGAGAGAGGGATATAGAGTGCGCACGATGGGGAGTATGTCATAGTCAGAGTAGCACAACGTCAACATGGCGGCACCTCTCCGAGATTAGCAGGGGACTCGAGCATTACAGCTCTACACAGCTCGATAACCTTTAGGGATGCGTTCAATACTAAATGCAGAGATCATGTAGATCTTCCATTAGGCTTTAACAAGACACTGATGGAGGGGGGGACTTCATTAGCATAGCAGGTTGGTCAGCTGAATGATAGCTGGAGGGCACATGTGAGCAAGACGCTATCTCTACAGGGATTAGGTGGTATCTTCAAGGGTTTACCCTTGGAGTCCATGGGATGGACTAGTTGGTAGGGAAACTTCGTGAGGTGTTGGCCATAGTGCCATATTATCCTGATTCCCTACTCACTGATGGCGTTCAAAGGGCTTCTGCTACTTGTTCTTGGCAAGATAGTGAGTGTAGCAGGGGGAGCTTCATGTTGGACAAGATGGATTGGGATCCGGGTATTGGGGGTTCATTTCATATCAGGGAGATGTAGAGGTCAGGGATGATACAATGGCGCATCTGGGACCCTGACACATTTTGTCGTGACAGTGGGGAGCATCAGCTAGAGAGGATGCTTGTTCAGGCATTGCTTGAGGATAAGCAATTTTTGGTGGGGAGGACAGTAATATTCCTAATTAGCAATTCCGCTAATTAGAATATTAATTTTTGATAAATTTTGATATTTCTAATGTGAAGCAGAAATAAGGTGGGTCAGGACCCACAATTAATAATTAAGGGAAAAGCTACAACGTCCTCCTATAGTTCACAAGGAAAAATTGTGGCCTTAGTGGGATTTATGTGGCCAACATTTGATTTGGAGGCAGCTCCCTATATGGCAACATGGAAGAGGTTCTATGGGGGCAGTGCAGTGAGTGGTTGGATGAGGGGACTGCGTAGTCCATGGTGGGCCCAAGGGAACGTTGGGGGCTCAATTGATAAAAGGAAGTGAAGGCAGATCATTTCCTCATTCATTCAACGTCTATTTTGATTGTCATCTTGACATAGCACGCTTGTGCTAGGTGCCAAGTCTGCAATGTTGTTTAGCACACAAGATCTTTAGGAAGAGATCTCAACCTCTACCTCGGGGGACTTCGAGTTCCCGCTCAGGAGAGGAGTTCCACAATTTTGGCGAGGGATTGACATAGCAGTAGCAGCAGGAGTGCATAGTCCCTTCAGGATTGCGTAGAGGTAGCAGAGACTGTGCGTGATTGCACAGTGCAGTCTAGAGTAAGTGCCGAGAGTGTGGGAGAGAAGAGTAGTTCAACTGAAGGATTTGGAGGGGAGGCTAGCCACCTCCTACCAGGGATTTTGGCAGCGATTTGGAGACATCTACCAACAGTTCCAACCAGGAGTCGAATTTCCCAGCAGTTGGGTGAGCAAAGATCAAGAAGGCCAATTTCAAAGGTCAAAACTAAGGTGAACCCTTTCTGGGTTTTTCTGGGTTTATTGAGGAGAAGCCAAGATTAATTTGGCAAAAAATTTTGGGCAGGTTTGAGGCATCAAACAAAGATCCCAATGCAGCCAGCAGCTAGAGGAGCTAGGGGAAATTGGGTCGAAATTCCGAGGTCAACATCTGGCCAATTCCTCCTTAGGTTTTTGTGGGTTTTGTGAGTAGAGTCCAGGGTTAAAAACCCGGAATTTTCTGAGCAGAGGAAGCGGCCCCACCAACAGTCTAAAGTCAGCGAACAACAACAATTTTGGGCAGAGCAGCGCAACATCAGAGGCAGTTGCAGAGAGCCATTTCATCTTGGGTTGAGAAGTATTCCAGCCTGCCTTGAGCAGGCCCAGGGGCACCTATTCCAGCACCTCTTTTGTACTCAATTCCCGACATTAATAAAATGGCTCAGTTCATCTTTTGGTTTCAGTTTCTCATGTTTTGATGGTGTATTTTATTTTGCTGTAGTTTTAGTCCATTGTTGCTTGTATTACTCTCATTTTCCCTTTTGGGATATTACAAAGTGAGAGCTGCATTCCCAAAGATTCTTCATTGTGATTGAAGTGATTGGGTATGCCACACGCGGCATTACTACCAACACTTATGCATGGAGGTGACCAGGCATGCCACACTAATGCTAAGCCCTATGCATGGGGTACCATTAACATAATAAATGCACATGTCCATTCACAACACACAATATAATAACCATCATTTATTATATAGGAATTATCATCCATAGAAATCAGAATAAAAATCAGAGTTACTCTACGAAGGAGATTAAAGTGTTGTAACTGTACCTTCTGTACAGGTGAAATAAAGTTAGAGATTTGACCTTCGGTAAGTAATTTAACTATAATCATGATATCACACTCAGTTGCAATAATTAGGGGCTATTGCTTCCCTAAACAGGGAAATCTGGCCTGCAATTTATGCTCTTAATTAGCGATTCCATGCCTCACTTTCCAAGATAAATGTGTTGTGAAATGATGGGAAGCATGACTATCTTCATGATATATATATATATACATATGTGTGTGTGTGTGTGTGTGTGTGTGAAGTGATGGGAAGAACCACTACCTTGATGGTATATATATATATATATAATTTAGTCTTGTGGGACCCCCTTCCAGTCACGTTCAGCCCTCATATCTAAGCCAGCTTGCAATCAAGGTTGGTAGGGACATCATACTCATATATATATATATATATATATATATATATAGAGAGAGAGAGAGAGAGAGAGAGAGAGAGAGAAGCCTCCATGCCACGGGCAGACCTTACCTTCATGTAAAGTTGCCTAGATACAAAATCCCTCAACTGGTCCTGTACCTTCTGTGATTCCTCCTGACAAAAATAATTATTTCCTCTAAATTTAAGGTTCTATATAGTATTGCTGCACCGCACAAACAACCTTTGCTGTTGTTTGTGCCATGTGGTCCTTTATCTGTGAATACAAAATTTGTGAGGAGGAAACTCCATCCTTACCTTCTGCTCTATAGAGCCCAAATGTCATTGCAATGTTTTGTTACGACCTTTGCTGGAAAGTAGGCCTTCATAGCTCCCGTAGCCAGGTTTGTCCTGAAATGTCACAAGGTTGTTCCTTGCTGAAAGATCCTGTCATAAGAAAAGACGGATAAAAAATGTTGAGGCTAACCCTTCTTTGGTAACATGTAAGTCCTTTGTGCATAGTCATAAATGTCCTCCCACAAGTGGACATCTGCAAGTCAGCTAACTAAATTTCTTTTAGAAAATATGGGGACTTAATCTCTTAAAACTTTAGTAGCAAAGAAAATATTCCAACTTAACAGATGAGCTGTTCTGTCCTTGGCTCTGTCAAAAGCTAATTCAAGGCTTAAGCCTTATTTAACTTTGATAGTGATTCTAGAATATTTTTATTGAAAATCTATATGGGGTTCCTTTATCTCATTTGGTTAGAAAACATTTATTTAGATTTTGGGCTGTAACATCAAGCTTTCTATTCCGACAGTACTTTTGATTTATTTTCTTTTCTTGTTTCATATTTTTGGTGAAACTTATATGGTTAACTGAAAGGAGGTTGGCTTTCCTTGCAAAAGAGAGCACTTCTTTAACTTTTTCCCATATTTCTACTATAATTTAAAATATATAACAGATTTATAAGTACAGCTATCCTTGTGGTAGTCAGGCTTTCGATCTTCTCCTGGACAATGACACAGCAACTGCTGAAAGTCGACCCCAAGGAGAGCTGGTCCAGCGGTGATGTGGCTCTGTCAGCTTTTCCCTTTCCTCCACGTGGTCTATTTCTTTTTATTTATTATCAAATTCGTAGAATTTGATAAATAAATCTATCCACAATGTTTGAACTTTATATTATATCCCGGCATATATATTGTTTCCGCATACTATGACCAATGTTTAACCTTCACACTCCATGTAAACCAATTCAATGTTTGGATAAATATCTCTTATATAAGCCTTGGCTCTGGGCCCCGCGTCTACGTCCAATCGCCCAATCAACGCGCTCGTCGTACCTTGGTTAAATCCCGCGCATCTCCGTCAGACGACCACCGTCCGATGACTCTGCGCCAGATCGACGGCTCTCGTCGATATCGCTCGACCTCCAGCGCTGGAATTTTAACGCGCGATGAGAATACGGGAAGGCGGTTTTGTACTTCCGTCCGGTGCCACGTGTCGAAGGCTCTGTGGAATCGCTCCAATTCAGAAAATACCGCCTTTTCACCAAAAGTGGTGCGATATGGGCAAACCACTTTTCAAAACCACTCGCGGTTTTTTTCCCATAGTGTTTAACTATGATTCACGCCGGTTGCCCGATCCTCCTTGTTTTCTAACTCACGCCTAAACCACGGTTACGGTTCGAAGCAACAACTCTATTTCCTCACAAAGTGGGAATCTTCCAATTAAACACGTTCACGACCACAATCTCTCTGCACAGATCTCGCTTGTGGGTAGCATTGATTTAACAGGGTTTATTCGAATAAAATTAAGGGAAATAATAGATAGATGAATGCGGAGTCGATACAATGGTTCGACTCGGTAATTGTATATATATACACAGAATTCAATTGCTTCACAATTAAACAATTCTTTCACAGACAAGGATTCGGGCCTCTCCAATGGCAAACAAACTTAGAAACCATTTAACTGGAAACAATTGTAACACACAGAGTTTATTACAGAAATCTCTCTTCCTTCTACTCTCTCCCCTTTTCTACATCCGGAAAATACAATTTATACAATCAACATATGTCCTTTCGGTTCCTCTGTGAGGACCGTTATGGTAACTCAAGAGCCTAACTACAATTATTCGAAAACTAAAAACATGACAGATGGACTAACTATTCGACTTCTACAACTCTAACTGATCTAATAATACAATCAGCTAAGGTATTGACACCTAGCTGTAACAATTCAAATGTTTTCAAACCCTCCTAGCCACAACATGTGGACAAAACTCTTACATTGCTGGCTAGTGTCTAATGCCCCTGCATCAGACTCCCGAGGGCAATCTTCTTCATGGGCTCCTGTCCATGAGCTCTTCCACTGATCGGCCTATCTTCTGCAGCATTTCTTCAGTCGTCCAAGTGGCATCTTTCTCTGGCTTATCCTTCCATTTGATCAAGTACTGAAAGTACTCTCGTCCTCTGGTCCTTCTGAATGGTCTTTTATCCAATATCTTCTTTGGTTGCAATGGTTGTGCTGGGGGTAGCTGTTCTCTCCAATCAATCTGTTCCTTGTCTGCTGCTCTTTCTTCTGCACCATCATCCTCATACTTGTACAAATCTGCAACATTAAAAATGGGAGATATTCCAACGTCAGGAGGTAATTCAATCTCATAGGCATTTGCAGAAAATTTCCTAAGTATCTTGCATGGCCCAATCTTTTTGAACTTCAATTTGTTGTACTGGTTCTTTGGGAATCTCTCCTTTCTCAAGTGTGCCAAAACCTGATCTCCTACTTCAAAGTGAACTTCTTTTCTGCTCACGTCTGCTCTGTTTTTATATCTGATGCTGCTGCCTTGTAGTTGTTGTTTCACTTGTTCATGTATGGCCTGGATCTCTGAAGCAAATTCGTCACCATCTACACTTCTCAGCTCTGCTCTTCCCAGATTTCTTAACTCTGATATTCCTCTGGGGTGCATTCCATAAACAATATGAAATGGACTCTGCCCTGTGCTCCTGTTTGGTGAGTCATTATATGCATATTCTGCCTGGGGAAAAATATGATCCCACTGCTTGGGATGTTCCCCTGCAAGACTTCTCAATAAATTTCCCAGACTCCTATTCACTACCTCAGTTTGTCCATCAGTTTGGGGATGATAAGCTGAGCTGAAACTCAGTTTGGTACCAAGTTTCTTCCACAGTGTCCTCCAAAAATGACCCACAAATCTGGTGTCTTTGTCTGAAACAATTCTCCTGGGCAACCCATGCAATCTAACAACTTCTTCACAACAAGTTAGCAACATGGGTGGCATCACTAGTTTTATATCATGGAATAAAATGTGCCATTTTAGAGAATCCGTCCACCACAACAAAGACCGCATCATTCCCCTCTCCGAGTCTTGGGCAATCCTAGAACAAAATCCATACTCACCATGTCCCAATTTTATTGCCGGAATAGGCAAGTGAGTGGTACAATCCCGCATTCTAGCTCCTTCCTTTGGCATACCGCGCATTTTTGGTAATTCTTCACAAACTTGTCCACCTCTCGCTTTCCTCATCTTTGGGCCGTAAATAAAAGTGACTCACCAAACCATAAGTCTTATCAAGATTTCAAAGTGTCCAGCAAGTCCTCCACTATGCTTCTCTTTGATCAAATTTTCTCTCATGGAACATTTTGGTACACACAGTTGGTTCCTTCTGAATAACAAGACCTCCTGCAGGAAATAATCCAGCCACTGGCTTCTATCTGTTAAAACAGGCTTACTACATGCCTCAAATGCTTCTTTAAAATCAGGATCTGTTTTATACAATTCCTTGAGCAAATCAAATCTTGCAACTTCAAAATTAGTTTCTTGAACAAGCATGTGCCTCCTACTCAAAGCATCAGCTACTTTATTGGCTTGGCCACTTATAGTTTTCAAAACAAAATTAAAACTTTGGAGATACTCAACCCATTTAGCATGCTTATGTTTCAACTTGGGCTGCTGTACAATATACTGCAAAGCATGATTGTCAGAATATAATACAAACTCCCTGGACATCAAGTAATGTCTCCACTTCTTCAGTGCCTGAACAATTGCATAGAATTCCTTCTCATAAGAGGAATACTTTCTTCTGGTGTCATTCAAATTTTCACTGAAATATGCCACAGGCCTATCATCCTGACTCAACACAGCTCCAATGGCCTCTCCACTGGCATCACATTTTACTTGAAATGGTTTAGTAAAGTCAGGCAGAATCAAAACAGGCTTCTCCGTTATCTTTTGCTTCAGCAGCTTAAAATTTCTTTCTGCTTCAGCAGTCCATTTAAATGGCTGTTTGCTCTTCTTTATTGTCTCAATTATGGGTGCATTAATCTTATTGAAGTTTCTTATAAACTTCCTGTAAAAACTAGCAAGTCCATGGAAACTTATTACCTCAAAGACATTCCTGGGTGAAGGCCACTCCACAATTGCCTTAACCTTTTCTGGGTCCATCTTCAATCCTTCTGCAGAAACAACAAAACCCAAATACACCAACTCTTCCTTCATGAATGAGCAGTTTCTCTTGGTGCAGCTTCTTCAAAACATGATTAAGATGCCTCAAATGTTCTTCTCTAGTTCTGCTGAAAACTAATATATCATCCAGATACACTATCACAAATTTACCAATGAATTTTTTCAATACTTCATTCATAAGTCTCATAAAAGTGCTAGGTGCATTTGACAACCCAAAAGGCATTACCATCCATTCATATAATCCTTCATTTGTTTTAAAGGCAGTTTTCCACTCATCACCCTCTCTTATTCTAATCTGATGGTATCCACTTTTCAAATCTATCTTTGAGAAATATTTAGCACCACTCAAACAATCCATTAAGTCCTCAACCCTGGGCAAAGGGAATCTATACCTGATTGTGATCTTATTGATTGCTCTGGAATCAGTACACATCCTCCAGCCTCCATCCTTCTTTGGGCTCAATACTGCTGGTACTGCACACGGACTCAGGCTTTCTCTGATCAGCCCCTTGTCCACCAACTCCTGTACTTGTCTCCTCATTTCCTCGTTTTCCTTGGGAGTCATTCTGTAGGCTGCCTTATTTGGCAGATTTGAACCAGGGATAAAATCTATCTGATCGCTGATCTTTCTCACAGGTGGCAGCTCATCAGGTAAATCATCCACAACAATGTCACAGTAATCATCTAACATCTCTTGTATCTCTACTGGTAAATCAGAAATCTTTGTAGAAGTAAGAACTACCTTAGGTTTGCAAACTAAAGCAAAGCTTACCTCTTCTTCTTCTATCTACTGTAGATATTCCTTCCCGCTCAGCAACAAGGTCTTTGGATCAATCACTCTGCTGGATGGCTCCCCTTCTTCCATGGGTATCAATGTATGATGTACCCCATCTTTGAAGGACTTGTAAGTGTTCTTCTTGCCATCATGCACTGCTGCTCTGTCAAACTGCCAAGGTCTACCAAGCAGTATATGACACACATCCATGGGCATTACATCACACAGAACCTTATCTTTATATTTTCCCATTTGCAACTCTATTTCACACTGTTCTTTCACAACCAACTGATGTCCTTTATGCAGCCAGGACACCCTGTAGGGAGTAGGATGCTCCCTTGTCTTCAATGTTGGGAAAAATACTGAGAGGGGGGGGGGGGGTGAATCAGTATTTACTGCATAATCAAATCTTTTTACTTTTTCATTCCTTAAAACCCATACGCTACTTTCCTTCAGTAAACTAGCGTATATACGCGGATACCCTTTATGAAACTAGCGTATACACAGAGATCTAGATCTGTCATTAAATCTTTACTTATATTATTCCATCATTCATTCATCAGATGTTCAATAAACAGTAAACAGGTGCAGTAATAACAGAATAAACCATCACACAAAGCATCACACATGAACACCAGGATTTTTAGGTGGAAACCCAAATCGGGAGAAAACCACCGCTGCAGTTGCTCAGCCTCCAATATTTTATTATAGAGAAAACATCTTACAACATATGTGCTGGCGCAGACTTGACCAGCACGCAGGCACCCACCTGCGCTCGTTTACCAGCCTCTCCTGGAAGGGAGCTCCAACCCCCTGACTCGTTTACCAGCCTCTCCTGGAAGGGAGCTACGACCCCCGATCTCGTTTACCAGCCTCTCCTGGAAGGGAGCTACAACCCCCTGACTGAAGGCTACAACCTTCAGCACCACCTTGGACCACGTTTCATCAATTTTCACACTGGATCCAACAACTTCAATAGAACACCACTTGCAGGCCACATTTCATCATATTTTCATACTGGACTCTTTCCATACTTTTAAGCACAAACATACATCACCAACAGATACATATCAACACAGATCAGATAGCAGAAACACAGCAGAACAGATCAGATATTTCATACCCCTTGCTTCAGCAAACCCTAGTTTGCATACGCGCTTTTACTTCACCGATGTCGCGTATATACGCGCTTCCGTCCACACAAACCAGCGTATACCTCAGTGTATATTTTATTGCGCATACGCGCTTTCTCTTCGCTGAAGCCGCGTATATACGCGCTTCCTCCGCGGCGAAGTAGCGTATAGATATTCAATCATTACAGAGAAGCATACTTCATCAGATCAGATATTCAGTTCAGATCTACCCTTTTGCTTCAGACAGATGTTCGCCTAGATGCTCGCCTCATCACAGATCTAAGCCTTCCATAATCAGATCTAGCAAATACAAGAGCAATTCAGATCCAGATCCCCTTCTTCATCATTGGTGCATCATACATTCAGATTTATCATTCAAGTGTAACCCTTTCCATTCAGATATACTTCAGAGAGAAGTATTCATTCAAGCTCAGACATCTTGCACCCACACTCATGTTGTGCACAATGAATTTGTTCTCCTTATATAGGTTTATCCTTTTCAATACCATGAGCCCCTTTTTCAATACCATGGGCCAAAACAATACCATGAGCCCAAAACTACCTGGACGGGGTCAATTAGGCGGATCATTACCCAATACCATGGGTCAATACCATGGTGGTTACCCTTGGTTTTGCACTTTTGAGCGCTTTAGCCCATACGCGAATTGGCACGTTCTTTTCCGCGTGCATACGCGACTTCCCCTAGGCCAATCCGCGTATACCTAGAGACATACTCTTTTTCATCATAGAATCTAGCACATGCTGAAATCCTTTCTTTATTGCCTTCTGTACTCACTGTAGATACATCAGATTTCCTTCATCAAGAACATATTCTACCAAGCGCAACTTCATCAAGTAAGTTGCCATCATCTTCATCAAGTGAGTTGCCATTCAATGACAACACTTAGCATCATATTGCTAACTAACATCATATCACATCAGATTTACATCGTTTACCAAGTCCATCAAGTCAAGAATAACTTCATCAGGTGTATTGCCATCAAGGACAACACATGTCAACTGTCACATGTCTTCATCTTCATTTAGTGGGTTGCCATCAAGGACAACACTCTGCATCATATTTCCAACATTCAACTTCAATTTTTCTATTACCTCAGTGGAAACTAGATTGTCTGTGCTGCCACTATCAATGACTAGCTGACAGCATTTCTCTTGGACTTTGCATATGCTCTTAAACAAAGTCTTCCTTTGTGCAGGCTCAGTGACCTCTTTGGCTTGCTTCAACAGGACCTTATTTACCACCAAGGATTCTCCCCTCTCGAGAATAATTTCTTCTTCAATTTCTGCTTCTTCTCCAGCCTGGGCAACAACAACATTCCTTGGACCAGCACCCACATTCTCTGGACATTCATAGTGCTTGTGTCCCACTTGCTGACATCTATAACACCTCAATTCTCTACCCTTGCCCCTGTCTCTACCTCCTCTTCCTTTTCCTCTATAAGAACCCCTTCTGCCCCTTGCATCATCCTCTGTAGATGCATTCTGAGGTGAGCTACTGTTAGCTCCATCCCTGGGTGTAGCAGGCTTTCCTCTACCACCCTGACTTCCCTTCCCTCGAAAAGTACCTCTCTTCTTGGCAGACTGTTTCCTCAGGAGTTTCTCCTCTGCTTTCAAGGCCATCTGATAGGCCTCTTCCACTGTCTTGGGAGACAGGAGACCGATCTCATCTTGGATCTCCAGCTTGAGACCATTCACATATCTGGCAGTCTTCTTAGGTGTGTCTTGGAATTTCCCAGCCCTTATGCTTACTCTGTAGAATTCCTATGTGTATTCTTTTATTGTCAGCAACCTCTGTCTCAGGTTCTGCATTTGCTTATACAAGGTCAGCTGGTAATCACTAGGCAAGAATTTAACTTTTAATTTAGCCATCATCCTAGTCCAGCTTTTAATAGGTTGCTTGCCAACTCTCCTCCTTTCTGCCTGCACTCCATCCCACCAAAGTGCAGCATGTCCTTTCAGCTTTGTTACTGCAAACTTGACCCTTTTATCTTCACTTATTTCCTCATAATCGAAGCACTTGTTCATTTCATTTATCCAGTCTACTAGTTCTTTTGGATTTAGTCCCCCTGCATAGCTTCACACTTCAATTCTGGGCTTGCAGACCCCAGAACAGTTCTAAGGAGCCTCATGTCAGGAGGAATCTCAACATTTTCTTCGGCTTCTTCTATTTCAGGTTCACTGATGTCTTCCGGATCTCTGGGCTGTCTTCGTTCCATGGCATCCATTCTGGCCTCAACCCTCTGCAACATTCCCAACACCTCAGTGTTGGCAACAAGTCTTCTTCTGCTAGCACCTCTACCAACTCGGATTGCCATGTCAACAGAACAGCTTCAGGCAACTGCTCTGATACCACAAATGACGCAGCAACTGCTGAAAGTCGACCCCGAGGAGAGCTGGTCTAGCGGTGACGTGGCTCTGTCAGCTTTTCC
The DNA here is from genome assembly GCA_034641835.2 of Pinus albicaulis. Lineage (NCBI taxonomy): Eukaryota > Viridiplantae > Streptophyta > Pinopsida > Pinales > Pinaceae > Pinus > Pinus albicaulis. Next base: position 209,669,259 of record CM076576.1, on the reverse strand, counting down.
CTTTCCTCCACGTGGTCTATTTCTTTTTATTTATTATCAAATTCGTAGAATTTGATAAATAAATCTATCCACAATGTTTGAACTTTATATTATATCCCGGCATATATATTGTTTCCGCATACTATGACCAATGTTTAACCTTCACACTCCATGTAAACCAATTCACTATTTGGATAAATAACTCTTATATAAGCCTTGGCTCTGGGCCCTGCGTCTACGTCCAATCACCCAATCAACGCGCTTGTCGTACCTTGGTTAAATCCCGCGCATCTCCGTCAGACGACCACCGTCCGATGACTCTGCGCCAAATCGACGGCTCTCGTCGATATCACTCGGCCTCCAATGCCGGAATTTTAACGCGCGATGAGAATACGGGAAGGCAGTTTTGTACTTCCGTCTGGTGCCACGTGTCGAAGGCTCTGTGGAATCGCTCCAATTCAAAAAAAACCGCCTTTTCACCAAAAGTGGTGCGATATGGGCAACCCACTTTTCAAAACCACTCGCAGTTTTTTTCCCACAGTGTTTAACTATGATTCACGCCGGTTGCCCGATCCTCCTCGTTCTCTAACTCACGCCTAAACTGCGGTTACGGTTCAAAGCAACAACTCTATTTCCTCACAAAGTGGGAATCTTCCAATTAAACACGTTCACGACCACAATCTCTCTGCACAAATCTCGCTTGTGGGTAGCATTGATTTAACAGGGTTTATTCGAATAAAATTAAGGGAAATAACAGACAGATGAATGCGGAGTCGATACAATGGTTCGACTCGGTAATTGTATATATATACACAGAATTCAATTGCTTCACAATTAAACAATTCTTTCACAGACAAGGATTCTGGTCTCTCCAATGGCAAACAAACTTAGAAACCATTTAACTGGAAACAATTGTAACACACAGAGTTTATTACAGAAATCTCTCTTCCTCCTACTCTCTCCCCTTTTCTACATCCGGAAAATACAATTTATACAATCAACATATGTCCTTTCGGTTCCTCTGTGAGGACCGTTATGGTAACTCAAGAGCCTAACTACAATTATTCGAAAACTAAAAACATGACAGATGCACTAACTATTCGACTTCTACAACTCTAACTGATCTAATAATACAATCAGATAAGATATTGACACCTAGCTGTAACAATTCAAATGTTTTCAAACCCTCCTAGCCACAACATGTGGACAAAACTCCTACATTGCTGGCTAGTGTCTAATGCCCCTGCATCAGATGACCTGTAAATAATAAAAGAACATTTCTGACAGCAAGTAATGCTGTAATTTGCTTACTTCCTGTTCTCTATTATTTTCAAGACTATGACTTTGTTTCTTCAGTATAGGGTTTATCTTGATAGTAATTGCATCTCAAGCATTATGTCTTAACCAGTGTAACAGGACTCGGCGATTATCCCGATTAATCGCGAGTCATACTCTGCTCGGCAGCCAAACGAGCAGAGTCGACTACGCGCGAGTCAAAATCGGCGATTCAACTCGGCGATTCAAATCGGCGATTTTCCCGATTTTCCCGACTGAATCGGCAGTTTAGGGTTTTAGATTTTTTTTTTAAATTGTCACTGTCGGGTTTTAATCAGTCCCGCCGCGTCCGTTTCGCACACCCGCTCGCTGAGGATATCGTTCGTCGTCAATCGTGGTCGCTCGAGCCATCAAAGTTCACCGTGGAGCCATCAAAGTTCGAATTTCGTGTTGTCTTCCTGCGCGGAGGTTCGAGTTCATTATTTGACTTACATATGAGCAAAGGTATGCTAGTTCAGATTCTGAGTTTTATCAGCGGAGGTCTATTGTCGGCTTTCTGCCTTTAACAGTTTAACAGTTAACTTCAAAATTAATCCGGCTCCAATTACCATTGGGCGGAACCATCCATGGATTGTGCTGAACCTGAGGCAGTGGTTTCGAATCTGGATATAGATATCATTTAAATACCAAAAACAACTCATATCGATAGCATTTTCAAATGTGAGAACCCATATAGATATCACTTGCATATCGGAACAACAGAACCCAGATTCCATCGTATCGAAATCCTGTGTGTATCCTTTCCGGTTCTGCTATGTTTACCATATGATAAAACACCCTCAAAATTATTTATGATTGTTATGGTCTCTCCTTTTGAAGTTTGATCTCTGCTAGTCATGTTGGCAATTTTGGCATTGCCCTTTGTACAATCTTTTATACATACCGTCCATTGTGTTGTTACAACACATGTACAACTCACATTTGGTTTAACCGTATATCCCTTGCAACATAAATTTTCCCCCCACAATTTCTTAGGAGATGGATATAATTATTAATGCCATCTCTTCCTAGAAGAAGACAGAAAAGCAAATGACATTGTAACAAATAAAAGTGAGTAGGATTAAATCCAGAACCCAGAAATTAGAATGGATAAAGTTTAAAGTTCCTGTAGATGACCCAACTTCTCCCCACGAGGGATCTAAGAAGGCACCTTTCACAGACTAGGTGGATACCACAGTCAATCTCCTGACCTCAATGCAGAAAGTACCTCGCTTGGTAGCTCCCGTAGGTGTGATCTGCTGGGAAAGAAGCCAGTTCATCTTTGAAAGGAAGAGAACTTAGTTCCATTGGATAGTCAGATTGGTGTTTTTGGATTGGTGATTAGTCAGAGAACTTTATTTTATTTCATTTAGTTCCATGTTAGGTGCTTTTTCACTCTCCTACTTATCTGCATTTTTAATTTTTATTTATTTTTTGTCTTGCAGGCCGCAGGAGCCATAAATTAAACAAAAGCAGCAAAGCCACAACTTCAAATCTCGATTCTTCAATCTTAACAGAAGCCACAATTTAAACACAAGTCCAAAACAACTACAATGCCGAGGGAGAAGGATTTTGCTTGGGCTTATTGTGACAAGATTCCCGGAAGCGCCAAGCTCCTTTACAAATTTTGCAAAGCAGAATGTAGTGGAGGCATCTATAGATTCAAGTACCACATTGCACAGATACCTGGGCATGATATAGGTCTCTGCAATAAGGTTGACGATAATGTCAAACACCAAACAGTCTTGGCCCTTGACATGTTGACGCAACATAATGCTAAGAGAGCAAAGCAAAAACAAGAAATAGGAACTCTTGGAGTTGAAGTTTCTTCTTCCAATACCCCCTTTTCATCTCCTTCTATTGAGTCCTCAATGCCATTCCCAAGTTTCTCACACATGCCTCCAAGTCCAAGTCAAAGTCAAACTCAAGCCCAGAGGGATCATCCTGCATTCAACACTGGAGGTGGAAACATTAACACTTTTTTTGCTCCCCGCACAAAACCTGGTTCCCAACCTACCTTGGATGGCACTGGTTGGAAAAAAGATATCCATAGACAGGCAAGGAAAGCCATTGCTAACTTTTGGTACTATTCTGACATACCTTTCCATTGTGCCAGAAGTCCTTATTGGCAAGCTATGATTGATGCAGTCGTTGTTGCAGGTCCAGGATTCAAAGCCCCTACATCAGAGAGCCTTAGGACAGATTTGTTGTTAGAGAGTGTTGAAGATGTCATGCTTGTGCTAGTTGAGTTTCGTTCATCATGGGTAGAGACAGGGTGCACCATCATGAGTGATGGATGGACTGATCAGAGGAATAGAACTTTAATAAATTTCCTTGTATCTTGTCCAGCAGGCATAATGTTTCTCAAATCAGTGGACGCCTCAGAAAAGGTTAAGACTGCCCAACTTATTTGTGAAATGATGGAGGAAGTCGTTCAAGAAGTGGGAGAAGAACATGTTGTACAAATTGTCACCGACAATGCAGCGAATTATATGGCCGCTGGTAGACTTTTTGAGATTAGGCACCCCACTATTTTTTGGACCTCTTGTGCTGCCCATTGCTTAGATTTAATGCTTGAGGACATTGGTAAGCTTCATTGGATACATGAGGTTGTGGAGAAGGCAAAATCCATAACCAAATACCTGTACAACCACACTATTGTCCTAAACACCATGAGAAAATACACTGAAGGTAAAGAAATTGTTCGACCTGCAGTGACTAGATTTGCAACAAATTTCATATCTTTGCAATCTGTGGTTGAGCAAAAGATAAAACTGAAGAGGATGTTCTTGGGACCTGAGTGGATGGCATCTAAACATTCCAAGACCCTTGAAGGCATTGAAATTGTGGCACTTGTGTTTAATGACGGTTTTTGGAAAGATGCTGAAGAGATTATTGCTGTGACAGAGTCCCTTGTCAAAGTTCTCAGGTACTTCAAGTCTTTTAACTTTTTTCATTTTAAAAATTTCATTTCAAGCTTCTTTTTATTTTCAAAGTTTCATATTTCATTAATTTTGAAAGCTAACTTTCAGGATGGTTGATGGTGACAAACCTGCTATGGGTTACATTTATGAGGCGATGGATCTCGCAAAGGAGGCCATCAAAAGAAGATATGGGGATGAGGAGGCAAAGTATTTGCCTCTTTGGGATATTATTGATGCACGTTGGGATAGGCAATTGCATTCCCCTTTACATGCTGCTGGGTACTTCTTAAACCCACAGTATTTTTATGATAAGAGCAAATTTAATGAAGATGGGGAGGTTGGCAGAGGACTTATGACATGCATTGAAAGGTGCTCCCCTGATCCAGAAATTCAAAGCCGTGTCTTTTCCCAACTACAGGATTATAGGATGCCAGCCAAATTATTTGCCTATACCAGTGCTATACGAGTAAGGACTAGGATGCTGCCAGGTACCCTGAAGGCTTCATCAATTCATTAAATTTGTTTAAAATTTATTTTGTATGTTAAATGTTTTATTAAATTTTGTTTTCTTTTAAGTTTTTATTATTTAGTACTTACTACTCACAAACACTTGGCATTTGTTAGGTCTTTGGTGGCAAAATTTTGGTAGTGATACCCCAGATTTGAAAAGATTTGCCATTCGAATCTTAAACCAATCATGTAGTGCTTCAGGTTGTGAGCGCAACTGGAGCATGTTTGAAAAAATACATTCTAAGAAGCGCAATCGATTGACACAAAAGCGCTTAAATGACCTTGTATTTGTCCATTATAATCTACGACTTCGCAACAAGCAAATACTAGGTGAGAGCCTGAATTTGAAGTTTTCATAATTTGATTTGCACTTTAAAATTTAAACTTTAAAGTTCAAACTTTAATTTACATTTCAATGTCTCACGATAATGACAGGTTTGGATCATTCACCAATCGACCCTGAGGAGATAGATCTGCAAACTACAAATGCATCAGATTGGGTCCAAATAGAGGAGGAGCCTCCTCTTTTAAGTCTACATGACTTGGAGAACTTAGAGAGTCAAGCAAGTGAAGGAGTGGGAGGAATTGCTTCTAGTTCTCACTCTTAGAGTCTTAGACTCTCAGTTATTGATTTTTTACTGATTTGCTTGGCAGTATTTTCAATTTTGTAAACTTTTAGAAGCATGCGCTTCTGGTTCTATGTAGTCACTGGTTAGGACTCAGTACTTCGGATCATGTTTGGACTCATAACATATATGAGATACTTATTCATTCATGATATTTTCGACATCTATTGATATTATGCATTGTTTGGACATGGCTTTATTGAATATCAATGAAAAATATTTGTTTTAATTCAATTTATGTGTATATCTTTATTTATTGAATTTGCCGATTTTTTCCCGATTTTTTCCCGATCCGATTCAAACTCTTCGCTCTTTTGCCTCGCCGATTTATTGCCGATTCCGAGTCTGGTAACATTGGTCTTAACAAAAGCATTTATAGATCTCTAAACCTGTCTTGACAAATGTGCATATTATTATAAAAAATACTGAATCCTGTGTATTTGCAGATGGAGTAACCTATGTCATCGGGCCTTTGAATGGATGAATACATTTAACTGTCTTTCATATATATAAAAGAATATCATGGATAATCCAAGGAATGGACAGTCTTATTTGAGCTCTACAAGATCATCTACGGACAACGGGAAAGCATCTTTTAATAAGAATATGGTAACATGCTCTGAGCTCTGGACAGATGGGCTTATCTGTGCATTTGAGTTTGTTTCTGGACGTAAGAGGAAATGTAGGGGCAGATCCAGTTATAGAAACCCACTAACAACTGAAAAACATGGTCAAAATATAACCAAGGTTGAACAAATTTTTCATCCAAATGATTCCCCTGAAATCAATAGAAGTGGAGGTTATTTGCAGCACAAGAAGCCTGCTGTTGTTTCAACAGATAAATATGATCAGCTTCCAGATTTGTTACATTTTGAAGAACCAGCCCTTCAAGAGGGCATGACAGACACCAGAGAAAGTCGAATTGCAAGAAAATCTGATGGTGGGGATAAAGTCCAAGAATGTTATTGGGTTCCAATTGGATGGGCCAGACTTAAGGAACTTGTCCAGATGGTGCAAGTTGATGCAGAGCAGGATTATCAGTCAGTGGAGTACACTGATGAGGAGGATTCTTTTACTGTTGCAGATGTCGCAGCTCCATACTGGCAGAGGCCAGTAGGGCCAACTTGGTGGTGCCATGTCAAAGCAGGTGACCCTACCATTGATTCATGGTTAAAGAATGCTCAGTGGCTGCATCCTGCAATCAGTCTTGCTCTGAGAGAAGAGAGTCGGTTGATCAGCGAGAGAATGAAGCACCTGTACTACGAGGTAATAGCTCCTTTGTTTTTTCTTGCTGTAATCGAGCCTCATGTTGGACTACTTTCTTTCTTTGTGTGAACTACATAAATTGGGACCTTTTTGGTGATATTATATTCATGCATCTTTGCATGGAAGAAGGATGAAAATCCGTGTTTAATCCAAATCTATGTTTCAATATTTCTTTATCAACTTTATTGTGGATAAAAACATAGACACGCACTTTGGAAATCTTAGATGCTGGTTTTCTCATCTCTTTAAATGGAGGGATTGGATAGAAAAAGGTTTATTGTGGTGCTGAGTAGAACACCAGCATTATTTATCTGGGGAATTTTTACTGTGTAATAATCTACCAATGTAAATCTGTACCACATTTAACATTTCAAATTTCATTTTTACTTGTTTTTTGTGTTGTAAAATTCGACCAAGGATGTAGCTGTATTACCCAGTCTATCCAGAATGATCTAGGTGGTTACAGTCACCAATGAAACGTTTCTTGTACTGCTGCAAATTTACTGGTGCATTGTAACAATGAAGAATCCCAACCTTGAGAAATCCATAAAATCCTATGCAACTCTGATGCAGTGGTCTGTGTGGAATGGTCTTTTTTCTTTTCTAATTAAAAACCTGCCATCATGCATTAGATAATAGCAACTCGACACACTACTAACCTTTTGAACTTTTGGGCAGAATCTGCATAAAACTTGGATTAAGTTATTGATGCAACAATGTACAGATTACAAGGTTTTCTTTATCCAACTAGACTCCTCAATTCTACTTCCTCCAGATTTTCAATCTTCGACTCCTCAATTGGACTCCCTGCTCCCCTCGACTCTCTCCACTGTCTATTCTTTATTTATCAATCAGTTAAAAAATATTGGGTCTTTGACGCTTGACTTGAGTTGTTTTTCCTTCAGATTCAGCAATTACTAGTCGTATGTGATGCTTGTGCTTCCTCTCCGACTCACTCTCTGTTCATCTTAATAAGGGGAGAAACTGGGGGCAGGGTGTGCGCTCCATCAATGCGATCATTAAAAGGCAAGCTGGGGCCAATTTTTCATTAGTTTGCATGTTTTCTTTGGTGGGTTTTGTTATCGCTTGCCACCTACACCTACCTACAATTAGCGGGAAAAGCCTTTAACCCCACAATGTGTGGTTGGTGGCAAGGAACTCAGAGAAGGGGCTGTCATCCTGACTCTCTCCGTTTAAGCTATCTCCTAGGCTAAGTAACCGGATACTCCTAAAATGCCCTCGAATCCCCGAATCCACGTATCGGACACCTCTACGTATCGGATTTGGCCCCAATTCGAAGGATACGGCGTATCCGTACGGGGTACGGTCGGGATACGGCATATCCGAACAAGGATATGCCGTATCCCGACCGTACCCCATCGGATACGCCCGCGGGTTCAAAAAAGCGTTGTTTTTTTATTATAAAGGGGGGCTTTTTCTCATTGTTTTTCACCAATTGAGGAGGATTTTTCAGGAGAGGGCATCAAGCCTATGGCCCTAGTATTTATATATGATTCATGCTAATGTTAAATTCTTAAAGTAAAAGTGACAATCTTTTGTCACTTTTACTTAAATTTTTAACATTACCATGAAATGACTCAGGATGTTTGAAAGTGGTTTCGACCTCATTGGATTTCATATGGAGAAAGTAGAATTTTAGATCTCATTCAAAATCCAGCAGACTTATCAGTTTTTTAGGATTTCAGGATTGGGCTATTGCAATGTTTCCATCGAATTTTGTCATGTATTAGGGTATGGAACTCGTATTTAATCAAGAGCACCAATCCATTTGGCAGTGTTCTTATGTAACACATTTTGATTCTGATGACTTAATGAAAAAACTATAGTATTTTACTATCTTCAATCTTGTCTTTCTGAGTAAATTTGACGATTGTATCATGTATGGTGTATCAATGTATCATTGTAATTTGTATTATAGTATCAATGATGATGTATGACTCATGAGTATCTAATATCTATGTTTGAATCAATGAATTTTGTATGAATTTGTGCAAAAAATATCTAATTTTTAATATATTAATATATATATATATATTTTTTTTAAAATATATATATATTTTTAATAAAATAATATATAACGTAACGTATCCCAGAAGTATCCTGTTCCGGGGTCACCGTACCCGTATCTGATACTTCGAATCCCGGTATCCCCATATCCCCGTATCAGGTGACTTAGCTCCTAGGTTAGCTATGGGGGGTGGTCCCTAAATGGAAAACTATTTTAAAGATGTGAGTTTTCTAGGAGAGTTGTTAGAGTTAAATAGATTACTTCTTCAAATTTATAAGCAAAAACGTGATATGAGCAATAACCATCAATACGTAAGATAAATATGAAACATATGAGAAACCAGTGCCTCTAGAGTATTTCTCTTTGAAATGAAAATGTGTTTGCTTAAATGAAGTAAAATTCTTTCAAGATAAACATATTTTTGAATGAAAGCATGAGATGCAATTAAACTAGATTTGGATGCAATTAATCTTGGTTACTTTTAATCTAAAATTCCTAACCTAAGTGAAAAGCCCTCCTCTTCTACTCTTATCAAGGGGTAAAAATAGGGGTGACTGTAAGAAAGAAGGGGCGAGGGCACGGAGATGTCATTAACAATACCCGTCCCCTGAGTCTTACGAGCCAGCGTGTGCCTTCGTTCCTAGAAGGGGACAAACCACCTTCATAACTGCAGGGTCACGCACCTTTACCTTCGTACCAAATGGAAGAATTTTCCAAGAAAGTCTTTTTCCTATGATTTCTATCAACCAAGCTCATGTTTGAAGGTAAATTTTAAATATGCAACTAAGTGAGAATGCCTACTATGATATGCAAGTAAGTTTGCAAGTGCTATGTAAAAAATGGAAATGCTCTTAGTAAGATTGTTCCACAAGATCACTTTATATATTTGCTCAAGTAAACATAAGATGCATAAGCGTCAAGATCATTTAAAATTGTGATGAATCAATTAAAATCTTGATGCTTATGAGCAATTAATTTGCATGTAAAGTAAATTGCAATGCTTTAAAAATGAAATGAGGTTGATCCAACCTTGTATAAGCAGTTCATCAGATCATTGATGTACCTGGTCAACACTAGACCAGACTTCTATTATGCAGTGAATACCCTCAGTCAGTTCATGGTGGAACCTGGGAGGGCTCATTGGGCAGCAGCCAAACATGTTCTCAGATATTTGATGGGGACATTCGAGTATGGGTTGAAGTACACCAAGGGAAATGAAGTCCAGTTGAGTGGGTTTACAGACGCAGATTGGGCTCGAAGCATAGTAGATCGGAAATGTACTAGTGGGCACTGTTTCAGTCTCGGATCAGGAACGACTTCCTAGTGCAGTAGGAAACAAAAGTCCATCGCACTAAGCTCATCTGAGCCAGAGTATATGGCAGCAAGCATAGCTTCGTGCGAGGCCATATGGCTTCATAAACTGCTCTTGAAATTACTCAAGAAGAGGATGGAACCGACCAGCATTTTGTGTGATATCCAGAGTTGCATCAAGCTCTCTAAGAATCCTATGTTTTATGACTGGTCGAAGCAGATTGACATTCGGTGCCACTTCATCAGAGACTACGTCCAACGGGGAGTTGTGCAGTTGAGGTACACTCCTACAGGAGAACAGGTGGTATATATCCTCACCAAGGCTCTGAGTAAGATTAAGTTTACTTACTTCAGAGAAAAGATGGGGATGGTTGAGAACCCTTTCCAGTAAAGGAACGGGTGGTCTACAGTACGGATGAGGCAGTGGTAGAGACCTCTGTTTTAAAAAACGGTTGGCTCAACTCCGACCAGGCCTAGTCGACCGAGCCATTAGGTTGGTCGGTCCGACCAGGTACAAAACCAGCTAGGTTGGCCGGTTTGTTACCGAGCCGGCCGGTTTTTGTACCGGCTCGGCCGGCTCGGTAACAAGCCAGCCAACCAGGCCTGGCCCGAGTTAACCAGGCCGAGCCAAAACAGCCGGCCGGTGGGCCCAAAAAAAGCAATTTTGTGGACTTGAAACCGGATTTTATTCCGCTGTTAGGTTTGTTTGAGGTTTTCTGAAGAGTTGTGGAGTTGGTTTTTGGAGCAGCTTCATGGTAATGTTAAATTCTTAAAGTAAAAGGATGAAAATGAAGATTAAGGAGAATGTCTCCTTTTACTTAAATTTTTAACATTACCATGAAATGACTCAGGATGTTTGAGAGTGGTTCCAACCTCATTTGATTTCATATGGAGAAAGTAGAATTTTAGATCTCATTCAAAATCCAGCAGACTTATCAGTTTTTCAGGATTTCAAGATTGGGTTATTGCAATGTTTCCATCAAAATTTGTCATGTATTAGGGTATGGAACTCGTATTTAATCAAGAGCACCAATCCCTCTATGTACCTTGATGACATGATGTTAGTGACAATGACCAAGAACAATATGTGATCATAAAAGCATGAGATACAATATAGGGTTTTAATACACTAATGGAGGATGGAATTCAAATCATCATCCTCATCTAAATACCCTAGAATCCACAAACCCTAAAAATTAGGGTTTCATATGTGAGCTAGGGTTTTCCATGAGCCATCTAGGGTTCTTATTCAAATTAAACCCTCCATCAAAATAGCCTTAAAACAAATAAAAATAAATAAATGCATTACGCATACTATGAGAGAGACCATACCTTTGATTTTGCGTTCATACAAGTTGCTACAGGGATTTGCTTCAAAGTGCCTTGCACTTCTTCTGTTTGTCAGACTTTCAAGGACACTATCATCTTTATCCAAAGGTGCCAACATAGAGGAGCTACATACTTTTCTTAGATGAACTTCCTTTGCTTCAGCTGCTAGACAAAAATAGAATCACATGAAGGGTTGCCACTAAACCTTCTTAAAATCACATCAGCTGCTAGATAATGAGCAGCTTAGTCAACAATATGACATCATGGAGGGCTTTTAATATTCTTCAAAAATCATTTTCAAATTGATGTCTAAAGAGACCATCCCTTCTCATAACTGCATTTTGTATTTTCATTGACTTCAAGGCACCTTTTATGAATGCTTCAAAGACATGAATATATATTAATTATTGATTTACAAGTCGGCTTCGATGGAACTAGCTTATAATACTTGTGTGTGTGTGTGAGAGAGAGATTGTAATAGTGATAAGGACTCAACCTCTTCTTCTATACACAAAATAGGGTTCCTTGATTTTACTGATATAGATCACAAAGGATGCCCGCTAATTGTCTTTTTAAGGCTACAATTCATATCTTGCAAACGTATGTATACAAGATCTTGGCTTCCTTAAATTATGGAGGGCCTTAGAACTGTCCTTTATAATGATGTGCCTCTAATTCTAGGACAAGTCCTCCTCACGATCATTGATAGGATACCACCCTTCTAGTTGTAAATGAAATCACCTTTTAAGTCCTCATAGTCCAGTGACCACAATGTCAAATGCCAAATTTTTCTTTAGATTAGGGGATTTAACTTTCTTCGGAACAATGAGAATAACAAATTCATAACAAGGATGCACTGTTGATCATATGTTGTCTTTTGTGACTTATCTATATTGTAATGCTTTGTGTTTGGAAACATGAATAAAAATCTTTAAATTTATGTTTTTGTACAAAAAAATTAATATTTAATATATTTTTTACAAAAACCGAGTCATTGAAACCGAGTCATTACCGATTCGGAGTCATTACCGAGTCATTACCTCGGCCTGGTAGCTGACCGATTCCGTTTTTTAAAACATTGGTAGAGACAATGTCACAGGCAGCAATACAGTGGGCCGCAGTGCAGAGTTGAGAGGCAGCAACAAGGACATCAGTAGCGCATCAGATGCTTTAGAATCAGAGCAGCACAGTTGGTACCTCGCTTGAACATTTTCCTCGCTAAGAGGGAGTGTTGATTTTTATAGCATTGGAAAGTGTTCCAGGTCTCAAATTTTGAGGAGAGGCTTGGATAGCAGTATTCCAGAGAACCCATAAATCATTTGTGGAAATTCCACTCAGATTTTGCTTTATTAAATTATTTTAATGTGATCCCTAAGTCTAAACTTAGGGAAATTAAATAATTAAAGGGTATTAATAAAGCAGAGTGTGAATCTTCTAGAAAACGAACATCAAGTCATATTTTAATTTGGGTCATTGATTCATCAACGAGAAGACTATAAGAGAAGGCTTGAGGGTCATTTTCAAAATAAGCCGGGCACATTCTCAGTACCCGAAGGAAATCGATTCTGAAGCAAGAGAATTAGATTTCAGTGGGTGAGTCTATGGAGGCGAGGTTGCAGAGACAGAAGGAGGAGGCAGAAGTCAGCAGATAGAAGAAGAAAAGAAGGATGTAGGGAAGGCAGTGCTGAGCAGCAGCACTGGCCCTCCACGCAGGCTTACGCAATCCAGGCAGGGACTGTGCAGAGGGGCTATGCAGATTGACGCAGAGGGTGCAGGAGGTCATCCCGTGTGTCAGGAATTCTTCCGGATTGTCCGGAAAATTCACATCAGGTGTATGCTATTTTATTTTGCTCGTCAGGACTTCTTAAATGATCTTTTCACTGTTGAAGATAAATACAGACCCTCAACTGTTGGACTGGTTTTCCCACATTGGGTTTTTCCGGGGACAATTGTCTAAAAATAACTATGTTCATGTGGTTGTTTCTATTGTGCTATATGTGTTATTTTTGTTCTTCTGCTTTGGATTAGAGTGAAGTACTACAGCTGTATTTATTTCAAAATTTACTGAAGCATCTGTAAATAACTTATCAAATAAGTAGGCGAAATAAATCAATTATTGTAGTATTAATTTTCATAGTGAAAATTTCACACGGATCTGCTGCTCAAATCTTGGAAAACCTGAAATTCCCTGGTTAGGAACTTCTCGAGGAAGAAAATTCCCTCACAGTGCTGGTTCTTTCTCTTCTGACAACTTTTCGCTCGACAAAGTCAAGATCTAATTGCAGAAACTGCGTCCCACCAGCTCTGCGCTGAGGCTCTGCATTGCTCCTTCTGCCTTGGAAAAATTCCGATTTGGAAGCCCTTCCTCTCTTTTGACTCTCTAAGAGAGAGACTTTCCCAGAAATTTCAGCCCTCCTGGCCTAGACTGCGCAATCCCTTTGGGGATTTGAATTGCTGCTTTCTGCAGCTTTTCAGCCTCCGTCTCAGTGCTGGATCTACTCTTCCTGTTTCATAATCAATTCTCTGATACCATGTGAAAATTCCAAGATCTAGATCTGGAATCCCTTCTGCAACAAACTGAACTACTTCTCCTACTTGTAAATTAAATTTAACTAGCTATTTGCAGATTACTTTTGAAAATATCAAAGAAGTTACTAAAGCAACCTTCCCTTAATTAAATTACATGTGAAAACAATAAATTTAGCAAGAGAAATAACATACACAGGACACCATTATTTTTGGACAAACGTCTCCGGAAAAACCCAATGCGGGAAAACTAGTGCAGCAGATCTGAGGGTTTTCTTATTAAGCAACAATTATTCTGGATACAACTCTAAATGTCTCATCAGACGATTCAGTTACAGAGAAATACTGATAGAGAAAAATATAGTGAGTATATGTAAATTTTTTAAGATGTTCTATGCTTGATGCAGCTTTACTTTTTATCCCAATATCAGTCAGCAATCACATAAACAATAAAGTAAAATGCTAATAGAACATACCAGTAGATCGACAGAAGACAAGCCAGAAATATATAAATGTGTTGGTGTGTTACGGCGGTCAAAAAGACGCTTCAACCAACAAAGTCTCAATATGGTCAGCCCACCAGAAGTGTCACACAACCTTCTAGGACAGTTAAAATAGTCAACCCCAAAAGGCAACAAAATTCAACGATGTCAGTCAACGGTCAACGCAAACAGCAATAGCAGCAAGGTCAACGTAGCCAAGTCAAAGTCAATGTCCAGCCTCAGGAATAGTGCCAAAAATGCGGATTTAGAAAATCAAAAGTTTGGGAGAGTTTCAGGTCAATTTGACCTTGCGTTGACCAAAGTCCACGCTGGTCAACGCTGCTGTAAAAACCCTAGGCCGAAAATAGAAATATGTTTTAGAAGAGAGGAATAACCTGTTTCTGAGTTTTTTTATATTAACCCAACATTTCGGACTTCCCAAGTGAGTCCATCATCAGGGGTAGACGCCAAATGTATTTTGAAAAGTTGAAGAAATATGTTGCTTGCTGAAATTTCCCACGTGTGAAGAGAAGAGCCTCCAAGGTGATCGAACCAATCAGATGAGGAGAGAGAAATGTGTGAGGATGAGATGAGTGAAAATGTCCTCCAACGTTGACCAATATATATCCATCAATGAGGGTGTGTGACATAACTGCTAGGGCACTAAACCTTCAAGCCGACATGCACATATTTTGAATAAATTCAAAATAAATGTTCTGCTCATCGGATCAAGATGATCTTTAGATCGATCTTGCACCTCTCCGAAAGAGGAATCCAATAAAAATATTGGCATCTTCATCTGAGCATCACAACATGGAGTTTGGACCTAGTTGTTCAAAATCAACAATATACTTCACTCTACAAGTCTCGGCTGATCCGGTAGCTGAACTGGCGAAACCCCAGTTCCCTTTGCACTGCCTCTGTGCAGTAGACGCGTAGGCCTACGTGGGGTCAGATCTGGAGATGCATCACCCATTCCCCATGATCTTTCAGTCCTTCTGGAAAATCGATCCAACCCTCTTGGCTCAGATCTAGATTTCGCTAGCTAAAACTCGAACTTTCTGCTGAAAAACTGCACTGCTTCTGCGTGGTGCCTACGTGGCCCTGCGTCACCCCTTCTAGGTGCTGCGTCTCTCACTCTAGGCTCTGCACAACCTTCTCTTCGTATTTCTTTGCCTCTCTGCTATTGATCCTTGGCCCCGGAGAAGATCCTCCTGCCAAAATTGTCTCTGCCCCTCTACTGCGCTGAAGAATCACTTAGATCAAAATTTTTGTCTGAGCACTGCTTCGTTAGAAGATTCAATCACTGGACCCTTTCGTTGTCTTACAAATGACCCTCAAGTCTTCGTTTATAGTCTTCTCGTTGAGACTTCAATGATCGAGACTAGATCTCCAATCAACGACTAAGATTATATTGAACTTGATCTGCTTTTTCTAAAAGTTTCACCCACAATTTACATTAATACTCATTAATTATTTTAATTTCCTAAGTTAGACTTAGGGTCTTGATTAAAAATAGTTAATCTTTCTCATAAAACTGTTTCCGGGTGGAATTTCCCAAAACAATTTCTAGGTTATTTGTAATGCATGTGTCTAAGCCTCTCCACAAAGTTTGAGACCTAGAGCACATCCAATGCTACCCAAAATCAACACCCAATCTTTGTAGCTCTATGGGGCTACAACACCAAGTCAACCCGCCTCACTCTTGGAGGTATATCTGTGAACATAGCGAACTCTTCCTCTAGCCTAGAGAAAAGCTAGTCTATTTCTGCGGATGCTGCCATCTGGTCTTGCTTCTCCTGCTTGTCCTTCTTCCTGAGAGGACATTGGGTACTGTAGTGGCCAAACTCGCCACACCTGAAGCACTTGACCTTTGATAGGTCCTTCTTCTTCTTCTTCGTCTACTTCCCTTGCCTCTGTCTGGGACCCTTCGATGCAAGGGCCACATTCTCCGCTTCCTTCTCACTCTTCATGGTCTTGTTGGTGCTACTGATGATGGTGCTCTTTTCTAGAGCTTGCCTCAACTCTTCCTGTTGCAGATTGGCCCACATCTTGTCCCAACTAGGAAAAGTTTCTCTACCCAATACACTTTGGACAAACACTTTCTAGTCCTTTGAGACACTATTTAGTGCCAATTGTACAAGCTCTGTGGGTTGGGGTGCCTCCCCAATGGATGACAACTACTCTCTAACCTCCTTAATCTCGGACCCCATCCAAAATCATCTGCTTAGCCTTCGCCATTTCCTTCCTATACTCCTTCAGCTGATCTGCATCCTGGGGAATTGCTATAACGTTGTTTATGTAGGATTTCAGGCCATATTCATCTAGAAGGAAGGACATCCTAGCCTTCCAGATGACATAGTTGGAGGCTCCCTCCAACCTATCCTGATCTAAGCCCTATCGTGGCCATCTCTAAGACTATTGAAAACTCCCTCTTTCCCCTTGCTTGTCTGCTGCTCTACTACTCGCACTTCGTTCTAGAATGCACAGATCTGCTAGTTGCTACCGCCAATCTGTAACTGGAAATTCGAATTTATGAGACTCGAAGTTCCCTGAGAGAAATTTTCCCTCTACTTTGTGTGCTTTTCTCTTCCACCTTATGCTGATTCTGCAACTGTAAACTACTACAAAACCCTCTGCGTCCAACAAGAAATTTGCTCAATGAAAATATGAGTGGTTGTTTCTCCCTCTAGCTGTTGGAATCACCATCCTGGGCAAATCGATTTTTTCTGCCACTATTGCAACTGAAAAATTGAATTTCTGCCCCAACAATTTGGCCTCCCTGTCAATGACCTATGCAATCTCTAGGAATTTTGGCCCGCTACTCCCTCTGCATAGTGAAATTCCCTTCTTCGCTCTTGAGCTTCCTAACTGATCAATCACGCTCTGATACCATGGGAAAATTTCAAGTCTGAAATCCTATCGCAGCAACTGGAAATTATTTTCCTAATTGTTAATTTATTTAACAATTTATTTGCAGTTTGCTACGAAAAATACCAAATAATTCATACTATGATTTTCATAAATAAATACTCCGCAAGAAAAATGACACTGTTATTTTTGGACAAAAGTCTCTAGAAAAACCTAACTTGGGAAAATCGGAGCAGTAGTGAGGGTTTTATTAATATGCAACAGTGAGAAATTTTGAGTACAATTATCTAGATAACGAAATTTGGCTATCCTGCAGAGAAAATACTGGCAAAAATACTAGAGGGAAATTTACCCTTACTCCGGGCAATTCCGGCTCTCGACTGTCATTGAAAAGCAAGTCGTCCAATTGGGCATGCGCAGGGCCTTAATCAACATGAAGCTTCCTGCTAGAATTACTGGCTATATTGTCTTCTAATCAAACCGTCCAGCCTGTTGCTGGCTGGGAAAATTCTTCTCTAGCACTTTGGGACTCCTTCCCAACCTCTAGAACTAGGGACGTCTTCCCCTCTCAACAAATCGAACTACCTTCTAAGGCTTCTACGTTAGGACTGTGCATCCTCCTGGATAAACTTCGGCCTCTCTGCAAATGCACTCGCTGGATCTAGAAAAATTCCTCCAACCTTACTGTCCCTACTCCTCACTGTCTTTGCTTCGATCTCTAGCTCTCTGGCAACTGTTGCTGCTCTCTGGAAATCGATTTTCCAACGAAATCGAACTTCTGAAGTGTCATCTCCATCACCACATCGATCCCTTCTTATATCTTCCTGTTGGGACTCCAACGACCAAGATTAAATCTTAATCGATGGCTCAGTTCATTTTTTGATCGATCCGTGTAAGTTTCTAGAGAATTTTGACCTTTACTTAATTAATTATGACTAATTAACCAATTTTCCTAAGTTTAGAGTTAGGAAACATTAAAAAATAAGTTAATAATCTAATTAAGTAATTTCTAGCAGGGATTTCTAGAATTTTTTTTTGGGTTTTGCACATCTCATGTATTCTAGCCTCTCCATCAAGTTTCGTGACTAGAATACATTCGATGCTACAGAAACTAACAATCGTGATGTAGAAAGTGTTAGTTTTTGTAGAATCGGATGTGTTCTAGCCACAAAATTTTGTGGAGACGCTAGAATACAAGAGATATCCAAAACCCAAAAATCTTTTGTGGAAATCCTGCCTATAAATGACTTAATTAGATTATTAGTCAGTTTTTAAATATTTCCTAAGTCAAAACTTAGGGAATATGGTTAATTAATCAGAATTAATTAAGTCAAGGTGTGAATGATCTAGAAACTCACACAGATCGACTTCAAGTTAATCCTAACCATCGATTAATGTTGAAATTTGGTTACCGGAGGACAGGTGGTTCCCTAAGGCTTTGATCTTTGGCCTAGGGAAAAGTGTCCAAAAGAATTTAATTTTTTTCCTAAAGTGACTTTATAATTTTTATAAAGTCAAATCTAATTTTAAAGTGACTTAAAGTGATAAAGTTACTAAAGTGACTTTATAAAGTTATAAAGTCAAATCTAATTTAAAAGTGACTTTAAGTGATAAAGTTACTAAAGTCTAATTTTAAAGTGACTTTAATAAATTCAATGTAAAATTAGAAAGGAAAAGTGACTTTGGAAATAAATGACTAAGTGGGTCTTTATTAAAATGGGGTGAATTAAAAAATAGAAAGTGAGATTTAAATGAGCATTTAATCTCAACCCTAGATCTAAAGCTATCTCAGCCATTGGATTTAGGGATTCCCCAAAAGTCACTTAGGGTTAGGTTAAAGGAGGAAAAGGAGGGAAAAGGTCATTCATTCTTTCATGAGCAGATTGGGAGAAGGAGAGAAGGAGAGCTGGAGATTTTTCTGAGCAGTGAGAAGAAGGGCAGCAGTGAAGAGATTTCAGCAAAGGTACATCAGCATTTATTGGCACACATACCGAGGCAGAAAATCCGTACAGCAAAGGAGAGGCAGTGTTTCCAAGTGAGGAGGCACAAAAATCGAGGAAGAGGGTGCAGCAGCAAGCACGCACTCCAAGGCACAAAAATTAGGGACATTTTGCAAGGAAGAGGGTGGCTGTCATTTTCGGCACAAAAACCGAGGAAGAGGACAGCAGCGACAGCTCTGTTTTTTGGCACAGATTTCGAGAGAGGTTGCCATACAAAATCTGTATAGTCCGTACAACAAAGTACGACTATTTCGGCACACTTCTCGAGGTGGCCGTACAACATTTAATGCTGTCCTAAGGTGCTGTAAATTTTCTGTTTTCTGTTGTTGCTGATTTGGCACAATTTCCAAGGCAGTGTGCAAACACGGAAATCGAGATAAGTCTGTAAATTGGTTGCTAGAATTTTTTCTGAGTTTTTCCTGTTTCACTATAAAAAGCAATATTCAGAAAAATAAAAGAGAAGCTTTCGAACTGGTTTTCCCCAAGAGTTGTAGGGGGTTTTTCCAGGGTCATGTTGACCAAAAATATCAGTGTTAAATGTGTTGAATCGTTGTTTTATGCTTGCCGATTTTTATTTCTGCATTTTCCAGCATTCTGTAAATTTTCCAGAATTTGTGTTTTCAGCGAAAAATTATTTTCCAGTTTGTTGAATGTAAGGATATGGGAAAGGGCATTTAACTATTTGGAGAAATAAGCTGAAACTGAAAACCGGGGTGGGAAAACAGGAAATTTCTACATGGTATCAGAGATGGAGACTGATAGTGCAGCTGGATATCTCACAAAGATTACTAATGTGAGAGATGAGTTGGCAGCGATTGGAGAGGTCATTCCAGCCACTGAGTTGGTGTGGATAGCAGTGAATGGCCTCCCCAATTCATGGATGAACTTTGCTGATGGGGTTTGTGCACGTGAGACCCTTCCCACATAGGAGAGGTTTTGGGATGATTGCATTCAGATAGAGATCAGGAAAGGTCAGCTTGGGGCAGCCAAACCAGTTGAGCAGGATGAGGATGTAGCACTGTTGGCAGGAGGCAAGAAAGGCAAAGGCAAGAAGCAGGCTTCCACAAGCAATGGTGGAGGCAAAGGCAAAGGTAAAGGTAAACAGGGTAACACACAGAAGGACTATTCCAAGGTGAAGTGTTGGAATTGTCAGAAGATGGGACACTATGCAGTTGTGTGTCCGGAGAAGAAGAAGAAGAAGGGGAAGAACTAGAGCATGGCAGCTTCAGCAGAGGTTGAGGACTTTGCAGATCGTTTTGACCGGGAGTTTGGGTTCACTGCGTGTGAGTCCTCTAGTGCGGGATCATCTGCCATAGAGGTTCAGAGGGAGCATGCATTTCCCTCGATTAGCAGAGCATCTTCGGGTATCTGGTATGTGGACAGTGGGGCTTCACGTCATATGACAAGAGTCCGTGAGTACTTCTCAGAGCTTTCAGAGAGTGGCACTGATATAGAGGTAGTACTCGGTGATGACAGAGTTGTTAGAGCAGTCGGTGTGGGAACACTGACATTTCAGAGGGAGTCTAAACCTCCCTTGAAGGTGTCAGATGTTCTTTATGTGCCAAGGATGAGGAAGAACCTCATATCCGTCTCAGCTTTGGAGGATAGAGGATATGAGGTACTGTTCAGGGGAGGACAGGTGTTGATGTATCCCAGGGGCACTCCAGCTGATTCAGCTAGAGTGATAGGTGTACGTCATGCAAAGGTGTACAAGTTTGCATTTCAGTCCCTTTTGGCATTGAGCAGTAGTACCGACAGCAGAGCTAGCAGTTCCGAGTTGTGTGAGATTTGGCACCGCAGGATGGGGCACATGTATCATGGAGCCTTGAGGACTTTGCGGGAGATCACTACGGGTGTGGCAGATTTCAGTACTGATCACTTTGATACTTGCAGAGGATGTGCGATGGGCAAGTTTGCCAAATCCCCTTTTCCTAGCAGTGACAGCAAAGCGACTGGGATACTTGATTTGATTCATTCCGATGTGAGTGGTCGGATGTCTCATGTTTCATTGAGTGGATATGAGTACTATGTTTTATTCATTGATGATCACTCCAGGAGGACCTGGATTTATTTCTTGAAGACCAAGAGTGAGGTCTTCAAGCGGTTTCAGGAGTTCAGAGCTCTTGTGGAAACACAAACAGGTCGGAAGATCAAGTCCCTGAGGTCGGACAATGGAGGAGAGTACACCCTTGGAGAGTTTGTTGACTATTGTGTGGAGGCAGGCATTAGGAGGGAGTTCACTGTTCCTTACAACCCCCCGCAGAACGGGGTTGCGGAGAGGAAGAACAGATCCATCGGAGGGGCTGCCAAAGCCATGTTACATGATCAGGGGTTGCCATTGTTTTTGTGGGCAGAGGCCTGCAACACTGCTGTTTATTTGCAGAACAGGAGTCTGCATCGTGCCTTGGGGCATATGAGTCCAGAGGAGGCTTTTTCTGGGAAGAAGCCTGATATTGGTCATCTTCGTATCTTTGGGTGTATCACATACTCCTACATACCCAAGGAGAAGAGGACCAAACTAGAGCCCACCGCAAAGAAGGGTATCTTTGTGGGCTACAGTGAGACCTCAAAGGCCTTTCGGATTTACATTCCTGCACAGAGGAAAGTTGTTGTCAGGCGGGATGTGAAGTTCGAGGAGGATAGGGCCTTTAGGAAGTCGCGGGAGGTAGAGTATCTGGATCAGCCAGACCCTCAGCAGCAGCTGAGTCAGTCACAAGGATCCAGTGGGCAGGGATCAGGAGGATCCAGAGGTACATCTATGACGATGTCAGGTCCGTCGCGGGAGCAAAAAGGGGCTCGCGCAGTCGCAGGGGTGGTGCTTCTGGCAAAGATGCAAAGCAAACACCACAAAGCAAGCCACTAGGGGAGTCCACCGATGGATAGCTTCAATACCGTACCTCAACTTCTATGTGTTCAAAAAAGAAAGGCAGGAGGACAACAGAGCGTACAGTGGTGTCTGTGCCCTCGATGATGATGAGGAGGAGGAGTTTCATTCTCCAGAAGGAGAAGTGTGCTTCGTGGATCCTGATGCCCAAGTGGCTTCGGTGGACACCTCGAGAGAGGCCACATCTGTGGCCGGGCCTAAGAGGCCGCCGTAGAGAGCAAGACCACCCGAGAGGTTTTGTAGCTATATGGCAATGGCTACCAGCATCCTTGACTCTGAGCCTTCTAGTTATGAGGAGGCAGCTAGCCAGCAGGTCTGGAGAGAGGCCATGCAGGAGGAGTATTCTTCTATCATGAAGAATGATGTTTGGGAGGTGGTGCCTAGGCCCGAGGGCAAATCCGTGGTTACTTCCAGATAGCTTTACAAGGTAAAGCATGCTGCAGATGGCAACATTGAGAAATTCAAAGCGAGCTTTGTGGCTAGAGGGTTCTCCCAAGTAGAGGGAGTTGATTATGAGGAGACCTTCGCTCCCGTGGCTCGATATACTTCGATCCGCTCCATTATATCGATAGCAGCAGAGATGGGTTGGAAGATCCACCAGATGGATGTGAAGACCGCATTTCTCAATGGCTTCACACAGGAGGAGGTGTACATTGAGCAGCCACAGGGCTTTGAGGTGCATGGGAAGGAGTCCCATGTGTGCAGACTGAAGAAGGCCCTTTATGGCCTGAAGCAAGCTCCCAGAGCTTGGTACTCCAGGATAGATACATACTTGTAGGAGATGGGTTTCACAAAGAGTGAGGCAGATCTGAACCTTTACTATATTGTGATAGGTGAGGAGCCTCTCATTCTGGTGCTGTATGTGGATGACTTAGTCATTACAGGTGCAGAGAGACTCATAGAGCACTGCAAGAGAGATCTTGCGGCGCAGTTTGAGATGAAGGACATCGGCTTGATGCATTACTTTTTGGGTTTGGAGGTGTGGCAGGAGGAGGGGCATTTCTTCCTGGGACAGGGGAAGTATATTGTGGACATCCTTGGCAGATTCCACATGGAGGATTGTAGACCCATGTCGACACCGATGATCACCAACTGGAAGAAGCTTCATGCTTCGCATTCCGAGTTGGTGGATCCCACATTGTACAGACAGCTGATTGGTTCCTTGATGTATTTGGTCAACACTAGACCAGATATTTGTTTTGCAGTCAACACGATGAGTCAGCTTATGTGTGAGCCTAGGAAGGTTCACTGGGTGGCTGCAAAACACATTTTGCGATACTTGCAGGGGACAGTGGATTATGGTCTGGACTACAGGCAGGGGGATGGAGTGAGATTGGCAAGTTACACTGATTCTGATTGGGCAGGTTGTGCTTCTGATAGGAAGAGCACTTCAGGGTACTGTTTTGGGTTGGGTTCGGCAGTGGTGTCATGGTTCAGCCGGAAGCAGCAGTCAGTAGCATTGAGTTCAGCGGAAGCAGAGTATATGGCAGCCAGTATAGCTAGTTGTGAGGCCATCTGGCTTCGCAAGATGTTGTTTGGCTTATTTGGTCAGCCGTTGAGACCTTCAGTGATTTACTGTGATAATCAGAGTTGCATTAAACTCACGAAGAATCCAGTATTTCATGACAGGTCAAAGCATATCGAGATCAAATATCATTTCATCAGAGACTATGTTTAGAAAGGAGTTGTGAAGCTTGAGTATATTCCCACTGATGAGCAGGTTGCAGATTTTCTTACCAAAGCCTTACCACGGGCAAGCATGTCTACTTCAGAGATAAGATGGGTGTGGTGAGGAACACCTTCCTCGGTAAGAGGGAGTGTTGAAATTTGGTTACCGGAGGACAGGTGGTTCCCTAAGGCTTTGATCTTTGGCCTAGGGAAAAGTGTCCAAAAGAATTTAATTTTTCTTCTAAAGTGACTTTATAATTTTTATAAAGTCAAATCTAATTTTAAAGTGACTTTAAGTGATAAAGTTACTAAAGTCTAATTTTAAAGTGACTTTAATAAAGTCAATGTAAAATTAGAAAGGAAAAGTGACTTTTGAAATAAATGACTAAGTGGGTCTTTATTAAAGTGGGGTGAATTAAAAAATAGAAAGTGAGATTTAAATGAGCATTTAATCTCAGCCCTAGATCTCAATCTATTTCAGCCATTGGATTTAGGGATTCCCCAAAAATCACTTAGGGTTAGGTTAAAGGAGGAAAATGAGGGAAAAGGTCATTCATTCTTTCATGAGCAGATTGGGAGAAGGAGAGAAGGAGAGCTGGAGATTTTTCTGAGCAGTGAGAAGGAGGAGGGCAGCAGTGAAGAGATTTCAGCAAAGGTACAGCAGCATTTATTGGCACACATACCGAGGCAGCAAATCCGTACAGCAAATGAGAGACAGTTTTTCCAAGTGAGGAGGCACAGAAATCAAGGAAGAGGGTACAGCAGCAAGCACGCACTCCAAGGCACAAAAATCAGGCACGTTTTTCAAGGAAGAGGGTGGCTGTCATTTCCGGCACAAAAACCGAGGAAGAGGACAGCAGCTACAGCTCTGCTTTTTGGCACGGATTTCGAGAGGGTGCTGTACGAAATCCGTACAGTCCGTACAACAAAGTACGGCTATTCTGGCATGCTTCTCGAGGTGGCTGTACAGCATTTAATGCTTTCCTAAGGTGCTGTAAATTTTCTGTTTTTTGTTGTTGCTAATTTGGCACAATTTCCGAGGCGGTGTGCAGGCATGGAAATTGAGATAAGTTTGTAAATTGGTTGCTGGACTTTTTTCTGAGTTTTTCCTGTTTCACTGTAAAAAGCAATATTCAGAAAAATAAAAGAGAAGCTTTCGAACTGGTTTTCCCCAAGAGTTGTAGGGGGTTTTTCCAGGGTCATGTTGACCAAAAATATCAGTGTTAAATGTGTTGAATGGCTGTTTTATGTTTGCTGATTTTTATTTCTGCATTTTCCAGCATTCTGTAAATTTTTCCAGAATTTGTGTTTTCAGCAAAAAATTATTTTCCAGTTTGTTGAATGTAAGGATATGGGAAAGGGCATTTAACTATTTGGAGAAATAAGCTGAAACTAAAAACCGGGGTGGGAAAACAGGAAATTTCTACAATTAAGATTTAATCTTGGTCGTTGGAGTCCCAACAGAGGATTATAAGAAGTCAATGGGCAATTAGAGAGGACACTTGAAAGGTTTGATTTCATGAGCAGATCGATTTCCAGAGTAGCAACAGTGAATTGCTGGAGAGAGAGCTAGTGAGATCGAAGCAGTGAAGAAGAGGGGCAGAGACAGTGAAGTCAGAGGAAGGATTCCAGATCTGGTGAGTGCATTTGTAGAGAGGAGAAGAGCCACGGAGAGGTCGGCGTAGAGGCAACACAGTATGTTAGGTCCCTATATCACTAGTATAGCCCCTTATTATTGTTAGTGTAAACCCCTTATTGTTATTATTGTACCCTTGTAACCCCCATTTTGTTATTATTGTGCCCTTAAATTATTATTGTTAGGTCGGCTAGGATTACATTGTGGCCCACTAGGATTACATTATGGCCCCATGGACTCCTATATATAGGAAGGAGGTTTTGTGAATTGTATCATCCAAGAATTGTTCATTTATGTAATGTATTGGAGGTTTCCCCCTCGAAGTGGCTCATTTCTAAGGCGTTTATATCTCTTTTCTTCTCTTTTGAGTTGGTTACACAACATTTGGTATCAGAGCTTTGGGATTCTAGGGTTTCGCTGCTCCAAACAGGTCATCGTGGCATTTTCGCTATAACTTTTTTTCTACGAAGCTTCAGAAGCTGAAATTTCTAGGGTGCGAAGCTGAAATCTTGAGGAAGGTTGTCTAAAAATTTCAGATCTTGGTTCGTAATATTTGAGGAGATATCATCTGTGGAAGTTAGGTATTTTTTCAGGCTCATAAACAGGTCATCGTGGCATTTGCGCTATAAATGTTTTTGTACGAAGGGTCAGAGTCTGAAATTCATATGGTACGAAGCTGAAATCCTGAGGAAATTCGTCAAAAAATTTCAGAACTTGGTTCGCAATATTTTTGGAGATATGATCTGTGGAAGGTAGTGCTTTTTCAGGCTCCTGAATTTCATCTCAAAGAGGTGATCGTGGGAAAAGTTCAATAACTCGCTCTCTGAATATTGGATTGGAGTGCCGTCAAAAGTGGTCACAAGTACATAGCCTGTAGTTTCTTCTCTATCAATTTCAGAGACAAAGGACAAAACAGTGACACGTGGCAAGTCGTACAAGTTCGCTCTACTGAACCAGTCCAGAATTAGGTCATTGTGGGAGATTGGACACAACTTTTCCTTGGAGCATCAAAATCAGGTCAGACCTGTGGCATTTGAAAGAAGCTTCAGAGGGCTACTACAGGGCTGAATTTTAGATATCGAAGATTTTCAAGCACAGAGATAATACAATTTCAATATCGAGCTCCTCAAATCTAGTAAAAGGTGTGTATTTTTTTCCCGAATTGCATAAGTCTTGTTTGAAGAATCAAGTTGAATTGATTGCAAGGGCCTATTGTAGAATAGATATCAATATTGGAGTCTGAAATGGCCCCTAAAAAAAATTCAACACCCATTAAGCCTTTAGAAGGCTCTACTATTACTCATGAAGATGAAGAATGGCAACATGACATGTCAAAATTACAAGAGCAAATGCAACAAATTTCGCTCTCGCAAAGAACAACAAAAAATGAAATGGAAGTTTTGAAGAAAGGCGTGGAAACTAAGATGAATGGTTTGGAAGCTAAGATGGATGGCATGTAAGTCGGCATGGAAGCTAAGATGGATGACATGAAGAATGATCTAAAAGCATACATGGAAGGCTTGATGACAAGCTTAAAACCAGAAATGATTCCTAATGGCGGAAATATAGGAGAAGAACCTCCCGATGAGAACAAAATAAATGTTAATCATGATTCCATAAACTCGAATGTTGGCGGAAAGAACCACCATATTCCAAAAATGGATATGAGGAAGTTTGATGGAAAGGATCCTGTAACATGGATACTACAGATGGAGCAATATTTTGATCTCCATAATGTGCAAAACACGCAAAAGGTACGCATTGCAACTTTACATTTAGAACAAAATACAGTTGTATGGTATCAATGGCTTTGCTCCCGTAAAAAAATTGTCACTTGGTCAATTTTTACGGAGGAAATGATAGCACATTATGAGGATACAAAGAGCAACACCTTCTTTACCTAATTGATAAATCTCAAACAAAAGGGTTTAGTGGGGCAGCACATTGAGGACTTCCAAAAATTGAATATAAGGGTAACTGATCTTACAGAGGAACACATGATTGATCTCTTCCTAGGCACTTTAAAGGATAACATCCAACATGAAGTTCGCGTTTTGGAACCTGATTCATTGGAGAAGGCATTCAAGTTGGCAAGAAAAGTTGAATGTAAAATTATGGCGACAAGGAAGCCTACCACTCAATTCTATAAAGAAGGAAGTGTTGCTACGCCTAGATTTCCACAACCTACAAGGTCGACACCACAACAATTGGAAGAAAAAAGAGCAAAAGGGCTTTGCTACAGTTGTGATAGAAAATACACTAAAGGTCATAAGTGTGCTGAGAAGAAATTATTTTACATAGATTGTGAAGAGGAAGAAGAAAATGAACAAGAAGAGGATATACACCAGGAACCAGCTCTAGAAGAGGAAGAAATGAATCCGACCATATCGTGTAATGCACTCGCAGGAATTACCACTCCTCAAACTCTCAAGATAGAAGGACATATCAAGAAGAAAAAGGTAATAGTGTTGATTGATTCAGGTAGCACCCATAATTTTATTCATTATAAGGTAGCCAAGGAATTAAATTGTTTCCTATACCCAGCACCAGAATGTCAAGTGATGGTTGCAAATGGAGAAACTATAAATTGCTCTGGAAAATGCCATAATATCAAGCTAATCATGGGGGAATATGCATTGACTAGTCCAATGCTTTCCATTCCTATGGGAGGTGCTGATGTTGTACTAGGAGTACAATGGTTACAATCTTTGGGGACGGTAGCTTTTAATTTTCAAGAACTTTTCTTGAAATTTTTTTCAGAAGGAAAGGAAGTCGAATTACGGGGTATTGAAGGGAAGCCGGGAAGGATAATAAGCTCTAATGTCATGACAAAGTTTCTAAAGAAAGAACAACGAGGCGTAATTGCACAATTATGCTCACTAGAAGTTCCGACATCAAAATCATCTATTTCTGCAGATCTCCAACAAGTCTTGGAAAATCATTCCAAGGTGTTTGAAACTTCCAAAGGACTCCCACCTATTCGTGATCATGATCATGCTATTCATTTGATTCCAGGAAGTGTTCCTCCAAACATCAGGCCTTATAGATATCCTTACTTCCAAAAGAGCGAAATTGAACGTATGATTGCAGAAATGTTAGAGGCGGGTATAATTCAACCCAGTCAAAGTTCTTTCTCTGCTCCTGTATTATTGGTACACAATAAGGATGGATCATGGCGAATGTGTCCTGATTATAGGGAGCTCAATAAGCTCACCATTAAAGACAAATTTCCCATTCCTATGATTGATGAATTATTGGATGAATTACATGGAGCAATTTATTTTACCAAGTTGGATCTTCGTTCAGGATATCATCAAATTAGAATGAAGACCGAAGATATTCCAAAAATATCATTTCGAACTCATGAGGGTCATTATGAATTTTTGGTCATGCCTTTTGGCCTTACCAATGCACCTTCTACATTTCAAGGGTTGATGAATTCCATTTTCAAACCCTTCCTTAGAAAATTTGTGCTAGTATTTTTTGATGATATACTAATCTACAGCAGGTCTTGGAAGGATCATGTTGAACATGTTGACAGTGTGCTCAAACTATTGCAGGAGAAACAATTATATGCAAAAAAGTCCAAATGTTTCTTTGGAGTACAAGAGGTGGAATATCTGGGTCATATTGTATCTCACGAGGGGGTTGAAGTGGACCCTAACAAAATTAAAGCCATTAAGGAATGGAAAGTTCCCACAACCATAAAGCAGTTGCGAGGATTTCTCGGGTTAACAGGGTATTATCGCAAGTTTGTTAAGAATTATGGGAGAATAGCAGCACCTCTAACAACATTATTGAAGAAAGATGCATTTTTATGGACTCCTGAAGCAACTAAGGCCTTTCAACGTCTTAAAGAGGCAATGTGCCTAGCACCGGTCTTAGCTACACCAGACTTCACAAAAACCTTTATTGTGGAATGTGATGCCTCAGGAAATGGAATTGGTGCAGTTTTAATGCAGGAAGGAAGACCCATTGCTTTTAAAAGTCGTCCAATCAAAGGAAAGTATTTACAGAAACCTATTTATGAGAAGGAAATGTTAGCAATACTACATGCACTAAAGAAATGGCGAACTTACCTAATGGGAAGACACTTCAAGGTATAAACTGATCATGATAGTCTTAAACACTTTTTGGAACAAAGACTATCGTCATAAGAACAACAAAAATGGGTCACAAAGATGTTGGGTTATGACTTTGAAATAATCTACAAAAAAGGAAAGTTGAATGTTGTTGCAGATGCACTCTCAAGAAAGAATGAAGAGGTGGAAGCATTGCTTTGTGCCATTTCTATTATCCAACCAGATTGGATAACTGAAGCAAGAGATGAATGGAA
Source organism: Pinus albicaulis (assembly GCA_034641835.2). Classification (NCBI taxonomy): domain Eukaryota; kingdom Viridiplantae; phylum Streptophyta; class Pinopsida; order Pinales; family Pinaceae; genus Pinus; species Pinus albicaulis. The sequence continues at coordinate 209,639,568 of CM076576.1, read as the reverse complement.
GAAGGACAAAGATGTATGGATACTCATTCAAAATTTACAGCAAGATCCTAGTACATCTGATACATTTAGTTGGAAAAAATGATTCCTTATGGTACAAAGATTTCGAAGAAGTGGAAGAACTTACCCACCGAAGATTCTACATGGGAGGATGAGAATTTTATACAGAAGCACCCAGAGCTACTCAAGCATTGAGGACAACACTTTTTTGAAGGAGAGGGGCATGTTAGGTCCCTATATTACTAGTATAGTCCCTTATTGTTATTAGTGTAACCCCCTTATTGTTATTATTGTACCCTTGTAACCCCATTTTGTTATTATTGTGCCCTTAAATTATTATTGTTAGGTCGGCTAGGATTACATTGTGGCCCACTAGGATTACATTATGGCCACATGGACTCCTATATATAGGAAGGAGGTTTTGTGAATTGTATCATCCAAGAATTGTTCATTTATGTAATGTATTGGAGGTTGCCCCCTCGAAGTGGCTCATTTCTAAGGCGTTTATATCTTCTTTCTTCTCTTTTTGAGTTGGTTACACAACACAGTAGCCTCTAGATGCAGTTTCGATTTTGCTGGGGAAAGACGAGTTTTAGTGCTAGAAGCTGGACAATGGTTCTGGAGGCCGGGAGAGACATTTTCCTGGAGAGCAGTAGACCACTCGGCTTGAGGAGAAGCTGGTTCGAATTGAGTGTAGAAGGGACTGCGCTAGTGTGAGGCAGTAGCTGCGCAGAGCCAGTTTGGACAACTCTTGGAGCTTAGGTTAGAGCCCATATTTTCCTTTGGAGTGAGGAAATTTCCCCACTAGATTTTTCTTGCTAGTATTTCTCTGTAGGATTTCCAGTATCGGCATGTTGTTGTACTCATATTATTTTCACTGCTGCTTAATATTAAAACCCTCATTTGCTGCATTGGTTTTCCTGAGTTGGTTTTTTCCCGGGACTTTCGTCCTAAATTAACTCTGTTATTTTATGTGTGTGTTCTAGCATTTCTTCGAGCATTTATTCTTCTACAATTTTTATTTGTGAAGATTGCAGTGTATTTATTTCAGTATTTAACATAGGAAGTTGTAGATAAATTGTTAAATTTAATTAACAATTAGGAGAAATAATATTAGTTGTTGCAATAGGATTCCGATTTTCGGAATTTTCACATGGTATCAGAGTGCAGATGATCAACCGAGGAGCTTAGCAGCGAAGACAGAAAGAGTTTCATTATTCCATGTGGGCAGCAGATCGAAAGCCCAAAGGCAGCGCAGTCACTCTGCCAAGAGGCCGAGTCACTTGAGGAGAATTCGATTTTTTTGAGTGGGATAGAAAAATTCGATCTCCCCAGATCAGGGGATTCCAGAGGCAGAGGGAGCAACCCAGTATTTTTGCAGAGAATATCTCTAGCTGGATGCAGTAGTTTTGCCGCAGTTTTCTATAGCAAAGCTAACGTCGGGTGGAAGGAAGAAGAGCACACACTGAGGGAAAATTTTCCTCATGAAACTTCTAGTCTCAAGAAGTTCGATTTTCCTTAGAGATCAACGGTCGTTGTGAGCATAGTCTCTCACTCCAGAAGGGAGTGTGAATAGTTGAGCAACAACTGAGCAGAACGGAAGAGGAGATTTTCGACATTTGTTGAGATGGCCACTGTTGGGCTTCGAGATCAAGACAGGTTGGACGAGGCTTCCAACTACGGTTGATGCAGTGGTAGCAATTCCCACAGATGCAGATCAGCTGAAGGATTACAGAAAGGAGATGGTGCGAGAAAAGAGATTGATCCTAGATGGTGTCCGGGATCATGTGGTCTCACATATCGCTGACAAAGATATTGCTAAGCAGATGTGGGATGCTCTTGCCATGCTATACCAGGGCAGTTTCGAGCAGTGGGAGATGTATCTTGAGGAGAAGCTGAGATGCATCCGGATGCATAAATGGGAAGGAATAGACCCTTTCCTCACCAGGATTCAGGAGGTTCGGGATCAGTTGTTGGTTGTTAGGGCAGTGCCTCAAGCTTTAGAGTTAGTGCGGTTGGCGCTCAATAGCATCTCAGAGGATTGGCAAGTCTTTGTCCAAAGTATATTGGGCAAAGACACGCTACTACGATGGGACGGGATGTGGGCTGACTTGTAGTAGGAGGAGATGAGGTGAGCTCTTTTGAAGAGCTCCATTAGTGGCAACAGCAGCGGATCGAAGCAGGTGAAGGAAGAGGGGAATCTGGCCCTCGCATCTAAGGGTCCCAGTGAGGGACAAGGGCAACAAAGGAGAAAGAAGGACCTGTAAAAGGTCAAGTGATTCAGGTGTTGTGAGCTAGGCCACCACAGTACCTATTTTCCTCTCAGAAGAAGGACAAGGAGGAGAAGTAGGGCCAGCAAGCAGCTTCAACAGAGATAGACAAGGTTTCCTCCAGGCTGGAGGAAGACTTTGCTGTGTTCACCGATATACCTCTAGGAGTGAGGTGGGGTGTGAAATTTTCACTATGAAAATGATTACTGCAGTAATTGATTTATTTCGCCTACTTATTTGATAAGTTATTTATAGATGCTTCGGTAAATTTTGAAATAAATACAACTGTAGTACTTCACTCTAATCAAAAGCAGAAGAAAAAAAATAACACATATAGCACAATAGAAACAACCACATGAACACAGTTATTTTTGGACAATTTTCCCCAGAAAATTCGAATGTGGGAAAACCAGTGCAACAGATGAGGGTTTGTATTTATCTTCGGTAGTGAAAAGATCATTTACAGAAGTCCTGACGAGAAAAACAAAATAGGATACACCTGATGTGAATTTTCCGGACAATCCGAAAGAATTCCTGACACACGGGATGACCTCCTGCACCCTCTGCTCAGTCCCTACTTGGACTGCGTAAGCCTGCGTGGAGGGCTAGTGTTGCTGCTCAACGCTGCCTTCCCTACGTCCTTTTGCCTTTCTTCTTCTCCGTCTCTACTGACTTCTCCCTCTTCCTTCTGTCTCTGCAACCCCGCCTCTATAGACTCACCCATTGAAACCGAATTCTCTTGCTTCAGAATCAATTTCCTTTGGGCACTGAGAATGTGCCCGGCTTAATTTCCAAATGATCCTCAAGCCTTCTCTTATAGTCTTCTCGCTGATGAATCAACGACCTAGATTATATCTTTAATCAATGGCTCAGATTAAAAGATGACTTGATCTTCGTTTTCTAGAAGATTCACACTCTGCTTTATTAATACCCTTTAATTATTTAATTTCCCTAAGTTTAGACTTAGGGATCACATTAAATAATTAATTATTTTAATAAAGAAAAATATTAGTGGAATTTCCACAAATGATTTCTGAGTTCTCTGGAATACTGTTGTCCAAGCCTCTCCTCAAAATTTGAGACCTAGAACACTTTCTGATGCTATAAAAATCAACACTCCCTCTTAACGAGGAAAGTGTTCAAGCCAGGTACCAACTGTACTGCTCTGATTCTAAAGCATTTCCTGATGTCCTGGCTGCTACCTCTCAACTCTGCGCTGTTGCCCTCTGTACTGCTGCCTGTGACACTGTCTCTGCCTGTAATATTCCGAATAGGAAATAAACAGCAATACAAAGCAACATAAACAAAACTACAACAAATAGAGATGCACCATAAAAATCACTACAAACATTTTAGAAAAGCTGAGCCATTTTATTATATTTCTGGAAATAGGGAATGGGTACAAGAAGGTGATCGCAATGATGGCACCTTGGCTTGCTCAAGGAAAGCTGAAATATCTCTCCAAACCCTGCTATGAATGACTGCTCCTCCTAGTGACTGCGTAACTCTCTGGGCTGCTGCTGCTAGAAAGTGTTGCTATTGGCTGGAATGGAGTTGCTTTGTGGGGCTGTGCCCCTGCTCAGAAAATAATGAAACTACGGCTATGAACTCTCCTCCCAAAACCCAGAAAAACCCAGGAAGGAATTCCAGAAAGGCTGACCCCGGAATTTGACCCCCTTGGGAAAATTACGCACTCCTGGTGAGTACGCTGGCCTCTGGACTGAATAACTAGACTGCTGGCCTCTCATTGCTCCAAAACATAACTTGGGAAGGGTTGATCCCCTCACACTTTTCCTGGACTGAAACTCCTGAATCTCCCTCACTCCTGGAGCTACTCTCCACCAAGACTGCATAATCCCTCTGAGTGATTGCATTGCCTAATGAACTGCGTAACTCCTGGATGTTGGCTCTTCATTCTCTGCTCTGAAAACTGCTGGTGAAGCTCCTCACCTGAGCGGGCACTCGAAGTCCCCCGAGGCTGAGGTTGGGATCTCTGCTCGGAGACACCTGCATGCTAAACAACACTTGCAGACTTAGCTAAACAGCGTAGCGTGCTGTAATATTCCTAATTAGCATTGCTAATTGGAATATTTCATTTTTGTTTAATTTTGCCGCTTTAGCTAAAAATAATAAATAAAGTGAGAAATAAGAGGGGTCATCTCACTTTACAAAATAAAGTGCTTTCCTAGTTGATTGACGTTGTAACTTAAAGGGGTGGCCTTGGGGCTCCACACGTGTATGAGGGGAGGCCTCACGCTGACCCAAGGGTAACTGCGCAGGCCAAGGAGGGTGAAGGACGCAGTTAAGGTTTTGGAGGGAGTTTAGCAATATAAAAGGAGGGGCTTCCACTTCATTTGGCATTGTTGATATGATATTGATATTGAGAGCTAGACTTCTGTCTACTTCAGCACGCCGGTTGTTTAGTCGGTCTGCAGCACTGTTTAGTGCGAACTGAGTGTCTCCGGTCGGAGATCTCACCCTTGGCTCCGGGGGACTTCGAGTGCCTGCTCGAGCAAGGTTTTTCCTTCAGTTTCAGTTGATGATTTGCAGTGGATTTTTGGGTGGACGTTTTGCAGAGGAGTTGCCATTCTTTTGTGACTACGCAGTCTAGGAGAGAGGACGCAGTCCCAGCTAGGGAGGACGCAGTTATTGAGAGCAGGGTTGTTGTGTGGGGATTTGGCAGAGATTTCAGCGTTTTCCAGCCCTGAGGAGTTTTGCTATTTCATCCGGAGGGTTTGTAGGTGGATTCAGCCCTTTTTGCCAGCGTTTTCTTGGGCTTCAGCGCTGTCACTGGGAGAGACAGCGTTTTCTCTGGAGAGGGTTTATTTGGTGCATTTTCGGAGGTGGAGCATTTGCTTCACGATTTCTGGGTTTTGTCCGGAGGGTTGAGATCAGCTAGCCTTCCAGTTTTCAGCTCATTCCAGTGAGGGGATCAGCCCCTAGCTCCAGTGCATTGCAGCAGCAGCTTTCTACGGCAGTTTTTCCAGCCAGCTAGGACGCAGTCCCTATTGCAGCCATTCCTTATTCTGAGAGGGTCTCCACTTGCCTAGGGCAAGGATAGGTGCACTCATTCTGATTATCTTTGTACCCATATGCATATATTCTCAGATTAATAAAATGGCTTAGTGTTCTGGCATTTCATGTGTATTTGTTCCATATTCTGGTTCCGGCATTTTGTTCTATATATCTGTCTGTTGTATTTCTGTGTATTACTGGTTATTTCCCGTTGGGGATATTACACGTGCTCAATATTTGTTCGACAGAAATTCTGAAGATGAATGATAGAATGAATGAGAGGCTAGGCCCTCACTCCCTTTTATGCTTGAAACCCTAACATTCCCTTGGGCCCCACTGTGCTGCGCTGTCCTCCTTGCCACGCTGCCTTGCCTACTCTGCGCTGTCCTGGCCCACGCTGCCACTGGGCCCCCTTGGGCCCCACGCTGAATGCATCATGTTGGGCAAGTGAATTTAGGAAGAATATTTCTCCGAAGTTGGGTTATGGCTCCCACCACCCTTTTTATTTATGGCTGAACATTAGAAAAGAAAAAATATGAACAAAATTAATATTGCCAATTAGTTGCTGCTAATTGGGAATATTACACTTCCACTGCCTCATCCATACTTTAACTCCCTCTGTCTCTGTAGACCACCCATTCCTTTACTGGAAAGGGTTCTTGACCATCCCCATCTTTTCTCTGAAGTAAGTAAACTTAATCTTACTCAGAACCTTGGTGAGGATATCTGCCACTTGTTCTCTTGTAAGAGTGTACCTTAACTGCACAGCTCCCCGTTGGACGTAGTCTTTGACGAAGTGGCACTGCATCTCACTGTGCTTCGACTGGTCATGAAACATAGGATTCTCAAAGAGCTTGATGCAACTCTGATTATGACACATAATTTCAGTTGGTTCCATCCTCTTCTTGAGTAAGTTCAAGAGTAGTTTACGAAGCCATATGGCCTCGCACGAAGTTGTGCTTGCTGCCATATACTCTAGCTCGGCTGAGCTCAGTGCGACGGACTTCTGCTTCCTATTGCACGAGGAAGTCATTCCTGATCCGAGACTAAAATAGTACCCACCGGTACTTTTCTGATGCACTGTGCTTCCAGCCCAATCTGCGTCTCCATTGTGCTTCCAACCTAATCTGCGTCTGTAATTGCCCTTGATTACTTCAACCCATACTCGATTTTCCCCTTCAAATATCTAAGAACATGTTTGACTACAGCCTAGTGAGCCCTCCTAGGTTCCACCATGAACTGACTGAGGGTATTTACTACATAACAGATGTCTGGTCTAGTGTTGATCAGGTACATCAACGATCCGGTGAGTTGCCTATACAAGGTGGGATCAGCCTCATCATCCTCTGTTGTGTCTATCTTCTTCCAGTTTGTAATCATTGGCGTAGCCATGGGTCTACAGTCTTCCATCTCAAGCCTCTTCAGGATCTCTGTAGTGTATCTTCCTTGCCCAAGGAAGATTTCTCCCTTCTGCTGCCAGACCTCCAAACCAAGAAAATAGTGCATCTGCCCCAGATCCTTCATGTTAAATTCAGTAGCCAGAGTTTCCTTGCAGTCTTTGATGAGCTTAGATGATCCAGTAGGAACATGTCATCTACATATAATACCAAGATTAGCGGCTCATCCCCTACTCTCAAATAGTAGTGGTTAGGATCTCCATCACTCTTGACGAATCCCATCTTCTGCAAGTAGCCATCAATTCGCCCATACCATGCTCTAGGGGCTTGTTTTAGACCATATAGGGCTTTCTTAAGCCTGCAAACATGAGTCTTTTGCTCATGTGTCTCAAAGTCCTCTGGTTGTTCTATGTACACTTCCTCTTCTATCACCCCATTCAAGAACGTTGTCTTGGCATCTATTTGGTGAATCTACCATCCCATACGCACTGCTAGAGAGATGACGGATCTAATTGAAGTGTACCGAGCTACAGGGGTGAAGGTTTCCTCATAGCGGATCCCTTCTTTCTGTGCATACCCCTTAGCCACAAATCTGGCCTTGAAATTCTCTATGCTATCGTCTGCAGTATACTTGATCTTGTAGATCCACCTTGATCCTACAAATGATCTGTCCTGTGGTCTAGGGACTACTTCCCATACATCGTTTTTCATGATGGAGCTATACTCCTCCACCATGACATCTACCCACAATTGATGCTGAGCTGCCTCCCGAAAGTTAGAGGGTTCTCCGACCTGTGCTACTAGTGCTTGGTATCTGTCAGGTTGCCTCCGAACCCTCTTCCCGTCTCTAGGAGCTCCAACAAATTCCTTTGCATCCCTCAGAATTTGTTGGAGTTCTCTGCTCAGTCCTTACCACTGGTGGTGGGTGTTCTTACCTGCCCTCCTACCTGCTCTTCTTCAGAGAAACTCTCCTCAGAATCCTTGTTCCGTGGAGAGGCACTCGACCCATCCTCTATTTGCCGCGATGTTGTACTAGTGGATCCTCAATCTGCGTATCTGTAGCCATTTCCCAGGATCTTCTGAAGGCTCTCTCCTCCATGAATTTTATGTCCCGCTTTACTACAATCTTCCTGTTTTCCAGAATATAGATACGATATGCCTTCGCATTTTCATTATAGCCCACAAGATAACACTTCTCCGCAGTCTGATCCAACTTCTTCCTCTTCTCATCTAGTACGTGGCAATACACCATACTGCCAAATATCCTGATATGGCTCACCTGAGGCTTGTTGCCTGTGAACACACTCTCAGGAGTTACCTTCCCCAATGCTCTATGGGGTACCTTATTATGCACATACACAGCTGTATTGCAGGCTTTTGCCCACAAAAAAATGGGCATGTCTTGGTCATATAGCATCGCCCTTGTAGCTTCTACAATGGTCCTGTTCTTCCTTTTTGCAACTTCATTTTGCTCTGGATTGTATGGAGTTGTCCATTCTCTCTTGATGCCTTCCATTGGCCATTCGATATACTCTCCACCATTATCTGATTGCAGCTTCTTGATCTTCTTTCCGGTTGAATTTTCTACCAGCACATTGAATTCTTTAAAATGCTCAGAGACTTCATCTTTGGTTTTGAGAAAATAGATCCAAGTTTTCCTGGAATGGTCATCAATGAGGGTAGCAAAATACTTTGCACTACTGAGAGCAGTCGTGGAAATTGGACCGTAGATGTCTGAGTGTATCAACTCCAATACGCTCTTGGCTCTACTGTTGCTTCTTGGAAATGCTACCTTGGTATACTTCCCTAGTACACACCCCCTGCAGACCTCATCTCACCTTGTGCTGAGTTCTAGAGCTCCTATGAAAGTCTTCTTGAGAATCTTCAAGGCTCCATGATGTAAATGCCCCATCCTTCTGTGCTATACTTCATTCAGATCCCTTTCGTCCGTACTGTTGATTAGTGCCATTAAGGACTCAAGTTGGAGCTTATATAACTTATGGCTCCTTACTCCAATTTGTGCCTTTATTTTCTAGCTAGGGTGTTTGACATAAACTTTATTTCCCATAAAGTATACGTCATAACCTTTGTTCTGGAGCTGGGACACCAAGAGTAAATTCATCCCCAAACCCAGTACATGCAGAACGATTGTAGCCCGAATCTTGTTTCTAGCTTTTTTCTGAAATATTATGGTACCTCTTCCAACAGGGGTACACTTGGCCTTGTTTTCCATTGTGATATGAAAATTTATTTGCCCTTCTTGGTAGCTCGAAAAACATTCTCGACTCTCGTCATATGAGTAGATGCTCCATTGTCAATGTACCAAACTCCCGGAGAGGTCATGCTTGACACACAAGCGAAATCCTCCTCTAGTTTGGATGCCAAAACAGATATGTCATGCTCCCTCTGTTTCTCTATGTGCTCTGAGGAACTGCATGAGTCCTTTCGCGCTGTGTCACTACCGGATAGTCGTTCCATTGCAGAACCCCCTTTTCTGTCTTTTTCCTTTTGCTCTGATACGATGTGAAATTTTCACTATGAAAATGATTATTTGCAGTAATTGATTTATTTCGCCTACTTATTTGATAAGTTATTTATAGATCCTTCAATAAATTTTGAAATAAATACAGCTGCAGTACTTCACTCTAATCAAAAGCAGAAGAACAATAATAACACATTTAGAACAATAAAAACAACCACATGAACACAATTATTTTTGGACAATTGTCCCCGGAAAAACCCAATGTGGGAAAACCGGTGTAGCAGATGAGGGTTTGTATTTATCTTCAGCAGTGAAAAGATCAATTACAGAAGTCCAGACAAGAAAAATAAAATAGCATACACCTAATGTGAATTTTCCGGACAATCCGGAAGAATTCTCGACACACGGGATGACCTCCTGCACCCTTTGCGTCAATTTGTGTAACCCCTCTGTGCAGTTCATGCCTAGACTGCGTAAGCCTGCATGGAGGGCTAGTGCTGCTGCTCAGCGCCGCTTTCCCTGCGTCCTTCTGCCTTTCTTCTTCTCCGTCTAACTTCTCCCTCCTCCTTTTGTCTCTGCAACCCCGCCTCTACAGACTCAGCCACTGAAATCGAATTCTCTTGCTTCAGGTCGATTTCCTTTGGGTACTGAGAATGTGCCCTGTAATCGCTTGCCACCTACACCTACCTACAGTTAGTGGGAAAAGCCTTCAACCCCACAGGTGTGGTTGGTGGCAAGGAACTCAGAGAAGGGGCTGTCACCTATTCCCAACTCTCTCCGTTTAAGCTATCTCCTAGGTTATCTAAAGGGGGTGGTCCCTAAAGGGAAAACTAAGTTAAAAGATGTGAGTTTTTAGGAGAGTTGTTAGAGTTAAATAAATAACTTCTTAAGATTCATGAGCATTTATGAGCAACTTTGAAATAATGACAAACCATTTAACCAGTGCCTTTACAAATAACGTGCTCAAAAGTAAAAGAAATGCTCAAAGAGATGAGAACACAGTAATCTTGAAATGGAAGCAAAAGACTGTTAGCACAAAATATCAGAAATGCTCTCAAGATAAAAAGATTTATGAACCAAAGCATGAGGAACTATCTTGCTCATAAGGAAACATTTAGTGTTCTACTTCTGGAAAATGTAAATGTGATGATAGAAAAACTCAAATGTTACACCAAGATCACAACATGCAATTAAGTTTGCAACACCAAATAAGGGTATTTGCTAATGAAACAAGATATATCAATCATCCATAAGCATAATGATCAGTAAAATGATGACATGCAATGAAGTTGCAAAAGTAGAAGCAACTTTCCAAGTACCATAGAGTTAAACTTGTTGCAAAATTTAAGGAATTAAAATGCTTGCATCCAAAATGCTTCTTGAGATAATATTTGCATGTGAATCTTTAAACCATCAAGATAGCAAAAAATTTGGAAACTTTGCAAGTAAATGTGATGAGATAGTGCTCTTGGTTTATTTTATTAATTAGTTCTAAAAAAAGGTTACAATTGAACTCTAATCCTCAGACCTCACCCTTGCCCAAATATTTGGATCTCACAGTGAGGATTCCATAGAGGTAGAAGGTCCCTAAAACTTCTATTCAACCAACTTAAGTTGGAAGTAAATTTTAGAGATGCAAGTCTAGTATGAAAAGTGAAATGCTTAAATGATATGAAAGTGAGTTTGCAAGTGCTATGTAAAAGATGGAGATGATTCAATTAAATATGCTTCATAGTTAGAACAATAACTCAAGTTGCCATAAATTGAAAGTGTTATGCTTCTTTACTTGTAGTATATTGTGAAAGTGTCTTAGCAAACAAATTGCTTGCACAGTGTTGTAGGTGCAATTCTGAGTTGTTTCAACTCAGTGTTGCATTTCTGAGCCACTGTAACTCAGTGTTACATATGTAATGGACATTCCACTCCAAACAACTCTCTGTTGAACTGTTAGATCCTAGCAGCATCATAAATATGAAGATTGAATAGTACAATGCTTGTGACTATCCATGCACTAAAAATGCAAACACTTCCTCAACTGTGACTCAATACAAGGTTCATAACATCATGATTCAACAACCTAACACCGCTATGACAGAATTCAACAATCTTGTTGTCTTGTCAGGGCTCAGAACCACATTTGGTATGCATGTTACCAATGTAATCAAGACTGATAAATTCATTTTATGACATCCTTCTAGCTAAAAAAAAAAAATAAAAAAAAATTAATGAGTTGATATTCAGGATTTCTGTCAAACAGTTTGTAGACAGCCTGATCATAAAGCGTATAGGAAAGAGTGATGAACCTGGAGAATGAGTGACAAGATGACTTCAAAAACCTTTGACTCTGGATTCCCCCTTTTTTTTTTTTTTGAATTCTGTGGAAAATGCATGTCGAACCCTCGACCCTTTGGAGAAGAAATGCAGCCTCTGTAATTTTATTACTCGCGTACAGCGAGCACAACCTTGACGTTTGAATTATAATTTCCCAATAAAATATCACAATTGGTTCTCTGTCTTAATTTAACTCTGCCTGGAACATTCAACCTAAGAAAAGGAAATCGTGTTCGGCAAAATCGTCTCACCTTTCTCGGCTGTCAGGAAATCTATGTGTCACTGCACATAATTGAAGATTTGATCTCAAAGATTTAACTCGGCCGACGAACCAATTTACAGCAGTTAGGGAGATTGATTTAAGTTTTAGTCAATTCCGGAGCCCATATTTGAAGATGGAACCCAACCCTTCAAGGAATATCTACCAACAGGATCAGAGTATCGCTGTGGCTCGAGTTCTGGCCCACTGAGAAACTGAATTTCGACCTCCTTTCACTACAGAGAACTCTCGGCTAGCAAGGAGCTAGGGAAACTCGTCCATAATATCCACGAATGCACTCCGTGAAACTCTGTCTCTGCCGTCACGCACACGTCGTCTTGCTTCCTGCTCAATCGAAAAACACGACCTCGGTATTCTGCAAGCTGCACTCTTTTACGTGCTTCTTCTCCATGCTCAACGCTCAGTGGTCACGAACACAGAACAACGCTATATTCGACAGACATGCCACTGAGCTTCAGCATTCTTGAAAAACGTCCTACTCCTACTGCTCCTTCAATACACCCAGTTGTGCTGCATCGAACAATGTTTGATGTCTACTCTATTCGGCCTACCTTCTACTGGTAATGAAACTCTTTGATCTCTCTGTCTCAGTGCTTCGAGAAATTCGGCGGCTCGACCCAAGCAAATGGTGTTCTTCTGCATATCACTGTTGCGATTCGCTGATCACTCAACCAATGGGTCGATCTTCCAAGGATTCGGGCGGCCGATTTAAAAATTCCATGCAAACAATTGAATGGACAACCAATGAAATGCGGTGATTCGTGAGTCCGTGACCCACTATGCAATTGGATTTTGGTCCCCAATCAACAATTTGTTGGCCCCCCTGTTCTTAATTTTCACGCCATCCTTCATACCAACGCACAGATCAACTCTTGTCTTCAGCAACATGCATTTCAGCAATATTATGGTTTCGTTCAATTCGCTTTCGGCATTAGAGATTAATATTCAGATGCAACTTGAATTTAATGGCTCCCACGTAGTCCTGGCTTTCACGTTGCTTGTGCGTCCTCCTCAGTATCGATTTGCAGACTCGCTTCAATAAAATTTGGACGTCCTTTTGATAAGCTTGACCCTTCTGCTAGTAATTACGTGAAATTTCACGCAAAGAGACCTCAGAGCTGATCGTCTTCAATTACTCGGCCTTATGTGCCTCTCAATAATTTGGTGGACATCTTCGACGTCTCACTCCTTAACAATTAGCAAATGTATTTTGAATCAAACGTCCAACCATTATTGCGGTGGCAACCCTTTGCTAAAATTTTGTTGGGTATTTTCACCAAGAATTTGCAAACAAGGATGAATTTGGCCATACGAGTGTTCTACGGCAACGATCTGGATTTTCTCTCAAAAAGCAACTCAATACTAACTGCAATCAAGTTACTGTTCTGACAACTCAATGAAATAACCTTCGAACAATAACCGCTACAACTTAAGAATATGCAATTAAAACCCCTTAACTTGGTTTTTCAAATCAATCCCACGGCTGTGCCAAGTTCAACGCTCTGATACCACTGTAATATCCCCAAATGGGATATTTTACTGAATTTGCATAAATTTACTTAAATCCCAAATTATATCGAAAAATCAACATTTATTCACAGAAGATTGACATGTAAAATTAAACACATAAATACTACAATTGAATACCATATAGAACAGAAGAATCTCAGCTTTTATTATAACTAATAAGAGGGGTTGTACATATAGATCTGACCCAGAAAGTGCTGAGATAGAAACTGGCCAACAATACAATCTGCTGCATTGCTACACGATGATGGCCTCCCAAAACTGAACTGTTGCACTCTCCCTTCGGCAACAGCTGTCACTGAACCCACTGAAGATGATGAAGCCCAAGTTGAAGATCTGAATGATCTTCACACCAATCTCTGCAGCTCTGTGAAACTTCTAAGTGAAGTCTCCTCAAGAGTATTGGGTTTCCGTCCAACACTCACAAATCACCCGAGGGTTTCCGTCCTGGGGCTACGGCTGAAGTAGAGAACCACGTCCTCAAACCTCTCATACACAAGCAAATGATCTACTCCAAAGATATCTCCCAATGGCCTCCTTTTCTTTTATAGATCTCTTGGAATCTTCTAGAGCATTATTTTATTATTATTTTATTCATGGTGCACTTTTCCCTTTTATTAAAATATTCCTTTTTAATGCAGAAAAGGGTAAATCAGCTACCACGCCTCCTCCGGTCATTGGAATTTGTGTCTACCTATCCCATCGTGTAGGTCTCCTCGTCCCGGTTCCAATGAGCTATTACACTAAGGTGTTCCATCGTTTATTCCTCCCGGAATGCCACCTTGAGCATAATGAGCTGAGTTAAGCCCATAAATAACTCAAAATTCCGAAAGTTATCGGAATGCATCGGAACGAAAGCCAAACTGCTTGGATGATGGAGTATATCAAGCAAATGCCTCCGGATACCATGAAAACTCCTCAAAACTCCTCCGAAAAGCTCTTGAGCCCACTGATAGCACCAATCTGTACATGTGACCTGTCTGCTCCTAACTCTGGAAGTTCCTCCTAGTCTTGTCATGGGTGTCGCCAAAAATGAGAATATTACATCCTATGGGATGATAGGAAGGCCAGAATCGTCGGACATGGAAAGGTCAAGCTGAAGCAGCAAGGTGGAAGGATTAGAACACTTCCTGGTGTTCTGCATACACGTGGCGATCGATTTACGCAACGAGATGGTTGAGACATTATTTAATGTGCGAGTTCGGGTGGAACTCTATACAAGCTTCTAAGGTATATTTGTTATTGATAGATTATGTGATTCTGTGGTTCCTGAAAGTGGAGCGGAAAGCCTAGCTGTCTCTGGAGAAAAGACCATTCTATGGCATCAAAGGCTTGGACATATTGGAGAGAAGGGGCTTCGGATACTGCATAGAAATGGTATGGTAGAAGGTATGTCTAATTTCTCTCTGGATTTCGATTTCTGTGAACATTGTGTATATGGGAAGCAGAATCGGGTGAGTTTTCCTTCTGGTGCTAAGAGGGAAAATAAGATATTAGAACTTGTGCACAGTGATGTGTTTGGGCCTGTGTCAGTTCCATCACTGGGAAAGTCTGTGTACTATGTTTCATTCATAGATGACTTCTCAAGGAATACATGGATATATTTCTTGAGGAAAAAATCTGAAGTCTTTGACAAATTTAAAGAATTTAAGGCTCTGGTGGAAAACCAGACAGAGAAGAAGATAAAGGCGCTGAGGACAGATAATGGTGGGGAGTTCTGCAAGAAGGAATTTGAAGATTTCTATAAGAAGTGTGGTATAGCACGGCAGAAGACTACTCCATACACACCTCAGCAAAATGGAGTTGCAGAAAGAATGAACAGAACGTTGATGGAAAAGGCAAGTATGCTCGGTGGTAGGGTTGGGAGGAAAGCAAGGATGCAGGCGGCGGTGGAGCGCATGCTATCTGGTTATGGATCACCTTCATCAGTGTTGGAGGATAGACTCCCATGAGGTACAACAGATGGTAGAAACCCTCTTCACATCTAAGGGTGTTGGATGTGATGCATATGTACATGTTTCAAGGAGAAAAGGACCAAGTTGGATAATAAATCTAAAGGTGCATCTTTATTGGGTATAAGGATGGTTTAAAGGGTTACAAGCTTTGGAACCTAGAAAGCACCAAGGTTGTGTACAACGAGATGTAGTCAGTTAGAGAGGTGAAAGATGTTGTTACACATTAATTCCTACCAAAGGAACCTGAGAAGATAGAGTTTGAGCTAAAGGATGAATCAGACTCTACAACAGAAGAAGACTCAGAAGAAGAAGAGCCACAAACTCCGGCTTTGAGAAGATCAGCTCGAGAAAGAAGGCAACCAGAAAGGTATAGTCCATCTACTTTATGTTCAGGTTTTTCCTTAACTATAACTGATGATGATCCTAGAACTTTCAAGGAGGCAGTAGATTCATAGGATGGAAAAATCTGGAAGGAGGCCATGGTTGATGTAATGGCATCCTTGCATAAAAAATGAGGCATGGGATTTAGTGGAGTTAAGTGGAAAGTGAGCCATGAGAGAAAATGGGTGTTTAAGAAGAAAATGAATGTAGAAGGCAAGGTGGAGAAATGCAAAGCTCGGTTGGTAGCAAAAGGTTATTCCCAGGTGTCGGAAGTTGATTTTGGTGATATTTTTTCTCCTGTCGCCAAAGTTACTTCTATTAGATTGCTTTTATCTGTTGCTGGTGCATTTGGTTTTGAGATAGAACAGATGGATGTGAAGACAACATTTCTTCACGGGGATCTAGAAGAGGAGATCTACATGAAGCAACCTTAAGGCTTTATGGTGAAGGTGAAAAAGCCCATTTATGCAGGTTAAAGAAGTCTCTGTATGGGTTAAAATAGTCACGAAGGATGTGGTATCAAAAATTTGATACCTATATATGGGGACTTGGCTTGACCAGAATCAAGGAGTATCACTGTGTTTATTTTAAATTAATTGGTGACAGTGTTATTTATTTGGTCTTGTATTTGGATGATATGTTGTTGATTGGAAATGACAAAGAAATTATCCAAGATTTGAAGACCCAACTGTTCTCCAAATTCGACATGAAGTATCTTGGTGCTGCAAACTATATTTTGGGCATGGAAATTAAGAGAGATTGGGCAAAGAGGAAGCTCTGGTTAAACCAGAGGAAGTATGTCGAGACTATATTGCGGAGGTTAAATATGTAGGATAGTAAACTGGTGAATGTTTCGATTCTTGTAGGTACAAATCTATCTGCTGAACAGTGTCCCAAGACATAAGAAGAAGAGGAGGATATGTCCCGTGTTCCTTATGCAAGTGCAATGGGTAGCCTAATGTATGCAATGGTCTGTACTAGACCAGACATTGCACATGCAATGGGAGTATTGAGCAGGTTTATGTCAAACTCAGGGAAGGAGCATTGGACAGCAGTGAAGCGGGTTTTCAGATATTTATGTGGCACTAGTGATTATGGTTTGTGCTACTAGGGAAGACCAGGATTGGAAAGAATGTTGGACATTCGTGGTTTTGTTGATGCAGACTGGTCTGGAGATCTGTACCAAAGAAGATCTACAAGTGGATATGTGTTTAGCCTATTTGGAGGCACAGTCAGTTGGATGAGTAAAAGACAGTCTGTAGTGGCTCTTTCAACTACAGAGGTAGAATACATGGCAACCACTCATGCAAGCAAGGAAGCAGTTTGGTTGCAGAGATTGTGTTCAAGTATGGGGTTGGTAAAACAAGCTATAAGGATAGACTGTGATAGCCAAAGTGCAATTTTTTTGACTAAGAACCCTGCTTATCATTCAAAGACAAAGCACATTGATGTTCAATATCACTTTGTTAGAGATATGGTTGAGGCTAAAAGGGTGTTGCTGGTAAAGGTGGACACTTTGAAGAATGTTGCAGATGCATTGACGAAGTTTGTGAGCACTCAGAAGTTCTCTTGGTGTAGAGAAAGAATGGGTGTTGAAGAATTGGCCCAATGACTAAGCTCTCCTGTGGCTCCCTACGGAAAGAAAACAATAAGTGGGAGAATGTTGGGTATGTGTTATATTCTTTTCATGACTAGTCCCATGCGCTGTATGTTGCGCCGGGCGCAGCAGGGGGGTCACAGGGGGGGCGGCAGTGCCCCAGCAAAATTTTCTTTGGTGTGCGGACCCAGTCATAGGCGGACCCACCAATGTTTTGTGCATGAGTTTGCACATGGTTTTGGGGTACGATGGTTTTCGGCCCCTGGTATTTTTGTAGATCCGGTCAAGGGAACTATGGTTATGTTCTAATCCAGGGTTAATGGATTAGGGTTTATGTATGCTTCGGCATGTATATATATGTGTTGTAACACTAAAAATAATATAATGAAAAATCAAGCTGGTCGTCTCGATTTGGGATCCAGGGGAAAATCTCTGTGTTTATCTGTTTTATGTTTTATGCTCTCGCTATTGTTTATTTTCTGATATAAGATTCGTGTGTAGATAATTTCTGTTTAGGGTTAAAACCTACAATTACTTGGTAGGGAGAAACTTTATGCTCAAAAGTGACCATCAAAGTCTACAATATTCGTTCACCCAGAGAGACTTGAACGCTAGACAAAGACGATGGAGTGAATTCTTAAGTGAATATGACTGGAATTTCATATATAAAAAGGAAATAGAATGTAGTAGCAGATGCTTTAAGTAGAAGCCCACAATATTTTCCCTCATAGCTATCAAGGTAGACTTAAGAAAACGAGTACTAGAACATCTCGTGAGAGATAGTTGGTACTTAAAAGTGAGGCCCGGGCTTGATAGTAACCATTCAAAGGAACCTAAATTTGAAGGATATGACTTAAAAGATGATGGAATTTTACGATTCCATGGAAGAATGTACATACTAGATAATGGGGATCTCTGAAATACCATCCTGAAGGAAGCCCACAGGGCAGTGTATTGTGCACATTCTGGTGTAAAGAAAATGTATGCTGATACAAGGAAACTCTTCTTTTGGGTAGGCATGAAACACGACATTGTCCAATTCATTGTTAAGTGTCCTGAATGCTAGCAAGTAAAAGCTAACTATTGTCACCCAGCAGGTCTCTTACAACCTCACGACATTCCTATGACCAGATGGGAAATAATTTCTATGGATTTTATCGTTGGACTACCACTTACACCACAAAAGCATAATGTCATTTTGGTTGTGGTAGATAAATCAACGAAAAACGCCCATTTTATTCCTGTAAGAGATACTTACGAAGTTGCTGATGTAGCACGGGTATTCATAAATGAAATTATCAAATTTCATGGAGTACCTAAGAAAATCATATCAAATAGAGACTCACGATTCACTTCAAGATTCTGGACTTGTATGCAATCAACCTTGGGAACTCAATTAAATTTAAACACAACTTATCACCTTGAGACTGATGGGAAAAAAGAAAGAGTAAACCAAGTACTAGAAGATATGCTAAGAATGTATGTTATGGACCAACAATCGTACTGGGAAAAGTACTTAACCTTAGTTGAATTTGCATACAATAATAGTTATCATAGTTCAATCGGGATGCCGCCATTTGAAGCATTATACGGAAGACCCTACGGAACACCGTTGAGTTGGGATAGGTTAGAAGATTCGGTAATAGTGGGGCCAAAATTAATGCAAGAGATGGAGGAACAAGTAAATCAAATTAAACAACAATTGAAAGATGCACAAGATAGATTAAAAAGTTATGTTGATGCTCACAGGACAAGTAGAAACTATGAAGTAGGAGATCAAGTTTTCGTCCACATCAGGCCAAATAAAAGCACCATACGGTTTGGAAAAGGGACAAAATTATCACCCCGATTTGTTGGGCCGTTCAAAGTCCTGGAAAAAGTTGGACCTATTGCCTATCGTCTTGCATTGCCACCCCACTTGCACAAAATTTATAATGTATTTCATGTTTCTGTCTTACGACACTATATCGTTGACAAATCTCATAACCTTCAATGGAAGGAACTGTAGGTATCGGACGAGGGAACCGTTACAGTTGAACCATTACGTATACTGGAACGTAGGGTTCGACAACTCAGGAACCGTCTGGTAGACTAAGTTAAGGTCCAATGGAATAAGTACATCCCAGGATCAGCTACTTGGGAAGATACAGAGGCCATATGTCAAAAATATCCCAACTTGTTCTAAATTTTGAGGAATTGAAAACCTTATTTGTATATATTATATAACTACTCTATTTAGGATACTTGAGATTTTTATTTTGAAATATCACGTAAAAATGAATTTTATTTTGCTGGTACATGGATACCCATAAAAATATGATGTTTGCTTAACTCCAACGATACATGATATATGTTGCTTAACTTTAATGGTACATGGATATCAATATAAAATGTCATTTAATTAACATTGCGGGAATATGAATACCAATAAGAAGATTAGTATTTGAAATCTTGATCATACATTATGTTATAATTGAAGATATCTATAAATTTGTTTCATTTCCACATATAGATATAATTGATGGAATAGAAATAAAAGAGTAACTACATTTTTATATGAAAGCTAACATATTGATATATGGATTGGATATGGTCAAGTATGTTATACCCTAGAAAAGGACATGTATGAATTATACAAAAACTGTTTATTTTGAATATGATGATACATATGTTACAAATGTATGGACAAGTATTTACATTGCAGATAATATCGTTACCAAACTGACCACGTGATGACAAAATTTCAGAACAATTGAGACTCAATGAGATTCCATGATAGGGTGTTAACCTTGGTCCTACTAGGAGGGGTGGAGGTACTTCCCACCGTTTATCCTCCAAAACCTAGATTCATGGGAGGACTGTGCGAGTCACGCTTCCCTAGACGTGTGATGATGACTGTCGGATGCCTACTGGGAAATCAGGTCGATAGAGTCGACACTGTCTATGAATGGTTAGGTCAGTATATATGACGCCATTGCATATCTCAGTAGAGGATGGATAGGATGGGAGCAGAAGAGATTAGGAAGGATAAGATGATTCTAGAATAGCTTGAGAACCCAGTTTGGGAAAGAACATAACTATTAAATTTATAAACGTATAAATGGTCAAATATAAATTTTGTCTAGAAGAGCAATCCTTACATAATCACACCAATCACTAAAATAATTACTAACATATCATATAAACCCTAACTTCGGGACGGAGTTTTCTAAAGGAAGTAATGTAATGACCCATTTTGAATTATGAACAAAAGGTATTAGTAAGCATACAATATATGCGTATGATAGCTACATATGCATACGTCGTATGCCTTACACTAGTATACTTATTAAATAACTATAAAAGATGTCTAAGTAAATGATAAATGGATCAAGTACCTCAAAATATTAAAGAAGAGAAATATTACTTATTTTTTAATTATTAAGCTATTTTAATAAAATTTACACTACCAACCCTCTTAATGTAAATATGTTTGAATATACATTTTAATTTAAATGTTATAATTAAAAAGAAATCATTTTAATATATATATATATATATATATATCTAAGTCACCTGATACGGGGATACGGGGATACGGGGATTCGAAGTATCGGATACGGGTACGGTGACCCCGGAACAGGATACTTCTGGGATACGTTACGTTATATATTATTTTATTAAAAATATATACATATTTTAAAATATATATATATATATATTAAAAATTAGATATTTTTTGCACAAATTCATACAAAATTCATTGATTCAAACATAGATATTAGATACTCATGAGTCATACATCATCAATGATCATTGATACTATAATGCAAATTACAATGATACATTGATACACCATACATGATACAATCGTCAAATTTACTCAAAAAGACAAGATTGAAGATATTAAGATACTGTAGTTTTTTCATTAAGTCATCAGAATCAAAATGTGTTACATAAGAACACTTCCAAATGGATTGGTGCTCTTGATTAAATACGAGTTCCATACCCTAATACATGACAAAATTCGATGGAAACATTGCAATAGCCCAATCCTGAAATCCTGAAAAACTGATAAGTCTGCTGGAATTTGAATGAGATCTAAAATTCTACTTTCTCCATATGAAATCCAATGAGGTCGGAACCACTCTCAAACATCCTGAGTCATTTCATGGTAATGTTAAAAATTTAAGTAAAAGGAAGTAAAAGGATGAAAATGAAGATTAAGGAGAATGTCACTTTTACTTTAAGAATTTAACATTATCATGAATCATATATAAATACTAGGGCCATAGGCTTGATGCCCTCTCCTGAAAAATCCTCCTCAATTGGTGAAAAACAATGAGCAAAAGCCCCCCTTTATAATAAAAAAACAACGCTTTTTTGAACTCGCGGGCGTATCCGACGGGGTACGGTCGGGATACAGCGTGTCCCTTTTCGGATACAGCAGTATCAAAAGCAGAGTACCACCTATCATGATACGTTGTGTCCTGGATGGGGCAGATCCAAATCATTATAGGTGTCAAACACGAGGATTGAGGATACGAGGCATTTTAGGAGTATCCGGTTACTTATATATATATATATATATATATATATATATATATATATATATATATTCATTATATTTAAATAATATAAATCAAAGAAATTAAATGTTAAAGTCATAAACATAAAGGTACGTAATCTCATTTTGAGATTACACGTATACTCCCAAATATGCAAATCAAATATTGGAAAACGGTGGATGAGGCGGAAATCGCCTGGGAAGGCCTATGTATCCATGTAAACAGAAAATTGAAGGGAGGAAGAGAATTCAGAACTATGGACTGACGAGCTATTTGTTGAGAGATTGAAGGACATGTTGTGTTGAGAGATGGAAGGAGATACAAAGTTCAATTGTTTTGAAATTTTGGTTACAGGGGCCAAAGTATCTCAATCTGAGTACTTTGGAACTGAGTACTGAAGCTGTATTCAGTTGGCTAGGTAGTTTTTGGTCGTTTGGTAATGAGAACAGGAGCAAGATCGAGAGTTATAGTGGAGAGAGAGTTACAGCAAAGAAGAGTCGTCTTCAACTACCAAACCAGGTTTAGTATTTAAGAGTTAATTTGATAAATTTGTGCATGTATGTTGCAGAGAAGTAGAAAAACAAGGCAATGTTAGTTATACTTGTTAAATTCCGCATTTGGGTTTCAAAAGTTTGTCTTAGAGCGTCAATATTTTAATTACAGTATCAATCTTTTTATTTTCGGGGTCTTACATTGGTGGGATTTCAACAGCACAGAGGCAGTGCTCACGGAGTGCAGAGCAGCAACAGTGCAGAGCTCTAGAGGGTCAATGCAGAGTAGCAACAGAGGGTGGTTCAGTATTGAGGGGCACTCAGACATACTTGTATGTCAAGTCTTTGAGATGTTTTTAGTTGCTTACTTCTCAATAATTGAGTTGTAGTGCAACAGTTAGCAGTGGCAGTGCTATGGGCAGAATGATGCAGCATTTGAGAGGGAGCTGCGATACAGATGAGGCAGTGACTGTGGCAGAGTCGTGGGCAACGATACAGAAGGCAACAATGCAATGGATGAGGGGCACCAAGCCGAGCATCAGTAGCATACAGGACCAATGTCGTGGATCAGGGTGATGCTTCAGGTTGAAGTGTTGCTAGAACACATTCCTTGCTAGGAGAGAGTGTTGATTTTTGGGTAGCATCGGATGTGCTCTAGCTCCAAAACTTTGTGGAGGGGCTAGAACATATGAGATCTCCAAGACCCAAAAATCGTTTGGAGAAATTCCACCGCAACTTAAGTTATTCAAATAATTAATTATTTTAATGGAGACCCTAAGTCTAACTTAGGGGAATTAAATAATTAAAGTGAATTAATTTAACATGTGAGTGAGAATGTTCTAAGTGACGGGGATCAAGTCTTTTCAAATCTTAGTCGCCGATTAGAGATTAGATCACGATCGTTGATTGATCAACAGGAAAAGTATTAAAGGAAGGCTTGGGGTCAATTGGAGACACACACGGAGTAGTAACACTTGAGGTAACTCGAAATTTTGGGGCACGATTTGCTGAGAATTTTAGAGGGAGCTTGCAGTGCAGCGAGAAGTTCGGCAGCGGGATTTTGAATCCAAGGCCGAGAATACAGTTGCAGAGAGGTAGATCTACCCAGGAGAGACAACGCACCACTTGAGAGGGTGACGCAGGCCTAGCTGGGCTCACGTAGAGGTTGACGTAGGTCCAGAGGAGGTGACGTAGAGCCAGAGGCTGTAGCGCTGGGTTTCTGTGGGACAAATCGAGCTCTGTTTCAACAGATCGAAGAAGGGTGACACAACCACTAGGAAGGGTGACGCAGTCTCAGCGTAGAGCTTGTTGGGGACAACATAGGCACCTGTGGAGTTCGTCATTATGAAGTTGGATCAACCATAATATCTATCTCCGGATAGAGGTACTTCTGCTGAGGAAATTATCTGTTGGGTGAGCCGTTTATGGCACCCTAGTTTGTATTCAGAAATCCGCATAATAATAGAAGCCCTCAAGAGCTATTGCACCATTTCCCGCATTGGGTTTTTCTGCAGACATTTGTCCGAAAAATCTGTGTCCTTTTTCTAATGGTTGCTTATTCTTCAATACTTGATCTGTATAGTTGTGTAGGCTGCAATGTATTTACTTTGATGTTTTCCTGAATAATTTAGAAAATAACTTGTTAAATAAATCAAACAAGTAGGAGAAGTAATCAGATTTACTACAGTAGGATTTCTGTTTAGTAGATTCAGAAATTCTCACACAAACTTGGTACACACCACTCTAAGCTCCTCAATTTTATTGTTCTGCTGCAAAATTGTGCCTCATATATTCTGGATCTTTTGCTTCAATGCCATAATATTGGTCTTGAAATGCTCAATCTTCTCCTGGTGGCTACTGTCTAAAAGTACTGCAGCGTTGCTTCCTACCTCTGCATCTATTGGCACCTCAACAATGGGTGTATTGAAAGATGGATTATAAACTACCTCCACCATGTCTCCAACTAGCTCCTCAAAGGCGACTCATCATGCACACTGAGTGTCGTACTCCTCCTCTATCTCATGCTCCTCTTAAGTGTTCTCCATGTTAGATTGTCAATAGCGGTTCATTCCTCAAGTCTTCCTGAGTGTCCTTTCCTTGGCGTTCTTCACAAATGGGATCAATCTGTTGCCCATCATTCTCAAACATCAAACATTGATGTATAGGTGAGTTGCTACCAATGTCTGCACATGATTGCTCATGCTCCTTAGTGTTATCATCGTGAAAATCGATGGACTCAACTATAGTAGAAGAGTCCTCATCAGAATGGTCAGGAGGAATCTTCTCCTGCTTTATCTCTGTCATCTCCTCCATATCTCTCAAGCATGACTGTTTACAGCCCCAAGGTCCCTTGCAAATAAAGCAAAGACCTTTCCTCCTTAGTTCATTCTTGCTGCTGGTTTGAATTTTTACATCCTTGTCTTCGCTACAAACTTGCATCCCCCTTAACTCCTTGGTTGTTAATTTTCTAGTGTTCTATGCTTAGTGTTGAAAAAGGCAATGTGGCAACTTATTACTTCTTTTTTTCTTAACCTTAATACTTGCTTATGAACTTAGTTAATATTCTTGTGTTATTTAGATCTTTTCATCAAACAAATATCAAGAACAAAAATAACAATAGAGGACAAAAAAATTAGGCTTTCAGCCAGGGCAAAACCCCTCCAAGGGGATAACTCTAAAAACTCGAAAAACTCTTCTCTTTTATAGAATCTGCTTCAAGTAAGACAACAAAGACCCAAACCCTAGACCAAATCCTCCTCCAAAGAAAAGTCATCCCTTCAACAAGTCCTCTTGATTCCGCACCAACCTACTTCAAAATGAAACTTCGACATGCCAACTTCAACACTGCAACTCGTCCTGCAACTTCAACCATGTAGTTTTGGCGTTGCAGCTTCTACAAAAACCCTAATCTAGCTTCGTCTTGAGACCTTCTTAGAGCAAGACAACTCTTCCCAAGGTCAATCATGTTTTTTCATGTATTTCTCATTTTTCTTGTAGTAGGGTCCATCGAAAGTATGAAACATGTGTACTCTTTTAATGAGGAATTAAATTTTGCATCCAATGAGTACTCCCGCTCGAAATTTGAGTAAAACCTTAGGGAGATAAGTTGAAAATACGAGTTGAAAAGATTAGTTTTATTATTTTATCATTTTTTATTCTTTTTACTTTTTTACTCCAAAAATGGTGAATCATCCCCCATGGTTGACATCATCATCTTGAATCCTATTGGTTCTTATAAAGTTTATTTTGGTTGTAAATTTTTCTTAGGAGGCCCATTTTAGACCTCAAAAATCTCTTAATGGCTAATCCTTATAAAGGACCTGACAGATAGTGTGCCTTCTTTAGTGGTAAATATCCTTCACATCTTATTTCTTCATCTTATTCTTAGGTTCTCCCACTGCCTCAGCTACAAGAGCTTTTCTTCTTTCCTTTCTTTTGTTGTTCATTTGGCTTGGACAATCTCTCTTAAAGTGTCCAATCTCATTGCACTTTATGCATTGAACCTTGGACATATATTTCTTCTTGGAACTTCCAAACTTTCCCTTGTTCAGCTTCTTGACTCGTGCTAGAAGGGCTTGAGATTGCTCATCCGATCCAATGTCATCTTTTACCTTGATTCTTGATTCTTCTAGAATGCATTGTGTCCACAACTCATCGAAAGGAGGTTAATCTTTCTTAGAGTAGATGCTTGTTGCAAAGCTTCTCCATTCTGGTGGCAATGCATTTAGTACATAGATGGTCATTTCCTAGTCAGAAATTGATTCTCTATGCCCTTGTAGATGGTCTCTTAATTGAGATATTTTCACGAGAAAGGATGTCATATCCTCATCCTTTGATTTCTTCATTCTATATAGCTTATTCTGCAAAGACATCTTTTGTCCTAATGTTGTTACAAAGTATAAGTTCACTAGCTGCCATACATAGCCTTGGCAGTCTTCAAATTTGCAACAAATGGAACAATAGGATCCTTAATGGATTCAACTATGATCCTTTGTGCCCTTCCCCTTCCTTGTATTTTTCTAGTTCTTGAGTCTTGTCTTTTCTAGGTTCAATAATTTCCCCAGTAACATATTCCATTAGCTCATGTTCTGTGAGATCCAGGTCAATCCTTTTCTTCCATGCAAGGTAATTTGATGCTCCAACGAGCTTATTTCTCTCCTTGCAGAAAGAACCCATATGACCTGTAGACTCATACATTGAGTAATATGATACTTACTTGATAACCAAGATTCTCCTTTTCTTTGATGATGTCTTCAACCTTCTTGATTTCTTCAAGATCCTTGAAGAGACTTTGATAATGTCCCTAAAAGATGTTTCCTAGGATTCTTCCAACAACAACTTCCAAGATCCTTTGATACTTTCTTCAAAGAGGTATACTAGTGAGTATTCAATTAGATCCTTTTCAAGAGAGAATACCAACCTTTTTCAAGCTTTCACCCGATGAGGCCTTTCTTTTAGGACAATAGGTCCCCCTTTTCCCCTTAGGAAACCCTTCTTGTGTCAAGAAGGTGATCCTTCCAGCGGCCTTCTTGTTAACCTCACTCTGATACCATGTTTGGAAAATGCAATATGGAAACTTATTACTTCTCTTTTTCTTAACCTTAATACTTGCTTGTGAACTTAGTTAATTTTCTTGTGTTCTTTATTTAGATATTTTCATCAAACAAGAACAAAAATAGCAATAATAGAGGACACATAAATTAGGCTCTCAACTAGGGAAAAACACCTCCAAGGGGAAAACTAAGAAAACTCTTCTTTTCTTATAGGATTTGCTTCAAGTAAGACAACAAAGACCCAAACCCTAGACCAAGTCCTATTCGAAAGACAAGTCAGCCCTTCAACAAGTCCTCTTGATTCTTCACTGTGAAAATTTCTGAATATTACTTTATGCATAAATCTACTGTTAGATCTGGTTATACTTCTCCTACTTAACAAGTTATTAATGCTGAAATCTTCAGATTAACATCGAAGTGAACACATAACAGACTTTCACCGATTCAGATCTAAAACAGAAAAGTACATGCACACATAGACAAAGTGACACAAGATTTTCTGGACAACTGTCCTCAGAAAAACCCGATGCGGGAAAACCAGTTTTCTAGTTGTTGGAGGGTTTATATTCTTAAGTAGTTTTTTGAATACAACAAATCTGGGCACCACACTGGTTGACCCAATAGAGAAAAAATATAGATCTGCAGCTAACGTGTTGTTTTGAAGCAAAACGTTGACTGATCGACACCCTCTGTTGTAGCTCCTAGAGACAACCTTGAGTTGCAAAAGACCAATGCCTAGGACATCTTAAAAATCAGAGGTTGAATGTAATATCCCCAAAGGGAAATAACCAGTAATACACAAAAATATGCCAGACAGATATAGAAAATACAATGCTGGAACCAGATCATGGAACAAGTACACATAGAATGCCAAAAAACTAAGCCATTTTATTAATCTGAAAGTACATAGAGAGGAGTACAAAATAATCAGAATGAGTGCACCTATCCTTGCCCTAGGCAAGTGGGGACCCTCTCAGAACAAATGATGGCTGCAAATAAGGGCAGCGTCCTAGCTGGCTGAAGAGCTGCTATGAAGAACTGCTGCTGGACTGCAATGGAACTATGAGCTGAAGACTAGAAGATGGCTGATTTCAGTCCTCCAAACCCTCACCAATAAAAACGCTGTCTCTGCTAGTGACAGCGCAGAAACAGATGGAATGTTGGCCACAAAAACCTCCAGATGAATGGATCAGCTCCTCAAGACTAGTAATGCTGGAAAACGCTGTCAAGCCCCACTCACATGATCCTGCTCACCAGATCAGCGTCCCCCCTGATGGATCTGCGTCCTATATGCTCAGATCTACTGGATCTGAAGCCTCCAATCCAGATTTGCGTCCTAGGCCTCCAGATCTGCGTCCTCCTAGGTCAGATCTACTGTTATCTCTTCAGATCTATGCTGGATCTGCCAATATCTCCTCAGATCTGCAACCTCCAAGGCTGGATCTGATGTTATCTCTTCAGATCTAGGCTGGATCTGCCAATATCTCCTCAGATCTGCAACCTCCCAAGCTGGATCTAATGCTATCTCTCCAGATCTGCACCCTACAGAACTAGATCTGTAAATATCTCCTCAGATCTGTAATCTCCAAGGCTGGACCTGCCAATGTGCCTTCAGATCTGCGTCCTTCTGTCTCCTGGAACAACGTTCTGCCTGCTAGATCTGCGCAGCCAAAAGAAGGGCTTCTTCCTCTCCAAATCTCCACCTGAAACTGCTACCAATTCCCACTGAAACTGAAGGGTGTTACTCAGAAAAGAACCTTACTAGGGCAGGCACTCGAAGTCCCCCGAAGCTAAAGGTGAAACCAGAAATAACCTTACCAGGGCAGGCACTCGAAGTCCCCCGAGGCTAAGGGTGAGATCTCCGACCGGAGACACTCGGTTGCACTAAACAGTGCTACAGACCGACTAAACAACCGACGTGCTGAAGCAGACAGAAGTCTAGCTCTCCAAATCAATATCAAATCATGCATGTCCAAATGAGGTGAGAACCCCACCTTTTATAATGCTAAACTCCCTCCAAAACCTTAACTGCGTCCTTCACTCTCCTTGGCCTGCGCAGTTAACCTTGGGTTAGCCTGATGCCTCCCCATCATACTCATGTGGACCCCCAAGGCCCCCTCTCTAAGTTACAACGTCAATCAACTAGGAAAAGAACACTTTATTTATAAAGTGAGGTGACTAAAATGAGGTGACCCCTCTTATTTCTCACTTTATTTATTATTTCTAACTAAAGCAGCAAAATTAAGCAAAAATGAAATATTCCAATTAGCAAAGCTAATTGGGAATATTACATTGAATGTGAACAATTGTATAAAATGCCTCTAATAAAATATGGAATAAGAGAACAATAGTTTTGGTGGTTCATGGATTGAGAAGACCTTGGAGTCTATTCATGTGAATTCCTTATACTGTGAGAGGGCTCAAGGGGCTGTGAGATTGATGGCTTTTAAATGGGCCAAGTATACAACAATGAACAAAAATCTTAAAATATGCAGAGGTGTTGAGAGAGAATGAAGAAGGAACCCACGAGAGGCAGGCTTAAGAGATTTAAGAATTTGTCCCCTATGAACTCAGAGGAAACGAATATGAATGAGATATGGACAACAACAGAGATTCGTGGACAACGAATTAAGGGAGTGCAACAAGCTTAACATATGAGCATTAAAACCTGAGCGTTATACAGACACGAATTCATGAATAAAATTGCAGACCACCGGTAGCTACATTACACGAACCATCAAAACAGAATAGCATGAAAGATGATTTCACATAAAGAGGAGATTACTGATAACAAAAGAAAACAAATACATACTGCTCATTGCTCCGTCTGGAATCCAAAAATCAGCTCTGTATTCATATTAAGTTTAAACAACTCTCCCAAATATGTGTTTCAGAGCACAGGGAGCACAATCATACAAAACTACAACAAAATTCTTCAAAATTCCAGAACCCTTGTTTCATCTTAGAACTCCCTACATATAGAGTTCTCAGGAGGGTCTACGGTCCTAATCATTTATGATCGACCCATACCTATGAAATCAAAATATCCTACCTAACTTGCAGAGCATACATTCGGCAGTTACTTGAGAGAATTAAAACAGGAATGGGTGAAACTGAGATTTCACCAGCCAAATGTCACAATCAATCAGTAAAAATAAAAGACAAAGTTGACCAGAGGAGGCCAATTATGGGAGCCTTCAAATGGTTATGGCGAGGAGTGGCCGTGAACAGGTTGGCAGTCCGTCTTCCATTACTTAATTCCACCTTCTTTTTGCATGCCTCCACTCCCTCATTCTCATAATTCGTTTTAACCATACGAGATGGCCAACTGTGCTGTGTGTGCTTAACTATTTAGTGGGGAGCTGTTTGAGGGATTGAATAAACCGTAACTGCGTGCTTTACCAAAAACTCTTGCTGCATTTGAAAACCGGAAAGGGGATTTCAAAGGGGGTCTTAAGTGGTATGCGATATCGGAGGGGGGGGGGTGCGAAATGATGAGAGGAAGGCACGTGGAGGAGTGGATGGTCATGAAGACTGCCTATTCCGGACAACCCCCCCCCCCCCCATAGTTAAAGTTCGAAGGCCGAGGGGGTCCGAAATGTGTTAAAGACCGTCGGATGCATTGGAGTGGAGCGGAAGTGACGGAGAGATGCAAAAGACTTGGCGGTAATGGGATGTGTGCCAACAAATGGGAATGGCGGGAGTAATGGAATGGGAACGATAGTGAAGGAATGGCATATTCGCGGTGAGCAGAGTATTATGGTGGGGCCAAACCGTGTCGCAATCGTAAATCTTTACCATGAAGCAGTAGAAATAAACTCTAAATGGTGTGAAGTTTGAAGTGCGGGGAGAAAGGAGGTGACGTGGAGGAAGGTGGGACCCGACCGCTGCCCGCAGATCGCAAATATTAACACTAAGCAGCGGAGGTAAACTTTAAAGGATTTGAAGTGTGAAGTGCAGGGGAGAAGTAAGTGATGTGGCATAGAGGCGGGACTGTGACCGCAAGTTGCAAATCGCAAGTTTTATAATGCGCACAGCGGGGGGTTAAGTGTTATTTGTTGTGAAGTGCAAAGTGCGAGGGAAAAAGGGGTGACGTGTCAGGGGGGCTGGCCCACTTTAATCGTAATTGGGGAGATAGGAAAAGCAGAGGAGAAACAAATGATAGAGTGGTGAGAAAGGTGAAGTAGAGAAATGAAGTGGAAAGGCGGAAAAGGTAAGATTTTAGTGATTTTTAAGGGAAATGGAACAAAAGGAAGTGTGGCGGGTGACTGGGTCCTACTGCCATCGCGCATCATGGTTTGGCCTCTTTAACTCTTACCCTTTGTGCCTATTTTGCAACACTTGCGATCTGCGATTGCGATTTCGATCTCCGTCGTTGACGACTGCTTGGATCAATGGTCCTCACTGCTCCCTTGCTGTGGTTTGCCGATTTTGGTTTCGCCTGGTCATTTCATCTTTGTTCGTGGACTACTTACCCTTCGTTCACGACTCGACCTGAGCGCGTGCACGAATTGAACCAACCTTGTTCAGGACTCTACCCTTGCAGTTTTTCTGTTTTAATTGTTTCTCTGCCTCTATGTCTGGTGATTTCCTTATAGGGGCCACTTCTCCATATTATGTGCGGTCACAGGCGAACATTGGTTCCATCTAGGGACAACGTGCTGTTCTCAGTGCGTTGAGAACCTATAGACCTTGAATGCTTGTTCCTTATTGGGATCATGGAGTCACAAATGCATATTGTAAGCCTGAATTGAAACTACCACTGAGCTGTGTACTGCCAACTATATAAAACATAAATCTTTGCCATACGTTGAAAATCTTTAAATGCTGAAGTCTAAACTATGCTGAAATTGGAAACTGAAACACACTTGAACTGAAAACTGCAAAGCAATCTGAAACTAAATGGAAAGATGCTCATAGTACTGAGCTTATTGGCACTCCTACCTACACCTAGTCTGATAAAAAATTACCCCATCAAATAATAATCAGACTTCCAATGTAACTAGTCAAGCAAATGAATGCTCAACTGAAATTGGCATCCCATTTCTGTAGGTAGAGAAATGGATTCAAAACGTGGCAACTTATCTCTTCCACTGAATTTGATAGCTCCATTGATGAACCTGGAAAATTCCTCCTTCACTGATGGCTGCAACATACTAACCAAAGGATCATGGTAAATATGCAACGTGAGTTTTTCCAGAGGATTTGTAACAATAAAACAAACCTCATTACAAACTGCTGCTTCGCTTGTGTGTTGCCACTGATTGTCTTCAAACAACAAGGATGACTCTTGTTTCTTCTCCTTTTCCGTTATATTCAACTGCTTTGTGTGCTCTTCATCTTTTCCTTCGTCATACGGAGGCTTGCAGAGGAGATGCAAACTCTTGATCATCTCGAGTAGAGGATCTTGGCTAATAACAATATAATATGTTTCCCCAACATCCCACGAAGAACTTAATGATGCAGAACTTTTATGATCTTCTTCAAAGTCTGCACAGTCAGGAAAGAATATTTGAGTGGTCTTCACACAGCAAGCCTGATTGGTCTTCTTTTGGCAAGCTTTCTTGGCTTTCATTGGGCACACTTAATTGGTGTTCAATCTCTAATTACAACGTTACTGGCTGAAGGTGCTTTTGTGGATCTAGACGATTAAACTCTGCTACCCCTGCTTCCAGATCACCAGACTGCTGTTGATTTTTAGTGTTGTCCCCTGGGAAACACTCCAGCTCTTCCCCTTCTTCATGGAGGGTAAGCTCGCCTCCCTCTTCTTCAGCACGAGCTAGAAACTGGTTTTCTATATTTGGTCCAAAAACCACCATGGGTTGTTCTTCTTCGAGATTGGAGGATGTGGGCCCTTTTTCTGTAATGGCTGCTTCGAACCACTCTTTAGGAGGGTCGAGCGGTTTCAAGGGTATAGATGTGGGCTTCTTCTCCTTGAGAGGATCAACTTCTTGCTTTGTGAAAGTGAATGCAGTGGCCTTATGAGGGGCTAACTCTTCTAAGGGCTTCTTCCCTTCACTAGCAGGACTAGGAAGGGTTTGTTCCCTTGATATTAACCCGTTATTTTTCTCTTGCCCTCGGGTTCTCTTCCTAAAGGATCTGAGGTCATACTTCTTGTGGAGTTGAGCCCGCATGAAATCTACGAACTATCTGCAGTAACTGTCAATCTCTTGATCCTCTGGAGGGACTTCTTTCTCCTCTTGCTCCCCCTGAGAGGTAAGTTCACCTTCCTCATCATCAGAGTAGGCGAGGAGTTGATCTTCTTGTCTCTCCGAGGCTTCCTGAGCCTGTTGCAACAGCTGCAAAGTGGGCCTTCGATATTGAGGATTGAACCCCCAATTAGGAATCATTTGGTTGGAACGAGGAGGGGAACTTGGCCTCTGATTCAAGCTTAACCAACTTATTTGAGAGGTTTTTGATCAACTCATTCATCTCTTCGATTCTATGCTCCTAATTTGAGATAGAAGCCTCCTCCCCCTTCTTTCTTCTAGCTTCATGTTCTGTCTTCCCTTTGAACTTACCAATAGAAGCAAAGTTTTCTTCTACCTCCAACGCATTAGTCTGGATCTGATCCAGAGATGTGGATCTTCTTTCTCTTAAGGTGAACCCAAACTCTGGTTCAAAAGCTCCTGTGAAAATCACCTTAGCAGCTGCTTGGGGAGGCTTTATTTCAGTAGGATTATTATAAAGCTTATTGAACCTCTTTATAAATTTTGTTACATCCTCATTGTGTCTCTTCTTGATAGCATTGAACTCTGTGAGGACATATCCATGATCCCTCTTTTCTCCCCATTTTAGTGTGAAGGAATTCTCCATTTCTTTCCAAGTGGTGATCGTGTGATTAGCAAGAGATTTGAACCATTTCCGGGCTTCCCCATCCAAATATTGGACGAAAATCCTTAACACCACATCTAAGTGCTCTACATTTACATTCTCAGCAAACGCGTAGAAGTTTTCGATATATCTCTGCGTAGAATTATTATCTTCCCCAGTGAACTGTGGCAACCACTCTAGATAGTCTTGTGGCATATCATTTAGAGGTTGAGGGAGGGCCAAGGGGGCATACTTGTTCAAAAGGAAACTCGGCACAACCATCTAATTTAGAGGTGGGTGTAGATGGTGGATCTGAATCTAGTGTGAGGCCTAATGAAAGACAGGATTACTTTTGATTAGGACTATTTTACAGTGGAGTCACCAAGGTGAGGAATATGCAACTCTCAACGGTCAACCCTTCGTGCTCACCTAATTGAAGGGTGAAGATAATGTCGTATCCCAGGGAAAAGATTTCTTGATTCGTATCCCCGACAACGACGCCAAAAAGATCTTGTAGCTCCTAGAGACAGCCTTGAGTTGCAAAAGACCAGTGCCTAGGACATCTTAAAAATCAGAGGTTGAATGTGAATAATTGTATAAATTGCCTTTGACAAAATATGGAATAAGAGAACAATGGTTTTGGTGGTTCATGGATTGAGAAGACCTTGGAGTCGATTCATGTGAATTCCTTATACTGTGAGAGGGCTCAAGAGGTTGCGAGACTGATGGCTTTTAAATGGGCCAAGTATACAACAATGAACATAAATCTTAAAATATGCAGAGGTGTTGAGAGAGAACGGAGAAGGAACACACGAGAGACATGCTTAAGAGATTTAAGAATCTGACCCCTATGAACTCAAAGGAAACGAATATGAATGAGATATGGACAACAACAGAGGTTCGTGGAGCGCGAATTAAGGGAGTGTAGAAAACTTAATGCATGAATGTTAACACCTAAGCGTTATACAGACACGAATTCATGAATAAAATTGCAGACCACCGACAACGACATTACACGAACCATCAACGCAGAATAGCATGAAAGATGATTACACATAAAGAGGAGATTACTGATAACAAAAGAAAACAAATACACATTGCTCATTGCTCCGTCTAGAATCCAAATATCAGCTTTGTATTTATATTAAGTTTAAACAACTCTCCCAAATATGTGTCTGAGAACACAGGGAGCACAATCATACAAAACTACAACAAAATTCTTCAAAATTCCAGAACCCTTGTTTCATCTTAGAACTCTCTACATATAGAGTTCTCAGAAGGGTCTACGGTCCTAATCATTTATGATTGACCCATACCTATGAAATCAAAATATCCTACCTAACTTGCAGAGCATACATTTGGCAGTTACTTCTGTACTGAGAGAATTAAAACAGGAATGGGTGAAACTGAGATTTCACCAGCCAAACGTCACAATCAATTAGTAAAAAGAGAAGACAAGGTTTGTAATATCCCGGAAGGGAAATAGACGGCAATACAAGCATACGACAATATAGAAAATGCCAGAAATAGAACATAAAGCACATACTCATAAAAATGCCGGGAATGCTAAGCCATTTTATTAATCTGAGAATATAATGAAATACAATGGATAATCAGAATGATAGCACCTATTCTTTCTCAAGGCAAGTGAAGAACTCTCTCAGAAAGACAGGAAATGGCTGCTATAAGAAACTGTGTCCTAGCTGCTAGAAAACTACCGTAAACTGCTGCTGATGGAATGGACTGAAACTAGGGGCTGATCCCCTTGCCGGAATGAGCTGAAAATCTGCAGATCACCTGTACTCACCACCCCAGACAAAACCCAGAAACCGTATCAAGAACGGTCAACCCTCGAAAATCACCAAAGAACCCTCCTCAAGGAATTACGCTGCCTCTGCAAGGCTCAGCGCAGATGCCAAATGATAATAGCTGTGATAGTGCCTCAAACTCCTCAGGAAACCTCCTCCTGGCAAAGACTGTTCCTCCACACCGGATATCAACTGGAACTCCTGCAGAAAATCCCACAACGGAACACCTCCAACTAGAACTGCGTCCTCTCTCCCAAAGACTGCGCAGTCACAAGAGAAGCCCAGCTCCTCAGCCAAACAACCAACCAAATCTCCCGCTAAAGACTGAAGGAAAAACCTTGCCCGAGCAGGCACTCGAAGTCCCCCGGGGCTAAGGGCGAGATCTCCGACCGGAGACACTCAACGCACTAAACAGTGCTGTAGACAGGCTAAATAGCCAGCGTGCTCAAGAAGACAAAATGTCTAGCTCCAATATCATCAAAAACAAGAATGCCCCAAATGAGGAGGCTCCTCCACCGTTTATAGCATTGGTTTCCCTCCAAAACCAACGTAGTCTCTCTCTCCTCCACGTGGTGTGTGGCCCCCCTTGGCTCCCCCCTTAAGTTACAATGTTGTGCTACTAGGAAGGTGTTTTATTCCACTAAAGTGAGTTAGACCCCCTTCTACTCACTTTTTTATTTATCTACAAACCACATACGGCAAAACAATACAAAGTCGAATATTCCAATTAGCTGTCGCTAATTTGGAATATTACAGTCCCCCCCGGCAAAATGTTGCTTGCCCTCAAGCAACTGAAGTGATGGATGCTGCAAAATCTGCTCGCTCTCCCAAGTGGCATCCTCATCTGGCAAAAATTGCTTGTCCTCAAGCAACGCTTGAACAAGCCTCCTCTCTAGTTGATGCTCCCTATCGATACTGCAAAATGTGCTTGAGTCCCACTGAACCCTCCCTAACTTCTGCATCACCCTGATACGAAGGGATCTCTCAATGCCAAGATCCCAAACTAACCTCTCACAGTACCAGTCAACCAATAATCCTCCCGGATCCCATCGCCTCCATGGCCAATAATCGCCCAAGTCCCATGGCTCGGACTGTGCACTGCCTCTGGCTATAACTGATGCTCTAAGAGGTGAAGACCACCAACAAGCATCACTGCTCCCGGGCTTCTGCTGTGATGTACCTGTAACTGCATATGCTGCCTCTCCAACTGCATACCAACTCATCACCTCTCTCGAATCCACGTCCTGACTCAATCCCATGCTGATCCTGCTCTCCCGAAATTGGGAAGGAGTCCTGAAGTAATGAGAATCGGTGCCCTCCTGCCAACTGGGATCTGTAACATCTACTATGTCCAAGGGCCCCTGCTCCGCTATGCTCCCTACAAAGAGTACCGTACCATCAAGAGGGTACCAACTCATGATCTCCCGCCAGTCCATCCTGGAAGTAGAATCCGCTGTAACAACAACAACGACATATGGAACATGCCTGGGATATTGCCGCTAGCCCGTAATCAACTCCCACTGCTCTGCCCTGTCGGCCAATGAAGGATGCCTATAGAAGGAAGCCCCTCTCTCTATAATGGGCCGAAGTGGGCAAGGTATGCTGCAAGCTCCATCGATGTACTCCTTGAGAGTGCTACCCACTAAAAACACTACAACTCTGCTGACTGTGAGTACATCTATCTGCGCCTCATCCCTATGTCGACCCGCAGATGGATGCTCCACCATATCCAACAGCTCCTGCTGTCTACTAGCCTCCTGCGGAACAATCCCATCAACCTCCAACACCTCCAGAGGATAGGGATCTGCAACTGCTGTCATCGTACTCGATGTCAATGCATCTGACTGTTCTCGCTCCCCGGAAGCGACCTCCACTGATCATATGGACTCATATGAAGAAGAGTCCTCACCCTGGCATACAGAAGGAATGCCCTCCTGTTTTACCTCCGCCACCTCATCTGCACTGAATATGCCATCCACCCTCTCGATGAAGTGTAGATACAATGTCTGGAGTCCAGACGTATGCCGGGATGCTACCTCTGCTGAACCTAGTATCCTCTGCTCATGCATGATCTCAACATGCCCTGAGGGAAAAATGATGCATGTCTCCCTCATGACCTGCTCCCCAAGCGTAGGCCCAACAATGACTGATGTGCAACCACTGCAGAGGATCATTTCATCCCCTAACTTGTGGCTGTCAACTAGCGCTCCAACCCAGTGCCACTGCTGAGAAGTCTTTCCCCTAGTGTGTTGAGTGTCATCCAAATATCTTGGGTGAGCCTCGCGTACCCCGCTGCTCATGCCAAAAGTGCCAAAGGACAACAACAAAATCGGATGTGCCAGTGAGTGATGTAGAAGAGAGGCAGGTGTATGAGTCTCCACAGATACCGCCAAGTATCGCTCATCCATCTCCCCATCGATCCTGGGTGAACTACTCCCAAAGGTGAGCTCGGTGTCCCTGTCCATGAGTCTCCCTAGCGGCAATGCTCTAAGATCCTGTTGTGCAGCACCGTATGCCCTCGCATACCACCGATCATCCATGTACTCCTCGCCATGCCACTGCACACTGAGATATACCCCTGTATACTGCTAGATACCCCATGCTACTGTCGTACCACCCAGTACCGTCTCGTGCCCTGACTGCGTCCAGGCATTGGTCACTCTTCGCGAGCTCTCAATGTGATGTAGGACACTCCTACTCCACAATGCAGTCCCACACACTACGGTAGTACACCATGCAACTCCATGTCCACTGACAGTCCACTGCTCAATGCTAGAGGCTCCCACACATCCCTGGATGTGATGACCTAGAGTTATGCCCCTACCTGTCGGACTACCACCAATCGGTATCATCGTCTCCACCGTCGCATCACTATACCTGCCGACGAATGGAACATCACTCCAAATCCTCCTCAAGGGGTCCGAGAAGTGAATCTCCCTGTGTGTTAGTGGTGTTACCACCACTGCTCAGCTCTGCTGCGTCCTCTGTGCCCCACACAAAGGTGAAGAATCCTTGGCCCCATACAAGGTGCCATCTAGTGGCCTGCCAATGCCACCTCCTCCGACAAGCTCCTGCCAAGGTGTGCTGACCACCCCGTGATCCCGTGTATGAATGTCATGCCAAGACAACCTAGGGAGTCTGCCCATAAACTGGTTGGCCACTGGAGCTGACCGAAACTACACATGCTCTACTGCTAGGCCAACTGTACTCTCCAAGACATAATCAGCCGACTTGCCTGGGAAATGATAGGTGATCCCACCTGGATCCCAATGCCAATCTGGGGTTCCTGTATTCCCATGCATAGAAACTCCTGCTGAGCTACACTCGGATCCATCACTATCTCCATAGCCCGCTCCACCGAATACCAACTCAAAATCTCTCGCCATCCAACCTCAACATGTGGATGTTGTACCCTGTGCAACTCTGATCGTCTCATGACGCTATCCAAGTCAACATATGAGATCTGACTAGGTGGCTCCGTCTCTCTCTCTCTCCAATGGGAAGAGGTAACCCAACAACGCTGCTAGTCCCATCCATGCATGCCTGAAGGGGAATGAACTAACGCTCCAACGTGCCCTCTGGTTGTACCATTAGGGAATCCAGTCGTTCCCCAATGCAAGCCAACTTGGCCGCCGACTTGGCACAAGCCACTCTCATGCCCTCCAACTCCTTGTCCTGCAACAAAATGGCCTCCCGTACTGATGTGGCCTTCCCTTTTAAGACTCGAAGATCTGTCCGAAGCCGATGATACCGCTGTCTGCGACCATCATCCAATACCTCTGTATCTCCTAGTGCCTCATCGAAAGTGGATACATCTCCTGATACCTCACCCATCTGTCGTGTGCTGCTACCACCCGAAGACTCGGACATGGCTCCAGTCATCACCTCAATGGATGGCTCTACTGGGGTAGGCTCTACCTTCTCCACTACGATATCAACCGACACGGTCAAGGAGGTCTCTAATGATGGTGAGTCTTGTGTCACACTAGGTGTATCCTCGAACTCCCTGCAATCCTGTGTGTCCTCATCCTCCAAGTGCGAGGTAACCATTTTGATGGTTTCCCCCTCCGATACTCGGTCAAGCTGGAAAGAGGTATCCAACTTATCCACCCAAACTTTTTCCGAACACTTGGATGACCCATCAAATGTCGGTAGATGGAATCTACCCACTGTGCGCCACAAGCCCCCGTCATGTGACTTCCTGTTCCCTCTGTGAAAGTTGAGAGGTCTGCTATCCCGCTGGAGCTGAACAAAATCTCTGAATGGAAGGGCATCCCTGAACTCCTGCCCATATGCCTGATACTCAGCGAAATAATCACCCATGTGGCCAGGCTCTGGCTCCTGCTGTGCTCCTGCCCCTGTGTCCGCACCCAGAAAAGTGGGCATGGTAGAACGTGTGGGTGTATGTGATGCCATATGTTGAGTGGCATCATGCTCCAGCAAATGGTGGGATGTGCCTGAACCTTCGCCAATCTGGAAACCCCTTGGGGTTTCACGCTCTCTAGCCTCCACAGCAGTGAATCTCTGTCCCATCACCTCAATCTGCCTCGACAGATCCTGTACTGATTTGAGGAGCATCTCCTCAAATCTCTTTGCACCATCATCACCTGCCATCGGCTCCTCCTGCTATGTGTCTACAGGCTCCTCATGAAATGGCACTGCTGCTCCAAAACTATACTGCGGCTTGTCTTCGGCCTCTGATTTACCCACTGAAAACTACTCAAAAAATTCTAGGAACTTGGGAAGGTGATCCTTGCCCAAAACCCAGAAAAACCTCAAAAGGGTTTCTTCTAATTCCAAACTTCAAAATTTGACCCTTTGTATTTTGGCCCTTTTTCCAATTTCGTTTTTGGTACTGCAACTGCTATTGCTCTCCAAAATTCTAGCAAACCTCTGTATGATCTCTTTCCCGATGTCATAGACCACAAGCTGAGCCAGAACTATGCTCTGATACCACTGTAATATCCCGGAAGGGAAATAGATAGCAATACGAACATATGACAATATAGAAAATGCCAATAATAGAACATAAAGCAAATACTCATAAAAATGCCGGAAATGCTAAGCCATTTTATTAATCTGAGAATATAAAGAAATACAATAGATGATCGGAATGATAGCACCTATTCTTGCTAAAGGCAAGTGGAGAACTCTCTCAGAAAGACAGAAAATGGCTGCTCTAAGAAACTGTGTCCCAGCTGCTGGAAATCTATCGTAAAACTGCTGCTGCTGGAATAGACTGAAAACTAGGGGCTGATCCCCTTGCCGGAATGTGCTGAAAATCTGTGGACCACTTGAACTCACCAACCCGGACAAAATCCAGAAACCATATCAAAAATGGTCATCCTCCGAAAATCACCAGAAAGTCCCTCCTCAAGGAATTACGCTGCCCTCCAAGGCTCAGCGCAGATGCCAAATGATAATAGCTAAAACAGTGCCACAAACTCCTCGGGAAACCTCCTACTGGCAAAGACTAATCCTCCACTTCGGATATCAACTGAAACTCCTGCAGAAACCCCGCAGACACACTCAACAGGCTGCACGTCCTCTCTCCCAAAGGCTGCCCGATCCTGAGAAAACCAGCATCGGCCAAACAACCAACAAATCTCTCGCTAAAAAGTTTGAAGGAAAAAGCTTGCCCCAGCGGGCCCTCTTTGAAGTCCCCAGGGGCCCCACAAGGCGAGATCTCCAGGCCAGGAACCTCAACGCACTAAACGAGTCTTTAACGGACAGAGCCTAAACGACCGAGCGTGCTCAAGAAGACAAAATGTCTAGCTCCAATATCATCAACAACGAATGCCCCAAATGAGGAGGCTCCTCCACCTTTTATAGCATTGGTTTCCCTCCAAAATCAAACGTAGTCTCTCTCTCTCCCCTCCACGTGGTGTGTGGCCCCCCTTGGCTCCCCCCTTAAGTTACAACGTTGTGCTACTAGGAAGGTGTTTTATTCCACTAAAGTGAGTTAGACCCCCTTCTACTCACTTTTTTATTTATCTACAAACCACATACGGCAAAACAATACAAAGTCAAATATTCCAATTAGCTGTCGCTAATTAGGAATATTACAAAGTTGACCAGAGGAGGCCAATTATGGGAGCCTTCAAACGGTTATGGTGAGGAGTGGTCATGAACAGGTAGGCAGTCCGTCTTCCATTACTTAATTCCACCTTATTTTTGCATGCCTCCACTCCGTCATTCTCATGATTCGTTTTAACCGTACGAGATGGCCAACTGTGTTGTGCTTGCTTAACTCTTTAGTGGGGAGCTGTTTGAGGGACTGAATAAACCGTAACCGCGTGCGTTACCAAAAACTCTTGCTGCATTTGAAAACATGAAAGGGGATTTCGGAGGGGGTCTTAAGTGGTATGCGGTATAGGAGAGGGGGGGGGGTGCGAAATGATGAGAGGAAGGCGTGTGGAGGAGTGGGTGGTAATGTAAACCACCTATTCCGGACCCCCCCACATAGTTACAGTTTTAAGGCTGGGGGGGGGTCCGAAATGTGTTAAAGACCATCGGATGCATTGGAGTGGAGCAGAAGTGACGAAGAGATGTGGAAGGCTTGGCAGTAATGGGATGTGTGCCAACGAATGAGAATGGAGGGAGTAATGGAATGGGAACGATAGTGAAGGAATGGCGTATTCGCGATGAGCCGAGTATTATGGTGGGGCCAAACTGTATCGCAATCGAAAATATTTACCATGAAGCAGTAGAGATAAACTCTAAACGGGGAGAAAGGAGGTGACATGGAGGAAGGTGGGACCTGATCGCTGCCCGCAGATCGCAAATCTTAACACTAAACAACGGAGGTAAACTTTAAAGGATGTGAAGTGCAAAGTGCGAGGGAGAAGGTAAATGACGTGGCATAGAGGCGGGACCACGGCCGCAAGTCGCAGATCACAAGTTTTATAATGCACACAGCGGGGGGTTAAGTGTTATTTTCTGCGAAGTACAGGGGAGAAAGGGGTGACGTGTCATGGGGATTGGCCCACTTTAATCGTAATCGGGGAGATAGGAAAAGCGGAGGAGAAACAAATGATAGAGCGGTGAGAAAGGTGAAGTAGAGAAATGAAGCGAAAAGGTGGAATAGGTAAGATTTTAATGATTTTTAAGGGAAATGGAATGAAAGGAAGTGTGGTGGGTGATTGGGTCCCACCGCCATCGCACATCGCACTTCTACCTCTTTAACTTTTACCCTTTGTGCCTATTTTGCAACACTTGCGATCTGCGATTGCGATTTTGATCTCTGTCGTTGATGTCTACTTGGATCAACGGTCCTCACTGCTCCCTTGCTGTGGTTTGTCGCTTTTGGTTTTGCTCGGTCATTTCATCTTTGTTCATGGACTACTTACCCCTTGTTCACGACTTGACTTGAGCGCCAAGGAAAATTTTAAGGATGAAAGTTTATTTTAAAGTTTACAGACCTTGGCAAATCTTACTAGTCCGTAATATGCAAATTGTAAAATGTTTGGCAATATTTTTGTAAAAATATTTATATTTCTAATGATTTTATAATAGTCTATATAAAATTTTGGCGATTTTTAAAGTAAAATAATTTTATATTATAAAATGTGGGCGAAACATTTTTAGAAAAAATGGAAATTGGAAAATCTTATTTTTGGAAAAAACATGGAAAATTAGCCCACCTGCGAATATTAGCCCCTAAAATTTTCCCTGTTGAGCGCGTGCACGAATTGACCCAACCTCGTTCAAGACTCTACCCTTGCATTTTTTCTGTCTTAACTGTTTCTTTGCCTCTTTGTCTTGTGATTTCCTTATAGGGGCCACTTCTCCATGTTATGTGCGGTCACAGGCCAACACCCTCAAATAGGATTTACAAGACTTGGCTAGATTCTGGCCCTAGAAACCCTAGCACTGCCCCTGAAGCCCCTCCGTCAGTCTCTTCAGCCTCTGCGCTGGCCTAGAGAAGGCTGCGTAACCCCAGAATGGGTGACGCAGACCCTACGCTTCCCCTGAGGGTCTTTGTGTAACCCAAATGGGTCTCCAACTGCCCAACGCTGCCCTAGGAGGGACAACGTAGCACCTACGTAGCTAAAGCTACCTCTGCGCTGTGTAGCTGCTGCCCTCTCTGCTGTTGCTATTGCCTCTGCTTCTCTGCGCTGCCTCTAGAAGCTACTCTCTGCCTCTTGCTGATTCTAGGCACTGAGATCAGATCATCCCCTTTGCCTAAACTACCCCTCTCTGCAGCTGAAACACTTCTGAAAGTTCTTAGCAAACCCTGCCCTAGAACTTC
Organism: Pinus albicaulis; assembly: GCA_034641835.2. Classification (NCBI taxonomy): domain Eukaryota; kingdom Viridiplantae; phylum Streptophyta; class Pinopsida; order Pinales; family Pinaceae; genus Pinus; species Pinus albicaulis. The sequence goes on along the minus strand of CM076576.1, from coordinate 209,595,873 downwards.
AACTTAGTCTCAGTGCTCTGCCTCCGTGTGCATTTTCCAAATGAACCCAAGTCTTTCCTTTATACATTCTTATTGGGAAACCAACGGCCATGATCTAATCTTGAATTGATGGCTAAGATTAAAAGAAAGCTTGATCCGTGTGACTTAAGACAATTTCATCGCATGTTTTAATTAATTACCTTTAATATTTTTATTTTCCTAAGTTAGACTTAGGGTCCTTAATTAAAAATATTAATTAATTAATTATCTCCCAAACTGGATGGAATTTCGCAAATCTCGTTTTGGGTCTTGGAGATCTCATGTATTGTAGCCCCTCCACAAAATTTGGGAGCTAGAGCACATCCGATGCTACCCCAACACTAAAAAATCTCAACACTCCCTCTTAGCGAGGAATGTGCTCTAGTACAACTCTGCTTCACCGTGAAGCTCTGCATTGATCTCTGGTGTTGGTCCCTGCATTGATGTTGGACCTGCCGCCCTTCATCACTGTGTTGTTGCTGCCATTTTGTGCTATTACCCATGACGCTGCCACCGCCACTGCTACATCTGTACTGCAACTCCCTCTCAATCTGTTGCATCATGCTGCCAACTGTTGCACTACATCTTCAGTTGCTGAGAGAAGCAACTGAAACTCCTACCCAATCTTTGACAGACAAGTCAGTTGGGCTGCATCCTCATCACTGAAGCTCCATCGGCTACTAATCTGTGCTGTCATCTGGAGGATGATGCACAACTACAGTTTTGCACTGCATAAGTAAACTCCCTCTGCACTGCTGAAGTCACATCAGCCCCTTGTGCTGGAATCTCTCACGCTGCTATTGTGCTGCGTTGTCCTCCTGAAGCCTCCACGCTACTGCAGCTCTGCTCCGCGTAAGCAACTCTGCTTTGCGATGCTGAAGTCACATCAGCTCCTACATTGCTGCTGCATCTGCACTGCACTGCTCCCTTCAGTCTTCAGATCCACCTCTACTTCATCCATGATTCTCTGCTCCAACTGCTTCACTTGTCCCTCTATTGTCTTAAGGCTTCCGTAGCTCGGATGTGATCCAAGAGATGAGCTGCTCAAGGATCCCGCCCCTACTCTGTAGCTGCTCTACAGATCCATGTCACCCCATTTTCGTGGTTCATGAGAGCTCATGGTTGCGTCATCTTCTGACCTATCATCTGCCACAATAGCCTTGGAAGTAGAAGCTTCCTTGCCCTTCTTCTTCTGAGGACAATTTCCGGCGAAATGTCCTAGTTCGCTGCACTGGAAACACTTGATCTTAGATAGATTATGCTTCTTCTTCCCTTGCTGCCTCTTTGATGCCAAGGCTACATCTTCCTCCTCTTCCTTCTTCACCTTACTGGATTCCGTGATGTACTGCCTCTTGGTGATTCGGCGGAGTTCTTCTTGACGAAGGATTGCCCACATATTTTCCCAGTTGGGAAGGTCCGCTCTGCCCAAGACACTTTGGACAAAGGTTTCCCACTCTTCCGTGACCGCATTGAGTGTAGTCCTTACCATCACATCATCCTCCACCTTTGCTCCCATGACAGGCAGTTGATCTCTGATTGCTGTAATCTGAAGAGGAAGGGCTCTATCTCTTCTCCCTTGGTCATCATGAATGACCGCAGTTGATTCTCCAGAAGCATCTTCCTCTGGACGTACTTCCCTTCATAAAGGGTTGTCAAGGCTTTCCACATCTCATGAGTTGTTTTCTTTTCAGCTATGTGTGGAACAATATGGTCCTTAACCCCATCCATTATGAAGTGTTTGGCATGTGCCGCAACCTCATCGTGCTTTTCCAAGAGAACAACATCGGTTGGCATGGCCAGGAATTTTTCTGCATGGTCCCTTAGACCGTATGCCTCCATGACTACCAGGATTCTGGCCTTCCAGACTGCAAAGTTGGACAGGTTGTCCAACCTATCCTGATCACGTAGTCCGTGAGGTGCCATCTTCTCAGCAAATCTGTCGGAACTCCTCCTCTCTATGCTAGAGATCTGGATCTAGTGTCCTTTGAGAACTCTGAGAACTGATTTCCTCTCTTGGAAGTCTACCAAATCAACAATGAAATAGCTCTCTTCAATCCACTGATCGATCTGCAGTTTTCTATGGCTAGAAACCCTCTGAGAAGCTGATATCCTTCTGCTCTTTGTCACTAGTGCTTAGGCTAAAGTGACACACAAGATTTTTTGGACAACTGTCCCCAGAAAAACCCAATGCGGAAAAATTGATCTTCTGGCTGTTGGAGGGTTTATATTATTAAGTGGTTTTTTTACTACAACAAATTTGGGCACCACACTGGTTGACCCGGCAGAGAAAAAATATAGATCTGCAACTAACTTGTTGTGTTGAAGCCAAAACGTTGACTAATCCACACCCTCAAACATGATTTACAAGACTCAGCCAGATTTTGGCCCTAGAAACCCCAACGCTACCCCTGAAATACCTGCGTCAATCTCTTCAGCCTCTGCACACCTCTGCGCTGGCCTGGAGAGGGTTGTGTAACCCTAGAATAGGTGACGCAGACCTTACGCTGCCCCTGAGGGTCTCTGTGTAACCCAGATGGGTTTCCTGCTACCCTATGAGGGACTACGTAGCTGAAGCTGCCTCTGCGCTGCGCAACTGCTGCCACCTCTGCTTCTCTGTGTTGCCTCTGGAAGCTGCTCTCTGCCTCTTGCTGATTCTATGCACTTGGATCAGATCATCTCCTTTGCCTAAACTACCCCTCTATGCAGCTGAAACACTTCTAAAAGTTCTTAGCAAACCTTGCCCTAAAACTTCAGCTTAGTCTCAGTACTCTACCTCTGTATGTGTTTTCCAAATGACCCCAAGCCTTTCCTTTATACTTTGTCGTTGGGAAACCAACGACCATGATATAATCTTGAATCGATGGCTAAGATTAAAGAAAGTTTGATCTGTTTGACTTAAGACAATTTCATCACATGTTTTAATTAATTACCTTTAATATTTTAATTTTCCTAACTTAGACTTAGGGTCCTTAATTAAAAATATTAATTAATTAATTATCTCCCAAACTGGATGGAATTTCCCAGATCCCTTTCTGGGTCTTGGAGATCTCATGTACTCTAGTCCCTCTACAAATTTTGGGAGCTAGAACACATCCGATGCTACCCCAACACTCAAAAATCTCAACCGACCAGCTTCAAACTGCAACTTCGACCTTCCAGCTTCAACACTCCTTGTCCTGTAATTTCGACCCTGTAATTTCAGCCTTGCAATTGCTACGAAAACCCTAATCCAACTTCCTTCTGAGACATTCCTAGAGCAAGATAGCTCTTCCCAAGGTCGACGAGGTCAAGATAGAGTATTCTTCCTTCCAACTACAAGATATTGCACTTCGTCCTACTACAACTCGAACATGCAATTCAGCCTCCTTTTACATCACCAGAAACCCTAGAACTTCACATGTGTGAGAGAGATAGAGCCCAAAAAGAAATATTTTGCTTCCTTGGATTCTTCTTGCCTCCTAGACCTTCGCTCTTCTTTTTTGTTGCTTCCCCGCTAAAGATCGAACTTCTTCTTGTGGGATCGAACTTGTGAGTGAGTATATCTCAAATGAGGTCGAAGTGCTCTTTTATATAGCCTTTTTGTAATATCCCTGTTTAGGGCAGCCTCCCTGTTGAGGATCAGGTGGGCCTTGACACGCTGCCGGGGTCTGCGTAATTGGGGGACTGCGCGAGGGTCCCCGTCCCGAGATGCTCCGGTGGGCCTTAAGACCCCACCCTTAACACCCTGGGACGCCGCCCTCACTAACAGTTCGAGCTTTTGGTGTAGTGGTTGGGCCTACAGTGGTATCAGAGCATAATTCTGGCTCAGCCTGTGGTCTATGACATCAGAAAAGAAATCATACAGAGCAATAGCAGTTGCAATTCCAGAAACGCAGTTGAAAAAAGGGCCAAAATGAAAAGGGTCAAATTTTGAATTTTGGAATTAGGAAAAACGTTTTCTGGGTTTTTCTGGGTTTTGGGCGAGGATCACTTTCCCAAATTCCTGAAATTTTCTGAATAGTTTTCAGTGGATAAATCGGAGGTCGAAGTTAAGCCACAGTATGGTTTTGCAGCAGCCGTGCAGTTCTGAGGAGCCTGTAGACATATAGCAGAAAGAGCTGATGGCAGGTGATGTGGATAAGAGGAGATTTAGGGAGACAGATCAGCGGAATCCAATGGAGGCCATGCTTGCGAAGTTGACTGAGAAGTTGATTGAGAAGATGGATGCAAAGATGGATGCATTCATGCAGGAGGTAACCAAGAAGGTTGCAGAGGGGACGCAGAAAGAAACCCCTAGGGTCTTTCAGGTGGGGGAAGGATCGGGAGCGTCTAGTTACATACCGGATGCTATTCCCATTGTGACAGCGCAGAAGGTCGATTCCATGGACACGCGACCTACCATGCCTACTTTTCCGGTAGAGGAAGAGGAGCGAACGGAACCAGGAGAGGTGAATCTAGCTCAACATGCGACTCTGTTTGCGGATTGGCGGAGCATGGGACAGGAATTCATGGATGCTCTCCCTTTCAATCAATATATCCAGTTCAGATGTGGCGGCAAGACTTATGAGCAGGAGCGACACAAGGGACGTGGCTCCCACCGTGATAGTCACCGTGCAGAGAGCAGATTCCATTTACCGACATTTGACAGGTCATCCAGGCGCTCAGGAAGAGCTTGGGTGGACAAGTTGGATACCTCTTTCCAGCTTGACCGAGTATCGGAGAGGAAAACCATTAAAATGGTTACCTCGCACTTGGAGGATGAGGACACACAGGATTGCAGGGAGTTTGAGGATACACCTAGTGTGACACAGGACTCCCCATCATTAGAGCCCTCCTTGACCGTGCCGGTTGATATCGTAGTGGAGGAGATAGAGCCTACCCCGGTAGAGCCATCCAGGGAGGTGATGACTGGAGCCGTGTCCGAGTCTTCGGATGGTAGCAGCACACAACAGATGGGTGAGGTGTCAGGAGATGTATCCACCCCCGATGAGGTAACGGCAGGTACAAAGATATTGGATGATGGTCGCAGACAGCAGTATCATCGGCTTCGGACGGACTTTCGAGTTTTGAGGGAGAAGGTCGCGTTGGTACGGGAGACCATTTTGTTACAGGACCAGGAGCTGGAGGGTATGAGAGCGACTTGTGCCAAGTCAGCGGCCAAGTTGGTCCACATTGGGGAACAGCTGGATTCCCTGATGGTACAACCAGAGGGCACATTGGAGCGTCAGATCATTCCCCTTCAGGTATGCATGGATGGGACTGGCAGTGCCGTTGAGTCATCTCTTTCCGTTGGAGAGAGAGAGGCAGAGCCACCTAGTCAGATCTCATATGTTGACTTGGATAGCGGTATGAGACGATCAGAGTTGTACAGGGTACAACATCCATATGTTGAGATTGGATGGAGAGAGATTTTGAGTTGGTACTCGATGGAGCGGGCTATGGAACACAATGATTTGGTTCCCTTCTCACAAGAGCAGATAGAAGATGGAGGACATCTTCGGATGGATAACATCTCTCATGCTTGTGTTGGACATCCCTTGAGCCATACACATCATGACGGGAGGTTTTTGCCTACCACCTATTTGATTCTTGATAGGATCTCAGTGATTCTTGAGAAGTTTATAATTCAGATTCCCACAAGGTGCAAAATCCGAAATTTGATTTGGGAGGATGGTAGCCCTCATGGGAGGAGTACCAGGATGAGGAGGAGGAGGCATCCACAAGTGATCGAGTGGATGGGGATGATGAGCAAGAAGCTAGGAGGCTACTTGCAGATCGGTGATACCAGGCAGCAGGAGGCTTGGCTGCGCTGGTTACTCTTGAAAGAGTTTGGCCATCACTTGGCAAACACTCTTCCTAAGAGTAGGAGGATGGGGAAAAGATGGATGGATACTTGCATCATTGAGCAACATAGAGTATGGATGCATGGTGTTGATGTGTTACTCATATCATTCATTGTGTCTTCATCACATGAGTGGTTTGATGGAGGTATGGAAAGGCAACACAATATCTTGTTGCTTGGTTTGTTCTTGGGAGAGCAAGGGCAGATTTGCTCTCACACTTTGTATGACGTTGCAGGAGGAGGAGATGGCACTATCTCCATGGTCTTTGATGGGGAAGCACTTCCCTCTTGGGAGGTATTCCATATTTATTGCAGCATTATTAGAGGAATCTTTGACAAGGAGCATGTCAAAGAACAGAGTCTTGTACTGACAGGAACTCATTTGCATGAGCTCACAGCGTTGTCACCTTGGAGCAGAACATTATGGAGGAAGTATGCGCAGCAGAGGTATGGTGGATCTATAACCCATAGGTCCCAGGATCACTTCATATTTGGTACACAAAGAGGAGGTAATGATGATAGAGACATCTATGGCATATTCTTCTTGACTTGGGTTTCCAAGCATGGGGAGGCTTATCTTCTTGCAGCACATGGTTCATTCTTCTTCATAGCATGCCTAGACACTATGGAGGACTCATTCATGGACCCATATGCCATCTTACTTCCAGCTTATGGTCAGATCTGTATGGGAGGCTTGATTATGAGGGGGACACATGAGTTGAATGTGCCTTTGAGTATTTTCTGCACTTCATGTTCTAATAGGAGCATGGGAGGAGGCATGGCCACCACTACTACATATATGTTCTCTTTTGATGTGGGCCATGAGATCGATATTCATCCATTGTACAGCCATGGGCAAGTGTGTGGACCTATGTTGTTGTCATATTCAGCCATTTGCTATCCATTAGTAGATGTGTTGGATCTTGTACATCGCTTGCCATGTGATTCTCTGAGGTTGCAGTGGATGAGACTGCACTATGGTTTGTGTTGGGCCAGCTTGTTCTTCATCAATGGAGGAACCTTCTATGGTGGATTGTTTTTCACTTTGCCATTTGAGGGCAATGATTTTGCAGCCCAGGAACAGCATAGACTCTACACTTGTCATGAGTGGAGAGAAGGACAGCATGAGGTAAGCTATGATGCTTGCCAAGTTCATATTTTCAGCCCACCTTCATTACCAGAGCTTGAGGTGGAAGGAGATTTTTGGGAGTTGCCTTGTTGGGAGGTGACTCATTTGGTCTGGATGATTGCTTGGAGATGGAGGATCCACAGGAGGGAGATATTCCTCATTATATTTTCGACTCCATGCCTTGATGGGAGAGAGATGATGAGCTGGTGCACAGTCGATGGGACAACTTACACAGCCATAGATGCCGAGCAGCAGCGGTCATGGTCTTCAGTCATAGCTAGAGGCAGTGAGCAGTCCGAGCCATGGGGCTTGTACGATTATTGGCCACAGTGGCGATGGGATCCCGGAGGACTATTGATTGGCTGGTACCATGAGAGGCCAGTTTGGGATCCTGGCATTGAGATATCCCTTCATGTCAGGGTGATGCAGGAGACAGAGAGGTTTCAGTGGGACCCAGGCACATTTTGCAGTATCGGCAGGGAGCATCAGCTAGAGAGTAGGCTTGTTCAAGCATTGCTTGAGAACAAGCAATTTTTGCCCGATGAGGATGCCACTTGGGAGAGCGAGCAGACTTTACAGCATCCATCACTTCAGTTGCTTGAGGACAAGCAACGTTTTGCCGGGGGAGACTGTAATATTCCCAATTAGCCTTGCTAATTGGAATATTTCATTTTTTGCTTTATTTTGCCGCTTTAGCTAGACATAATAAATAAAGTGAGAAATAAGAGGGGTCACCTCACTTTAGTCATCTCACTTTATAAATAAAGTGTTCTTTTCCTAGGAGATGAACGTTGTAACTTAAAGAGGGGGCCTTGGGGGTCCACGTGATTATGATGGGGGGAGGCATCAGGCTGACCCAAGGTAAACTGCGCAGGTCAGAGAAGAGTAAGGGAGCAGTTAAATTTTGGAGGGAATTTGGCATTATAAAAGGAGAGGTTCTCACCTCATTTTGATCATCCATGATTTGATATTATTATTGATAGCTAGACTTTGTCTGCTTCAGCACGCCGGTTGTTTAGTCGGTCTGCAGCACTGTTTAGTGCACGAGTGTCTCCGGTCGGAGATCTCACCCTTAGCCTCGGGGGACTTCGAGTGCCTGCCCTGGTAAGGTTTTTCTGGTTTCACCCTTAGCTTCGGGGGACTTCGAGTGCCCGCCCTAGTAAGGTTTGTCCTGAGTTCTATCTTTCAGTTCCAGTAGCAGAGCAGCAGCAATTTCTGAAGCAAATCTGAGGGAGAGAAAGCCCTCTAGTGGCTGCGCAGTTCAGTGAGGAGGAGGACGCTGTCAAGTCTGGAAGGGAGGACGCTGTCCATTTCTGAAGGAGAGGGTTGCAGATCTGGAGGCCTATTGTTAGATCCAATCTTGGAAAGGGTAGATCTGAGCAGCCACTTGCAGATCCAGTCTTGTATCTTGCAGATCTGGAGGTTTAGCCCTAGATCCATCTTGGGGAGTTGCAGATCTGAGGAAATATTGGCAGATCTAGTCAGATCTGAAGGGTTAACATCGCATCCGGTGCCCCCAGAGGCCGTAGATCCGAAGATATTGTCGCTGGTAGCATAGATCCTCGAGTGGGTTTGGTGCGCATCCGATGTGGGAGGACGCAGATCGTGAAGGGAAGGACGCGAGACCGTTTGGAGTGTTTCCAGACCGTCGATTCCGAGTGTTCGTGAGCGTATCCACTTGGTAGACGCCGATCTCGATGAGCGTACTTGGGAGGGCAGTTCGTCCCATTGCTTAGCTTTCGCAGGTCGATCTATTTGTCCTGGAGGATTTGGTGACCGGTGCTCTATCTGCGAAGCCGCGCCGTCACCAGCAGGCGCCGTCAGGGAGGGTCGGCGCTGGAGACCGGCGAGACGTATCACCAGCCTGGCGTACTGCATCATCTTTCACCAGAGCAGCTAGGACGCTGTCCTTGTTGCGGCCATTATCTGTTGAGAGGGTCTCCACTTGCCTAGGGCAAGGATAGGTGCACTTACTCTGATTTATTGTACTCCTCTCTATGTACTTTCTGATTAATAAAATGGCTCAGTTTCTGGTATTCCATGTGCTATGATTCAGTGATCTGGTTCAGTATTATATTTTCTATATCTGTATTGGTGTATTTCTGTTTATTACTGGTTATTTCCCTTTGGGGATATTACACTTTTCGAGGGGTCGAATTCCCTCATTTAGGTTGACTTGAAGTTGCGAGCGCTGGCTTGTACTTTTGGAGTTTCCAGGACTTTCTAGACTAAAAAATAATTCATTTTCCAATTACATTTTTCCCGGAAGGGTCTTATAAACATGATGTTGACATATTTGACTCATGACAATAAATCCTAAGACCTAACAAACCCTAGAAGCATGAAGGATATGCTTTTACTTAGGAGACCATATATAATGAGCATGAAACCCATGCTTTAATAATAATAGCTTTTTCTTATCTTCTTTTGTTTGTTACATAGAATACATATTGAAATGAGTACATTAACAATTATGAAGGACATGCTTTTACTTAATAGGGCCGGCTTGTACTTTTGGAGTTTCCAGGACTTTCTAGACTAAAAAATAATTCATTTTCCAATTACATTTTCCCCAAAAGGGTCTTATAAACATGATGTTGACATATTTGACTCATGACAATAAATCATAAGACCTAACAAACCCTAGAAGCATGAAGGACATGCTTTTACTTAGAAGACCATATATAATGAACATGAATTCATGCTTTGATAATAACAACTTTTTCTTATCTTCTTTTGTTTGTTACATAGAATACATATTGAAATGAGTACAATAACAATTATGAAGACCGAAACTAGTTACATTTCCAGCACTTAGCACAATCTCCTGTAAATTGCTGTAGACGCTGTACCTTTCTCTCAATTGCTGACACAAAGGAAAATCAATGGACTATAACTGCTGTTGGTTGGGCGCGATCTTCTACATGTCAAAGAGAAAAAGTTTCAGTCTTCCTTTACAGCAGCCAGCCACTGGTCTCCATGCTGACAGGATCAAAATCTATTTTTGCGTGGTTCAAACTGCTGTCTTCATTGACGAGCACCACTGTCAACCGTTACTGTGACCTGGTATTTGTGGGTTGAATTTTAACTCTGTCGACCTTCTCATTCAATGCTTATTGTCACGTGTTGATTCCGTTACTGATATGATGCTTCTCCCAAAGCATTAAATCCACCAAAGCATTGAAGCTGCTAGGAAACTATGGTGTCTCCCACCATTGGCAATCAGGTTGAGGTCAAAACTCTCCCTGTTTATCTTTATTTATTCAATCAAAGTTTCAATTTGAATACCCCCTATCTCTCCAAGTCTCTCTCTCTCTCTCCAAATATATGTGCCAAACCAACTTGACACAATTTTTTGACACAATCCACTGCCATGTTTACTGGTGTGGCTCTAATACCATGTCAAACTAAAATATAGAGGGTATGTGAAGAGACAAAAGAGATGGAAAAATGAGATATCTTATTATATCATTGTACTTAAAAATGACATACAAGAATGTTATATATAAATCAAATTATGTTCCATTATTCTTGTTAGGAACTACTCACCTAATCTCTTTAATATAACATTAACTTAAAATGTCTTATCTTATTATGACATCGTCTTATTTTGCACTTTGTTATATTATGTAATTACTTCCCTTGACAAAATAAACATTACAATGTCTAACCTCTTCCTTGTTATCATTCTTAACTTTCTTTCTTTAGTTAGGCAGAATAAACATAAATGGATACAGGACTGCTGGCATAGCTGAAAGATGTTAGAAACAACATTAAAATAGGCTACCATTCTGGAGGAGTTTTCCGTGACTTCTGATTCAAATTAACTTGAGATACAGGAATTGGTATTCTTGAATTTTACTTCAAGATAACAGTTTTCAATTTCAAAAGATTTTGTGAATTGGGCTGAAAGAATATTTCTTCCTTGCTCTATGTTCTCGAGGGACAAAGAGGCCAAATGAAAGTAGTGTTAAATCATTAAATTAACTCAAGATATGTAAGTGCTTATGAGATACAGTCAAATGGAACTTGTACATACATGTAACGGGCTAGCATCTTTTCTGGTTGTATCACATACCAGGTACCAGTGCGGGTAGCAGGTGGACTATTGTTTGAGCTACTAGGACAGTCAGTAGGAGACCCTAAGGAAGAAGAAGAAGATGTTCCCATTGTACTTCGATCGTGGCAGGCCCAGAATTTTCTAGTCACAGCTTTACATGTGAAAGGGGTGGTGTCAAACATAAATGTCCTTGGTATTATTGAAGTTCAGGTAGTTAGTTTTCTTGCTAATTTTTTATTAAATAGATTATGTAAGATTGAAATATAGATGTACTATTCTATTTCATATATACATTAATGTTCATCTGTCCATTTAATCAAACTCTTGCCATGCAAAAGACTCCTAATGTTGTAATTAAGGAAAAAATGAGTTTGAGTAGCCATATGCCTTTCCCCTCCCCATATTCTTATGAATGTACTTCTCTTTTTCAGGATCTTCTTGTTGCAGGAGGTGCTTTGGCTCCTAGAACGGCTCATGAATTGATAGCAAACTTAGCTTCACGTCTTGCAAGATGGGATGATAGGTGATTTGCATATTTTCTCGTCTCCTCAAACTTCACAATTCTATTTCATTGTGTTAAAGATAGGATAGTTACCAGATTGAAGCACGATCAATGGTAAAACTAAATTTTTTTTTATGGAGTTCTTAATATTTGGGGATAATTTCTATCAATTCAGAAAAAAGTGCTCAAATACATGTAAAATACAGGCACTGATGTGATTGGCAGTCATGTTACGTAGCTTGCATTTGAACATTGCTTTCATCTTTCTTATAAGAGCTTCAATAATTCTCTTACTGTAATATTCCTAATTAGCACCGCTAATTGGAATATTTGATTTTTGTATAGTTTTGCCGCCTATAGTTAATTAACAAATAAAAGTGAGAAAAGGGGGGCTAACTCACTTAAATAAAATAAAGTGTTTCCCTAGTAGATGCAACGTTATAACTTAAGGGGGAGCCTTGGGGGTCCACACCACGTATGAGAGGAGGCTCACGTAGCCTCTAGAAGCTTCTGCGCAGGCCCATGAGGAGCACGTGTGAGAGAGAGGGACCACGTAGGGTTTTGAGGAGGGCCAGCGTTATAAAAGGAGGGAGAGCTATCTCATTTGGGCATTATTGATATTGTTGATGATATTGAGCTAGACTTATGTCTATTTGAGCACGCTGGCTGTTTAGTCGGTCTGCAGCACTGTTTAGTGCGACTGAGTGTCTCCGGTCGGAGATCTCACCCTTGGCCCCGGGGGACTTCGAGTGCCTGCTCGGGCAAGGTTTTTCTTCAGTCTTTAGCAGGAGATTTGCAGGTGTTTTTTTGGGAGTTTTTGCCGGTGATCCGAGCTTCATTGGGTGACCGCGTTGAATTCTCGAGGGAGGACGCAGCTTGAGTTGAGCCGTTTGCAGAGATTTCTCATAGGAGATTTAGGCCTATTCCGTGTGGAGGTTCGCTCGTTTATCATTTGGTGAGTTTCCTCTGCGAGGAGTTGTGGCCCCATTTCAGTTTATTTCGGGGCTTGGTGTCCGCGTGTAGTTTGGAGGGACAACGTTTTTCTAGGAGGAGGGTTTCCTCGGGGGTGATTTTCGCAGGTGGTCCGTTTTGTATATGGTTTCCGGGTTTTGTCCCGGGTGGTGAGTTCGTGTGGTCCGCCGATTTTCAGCTCCTTCCTAAGAAGGGGATCAAATTTCCTCAGCTTCGCTCATCTCCACAGTAGCCACTAGCTTTCTTCCAAAGAATGACGCTTACTCTATAGCCCATTTCCGTTTCCGAGAGGGTTCTTCACTTGCCTTGTGCAAGGATAGGTGCTCTTATTCTCGATTATCCATTGTACCCATTTATATTCTCAAATTAATAAAATGGCTTAGCATTCCTCGGCATTTTATGTGTACTTGCTTTATATTCTATTTCTGGCATTTTCTATATTGTCGTATGCTTTATTATCGTCTATTTTCCCATTCACGGATATTACAATGGTATCGAGCGTAGTTCGGCTCGTGTTCGTGAGCCGGCTATCTATGGAAAATATGAGGATCACAATGCCTACATTATTACCCCGAAGTACCGAGGCAACATGGTCGTATACCTCGAATATTATTTCAAAGAATGAAGTCCATGGGGGAAGACTTAAAAGCAATTTTGCCCTTCAAAGATTATTGTCGCCTCGCAGAGGATGGAGTTTCTAGCATACAAAGCTCGTATTTGCAGCCGTTACGTTGCGTATCTCCATCTACCGACATTTGACGGATCATCCGTGCGCTCGTGAGGAAGCTTGGGTGGACAAGTTGGTTACCTCTTTCCGCCTTGACCGAGTATCGGTGAGAGGGAAACCATTAAAATGGTTACCTCGCACTTGGAGGATGAGGGAACACAGGATTGGTGCAGGGAGTCCGAGGTTACACCTAGTGTGACACAAGATCTACTCTCATTGGAGACCTCCTTGGCCGTGTCGATTGATGTGGTAGTGGAGAAGGTAGAGCCTACCCCAAGAGAGCCATCCACGAGGTGATGACCGAGTCGTGTCCGAGTCTTCGGTGGTAGCATTACCTACGTATGGGTGAGGCGTTAGGAGACATATCCACCTTCGATGAGGCACTAGCAGGTGGCCGCAGGTTGGATGATGGTCGCAGACAATGCAGATCATCAAGCCGGACGACCTTCGAGTTTTGAGAGAGAAGGCCACGCGCACGGAGGCCATTTTGTTGCAGACCGTAGAGGCCGGAGGGTATGAGAGTGACTTGTGCCAAGCTCGCCGCTCAAGTTGGTCCGCATTGGGGGAACGACCTTCAGATTCCCCGATGGTACAATCGAGGGCACGTTGGAGCGTCGCATCATTCCCCTTCGTGCATGCATGGATGGGACTAGCGTTGTTGTTGGGTCATCTCTTCCGTTGGAGAGAGAGAGGCAGTAGCCACCCAATGCCGTATCTCATATGTTGACTCGTTAGCTAGGAGGAGACGATCGTAGCGTACTGCAGGCCAACATCCACGTCGAGGTTGGATGGCGAGAGATTCCGAGTTGGCACGGTGAGCCGGTTATGGAGAGATAATGATGGATCCGAGTGTAGCTCAAACAGATTTTCATGTATGGGGAATACAGAACTCCCAGACGGCATCGGGATCCGTGTGATCACCTATCGTTTCGCAGTTGCCTACCGACTATGTCTTGAGAGTACAAATGCTTGGCCTAGTAGTAGAGCATGTGCAGCTTTCGCCGCCTCCAAAGGACAACTGGGCCGATGGGCAGACTCCCTAGGTTGTCTGGCATGACATTCATACACGTGATCACGGGTAGCCAAGACACCTCGCGGTGAGCTTGCCTGAGGAGGTGGCATTGGCAGCCACTCGATGGCACCCCGTATGGGGCCAAGGATTCTTCACCTTGTGGGGCATGAGGGACACAAGCCGAGCCGAGCAAAGTGGGTGGTAACACTACCCACTCCATAGGGAGATTCACTTCTGACTCCCGAGGAGGATTTGGCAAAGTGATGATCCATTTGTCTACGGTATAGTGGATGCGACTATGGGACATGACGTATACCGATTGGTGGTAGTCCGACATGTAGAGGCAATGCCTTCTAGACATCACATCCATGGATGTGTGGGAGCCTCTAGCAAAGGATCGGGCCGACTACCAGTAGACATGGAGCTACATGGTGGTGTACCGTAGTGTGTGGACCGTATCAGGAGTAGGAGGCCTCACATCACATTGAGAGCATGCTGGGAGTGATGTGAGCCCCCGGGACACACCAGGCACGCAGACGGTGACAGGTGGCATGCCAGAGCATGGGGTATCCGCGCATTCGGTGGGTATGCCCAGTGTGCGCGGCCTCGTTGAGAGAGCACATGGATGCACCCCAGGGTTTGCGAGGGCATACTTGCTGGCGAAAGACAACAGGTCTTAGAGTATTGTTATCCAGGGAGACCTGCTTACGTGACACCGGGCTTACCTTTGGGGGTATTTCACCCAGATCGATGAGGAGATGCAGGAGCCGACACGATGGTATCTCGTGGGGACTCACACATCCGACACTCTTCTACATCACTCATGGGCACAACCGATTTTGTTGTTGTCCCCGCACTTTGGGCATGAGCAAATAGTGGTTCGTGAGGCACACCCAAGATATTTGGATGGCCCTCGCACACTAGGCGAGAGACTTTCTCAAAGAAGGAGACCGGGTCGCACGCTAAAGGATGGGCCTGCCGCTTAGGATGAGATAATCCTCTCAGTTGGTGGCACATTAGTCATTGCCGAGCCTACGCTTTGGGAGCGGGTCATGAGGGAGACATGTATCATTCTTCCCTCGTGCATGTTGAGATCATGCATGAGCAAAGGATACTCGGGGTTCGGGGAGAGATGCGCATTCCAAAGATGCGTCTAGACTCCCGCATATCGTATCGACACTTCATCAAGAGGGTGGATGGCGCATTCACCGCGTATGAGGTGGGGAGGTAGAACAAAGAGGGCCTTTCTCCCGTATGCCGCAGTGAGGACTCTTCTTCATATGAGTCCATGTGACCGCTGAGGTCGCTTCTGGGAGTGAGAGCAACACATAGAGATGGAGACAAGAGACCGCAGCTACATTCCGCATACGTGGTGAGCGCTCGGGACTCTATGGGAGATGCCCTTGTGCGATGAGACACTTGGTAGACGATCTGGCCGAGCTATATGTGATGGAGTCCGAGTCAGTAGAGGAGGATGCTATGCACATCATGCATGATGGTCCTTTGAGGAGAGCCGGGGAGACAGCCACATTGAGTTTGACAGATATGCGGCTAACCGCGGGTCGCCCATTGAGGAGGAGCATGATGCATTGACACCTAGGCACAAAAGGACGGCGCTGCGTATCCATATCCTCTCTGTAGATGTTGAGGGTGATGGGATTGTTACGTGTGGCTATTAGACAAACAGGACGGATATGGTGGAGCATTCATCTTTTGGCCGACACATTGATGAGGCGTACAGATGTACACATACCGATCGAGCCGCAAAGATATCTGCCAAGAGTAGTACTCTCCAGGAGTACATCGATGGAGCTTGCAAGAGACATCTTTTGCCCACTTTGGCCCATTATAGAGAGAGGGGTTTCTCTCACAAAGTACTATCGGGGCGTACAGGCGTAGCAAGGAGTTGATTACGGGCTGGCGCGCAACACCTTCGGCATGTTCCATATGTCGTTGTTATTGCTACACCTGGGATTCTTCTTCCAGGATGGACCGGCGGGAGATCATGAGTTGGTACCCCAGATGGTACGCCGTATTCTTCGTAGGGAGCACAATGCAGGTGGGCCCTTGGACACAGATGCCGCGCATCCCGCCCATAGGAGGGCACCGCTGTCATTACTTCGTGACTCCTTCCCAATTTCGTGAGAGCAAGATCAAAGATGGGATTGAGTCATGACGTGGATTGGAGAGAGGTGATGAGCGAGATGGCAGCTTGGAGGGGTAGCATATGTAGCTGTGTGCACAACGCAGCCAGAGCCCGTGAGCATTGATGCTTATTGGTGGTCTTCACCTCTAAGAGCATTAGTCATAGCCAAGAGGGCAGTGGTACCCGTCCGAGCCGTGGACTTGGGCGATTATTGGCCATGGTGGCGATGGGATCTGGGGGGATTATTGGTTGATCGGGTACCGTGAGAGGCCGCTTGGGATCCCGGCATTGAGATATCCTTCGTACGGTGATGCAGAGACAGAGAGGTTTCTGGGACCCGGTGCGCATTTTGCGCATTCGTGGGGAGCATCGCCTAGAGAGTAGGCTTGTTCAAGCGTTGCTTGAGGACAAGCAATTTTTTGGCTTGGGATGAGGATGCCACCGGGGAGAGCGAGCGTATTTACAAAGATCCATCACTTCGCCTGCTTGAGGACAAGCAACATTTTGTCGGAGACGATAATATTCCTAATTAGCACCGCTAATTGGAATATTTGATTTTTGTATAGTTTTGCCGCCATAGCTAATTAACAAATAAAAGTAAGAAAAGGGGGGCTAACTCACTTAAATAAAATAAAGTGTTTCCCTAGTAGATGCAACGTTATAACTTAAGGGGGGAGCCTCGGGGGTCCACACCACGTATGAGAGGAGGCTCACGTAGCCTCTAGAAGCTTCTACGCAGGCTCCATGAGGAGCACGTGGGAGAGAGAGAGGGACCACGTAGGGTTTTGAGGAGGGCTGGGCCGTTATAAAAAAGGAGGAGAGCTATCTCATTTGGGCATGATTGATATTGTTGATGATATTGAGCTAGAATTCCGTCTACTTGAGCACGCCGGTCGTTTAGCCTGGCCTCGCAACATCGTTTAGTGCGACCGAGTGTCTCCTGGCCGGGAGATCTCACCTTGGCCCCGGGGACTTCGAGTGCTCCCGTTTCTAGCAAGGTTTTTCTTCGGCCTTGTGCGGTGAGATTCACAGGGTGTTTTGTTGGGAGTTTTGTCGAGGATCCGAGCTCACTGGTGACCGCGTTCTCGGAGGGAGGACGGCGCTGGGAGTTGGAGTCGTTCGTTGGTAGAGATTACAGTGGAGATTTAGCTCTTATTCCGGTGAGGTTCAACGTTTATCATTTGTGAGTTTCCGGGAGAGAGTTGTGGCCCCATTTCGCTTATTTCCTCGCTTGGTGTCCCGGCGTTAGGCTTCGGAGGGACAAACGTTTTTCTCAGAGGAGGGTTTCGGGGTGATTTTCTAGGTGGTCCGTTTGCGATGGTTTCCGGGTTTTGTCCTAGGTGGTGAGTTCAAGTGGTCCTGGCCGATTTTCAGCTCATTTCTAGCAAGGGGATCAGCCCTTGGCTTGCCACTATCTCCACAAAGAAGAAGCCACTGCAGCTTTTCCAAAGAACCGGGGACGCGTCTCTATAGCGCCCATTTCCTCGTTTCCCCGAGAGGGTTCTTCACTTGCCTTGTGCAAGGATAGGTGCTCTTATTCTGATTATCTATTGTACCCATTTATATTCTCAGATTAATAAAATGGCTTAGCATTCCTGGCATTTTATGTGTACTTGCTTTATATTCTATTTCCGGCATTTTCTATCTGGTTGTATGCTTGTATTACTGTCTATTTTCCCATTCGGGATATTACACTTACGGCCTTGTCTTTTGAATAAGATCGTGCAGTTGAATATGTTTCTCATTTTACAATATTTCTTTTGCCATCCCCTTTCACCTTCCTTTATGATTGATAGGTTGGTGATAAAAATATTACACTATACATGGCTGCTTGATCCTCAGTTCTGTTTGAATCATTTTCTGTTTGCATTTCAAAGGTCAATCTATACAGCCATATATCATCCACTGGTAACTTATACTTTCATCTAATTGTCTATGGATTTTGTCACTCATATTGTGTGAGGTCCTATACTTGTGATTTCCATCATAACATAGCCATACTTGTGATTTTCATCGCACTTGTCAAAGGCTCATAGGGTGATATTGATGGGGCATTTGATGGACTAGGGGTGCTCCTGCACTGTAATGAATCCCGAATTGAACTGTACCTTGTGTTGACCACACTTTGTCAATGACCCCATAGCAGTACACCCCCAATTTTTCAAATGGGACTCATCATGTTCGAGGTTCACGCCATTCAGATTTCATCGACAGCCGACATTTTTATAAATGATGTAAACCCATTCTGCATGTTTATGATGTAAATGATCTAAGTAAGACCATCATGTATGTAATAACCTAGGTAAGCCTAGTATGTTGGTGACGATTTCTATCCTAGGAGGTTTTTTGTCTCACTGATTTACTTGTGTTTTTTGACACAAGTGATCGGCAGAGTTTTCCCCTCCAGCCTCACCCCAAAGCTAGGATGGATTTTGTCATTAAGATGCTAAGTGAGTCCTAGTGTTTTCTATCGAGTCTTTGTAAAAGTAGTTTAGGAATAATCCTAGCTAATTGGCTAGATTATTTTATTACAAGCTACTTGGTCTACTAGATCATGTTTTGAGTCACAGAATTGGGTAACTATTTGAGGGCCTATACGAATGGGTGTTCCCCCTTCATGTGTATAAATATATTTATCTTATGTAAAGAAGGTTGGAAAAAATAATTAAATCCCCTCTCAGTCAATTAATTAAATTTTCTGGCCAAATTAATTAAAAATCCTAAGTCAAAAATTTAATTAATTTTAGGTCCTAGGTGAGTTAAAATTCTTCAAAGACAAAATTCGTTGGTCCTTAAAAAATAAATTTTTAAAGGTCCCAGGCCAAGGGAATATTGAGAATTTCAAAAAACTTTGGACCCTTAGGCCTAGGTGGTTAAGTCAAAGTCAAAATTTTGAGGTAATTATCTCAAAAATATTATTTTTGAGTTAATTAAAATGGAATTAAATGATAAATTCGTTTTTCCTCAAATTTATAATTTCGATGGTCCAGATTAAAAGATGATCAAATCTTTTCGACGGTCGAGATTATTTTGACATGGATCAACAGAACTAGCCGTTGGAGATTTTTTCTTATAAATTAGAGGTCTTGGTATGACATTTGCATCCGATCTTTGAATCGTGCACTTGTTCTTGGAAGCTCTTGTGATTTTTTGATGAATAAAGCATAAAGACTTTGGGGTTACAAACTTTGGTGTTCCTTTTCCAGATCTATGTGGTGATTTATCTCTAAGCTCTGCTACTTTATTTGACATTTTTATGGTTGATGGCCTTTATGGATTAATCTGCATACAGGTATCTTGTGCAGTTTTCTGGGTTTCTAAAATGACATTTTTGATTTGACAGAAAGATTAGTTATCTCTTTTTCTGAAAGGTCTCATGATTATTTTCTTAAATCTCTATCAATCTAAAGTTCAGATCTAAGTGTGCAGGGAATCTTTTTTAATGTTTGAGCGTTTGGGGAATTCTTCAGTTAGACCAGTCGACTTTCAGATTTCGTAAATCTGAAAAAGCTCATTATTTCCTAATTCCCAAAGCTATCTTATGAAATTTTTGTTTCTGCAGGGTCTTCTAGGGCTTGTGCCTCTCTTAAAAAATTTTATCTTATAAATTGTGCTGAAATGGGTTTAAATCTGGCCATGAGGGCCTCCAATCTGTAAAGTAGCATTGTAAATTTGCAAATTTTCTCTAGGGTGTAAGGGTTTATTTATTTTTTGTGCATAGTTTTGGATCTGTTCTGGTTTTTTTCAGGGTTGCAAGGGGCTTCAAAGAATTTTTTTTTTAGATCTGAACCGGATCTAACTCCAGAGGGTAAGATCTGGCCTTAGGATCGTTTTGCTGGCAAATCTCAGTGTTATTTCGCTGCAAAGAATAAATCTCAGGTGTGTCTAAATCATATTTTGAAAATCTAAGTCATACTGGTGAAAAATTCATTGCTGGGTAAGGACGAAGTTTCTTATAGTCTGCTTGAGGTAAATATTCCTATTTTGCTGCTGGCCCTTGTTCTGCATCCTTCAAATTTTTCCTAGCTGCTCTCTTGCCATCTGTATGGATCCGTACGGATGTCCTTTCTCTCTCCTGCAGCAATTACAAATTTCAGCGCTGCAATTTCAGATTTGTATTTATCATTTTCGATTTGCATCTGTGCATCTGTCTTCAAAGTTTTTTTTCCCTGGCTGTCTGTAGGACCGTACGGTCTTCATCAATTTCTCAGTCTTCCTCACTCTGTGTCCGTACGATCTCTGCCCTGCTCTGCGAATTTCTGATTTGTGCATTACGCTCCAGCTACTCTGCCATCAGTCGTACGATCCGTACGGAAATTCTTAACTGAGCCTGCGTAATTTTTTTTTTCAATTCTGGTTTTTATCGTAAGTTTAGATTTTAATTTTTTTAGACTTTAGATTTGCGTTGGTTTAGTTTAGTTTTAAAATTTTTATTTTGGATTTTAGTTTTTAATTTTTTAGATTTTAATTAGTTTTGTTTTAGTTAAGTTTTAATTTTTGAGATTTTAGATAATTTTGTTTTAGTTTAATTTTTTAAAAGTAGCTTTTAGATTTTAGATTTTAATTAATTTTGTTTTAGTTTAGTTTTAATTTTTAGATTTTTAGATTTTAGTTTTATTTTAGCTTGAGTTTTAAATTTGTATTCTTATTATTATTTTTTTTAGTTTTAGAAATAAAAAATTAAAAAGGTATAAAAATAAATAAAAAAATTACCTTTTTAGGCTTTAACTTTATTTTTTAGATCAATTTTAGATTTTAGATAAATTTTAGAAATAAATAAAAAATAAAATAAAAAAGGCCCAAAAATTTCTAAATTTTCAACTTTAGAAAATTCTCAAATTTTTTTTATTTCATAGTCAAGATGAGCTTTTAAATTTTTATCTAAAGTTTGACTATAGGAAATTTTTAATTTCTAAATTGGGATTATTTGGAACATCATAAATTCGGAAATATTGCTAATATTTGGCATTTAAATTTGATGGTCATCTCATGATAACATTGCTGTGGGTTCAAAGTATTTTAATGCATAATTGTGGTGTGTTTTATTGAATATCATTGTGGTGAATCTATTTTTCATAGCAGCAGTTACATATTAGATACTTGACTTTATTTTTATAATGGGATATTTTGACTCCATAAGGCACTGGTTTTAAACTTCTGAATCTAATTGGATTTGTAAAATCTCGTAAATCTTAACAAATATTTGATTATCTAGCTGTGTCTCCTGAATTGGTTGATTTTCAACCAGTTCTTTTCCTTCATTTTTGTTAGGGTCTACCTCCCTTAGCTCGCAAGGAGACAACTTAGATAGAGAGATTGGGGATCAGGGTGACAGCCCCCGATCTGAGCCGTTGTCGTGGTGCCTAGACATTCTGTGCGACAACACCTTGAACATATCGAGGTATTCCTTTAGCTGCTTTCCAGTGACTTTCATGAGGTTTGTGCATAAACCGAGCAACAAGACCAACGACAAAGGGAAGGTCAGGACGGGTATGGGCTAGATACAGAAGTTTACCAACAAGTTGGCGGTATAAGGTAGCATCAACTTCAGGGGAAGTACAAGTGACTGAAAGCTTGACTCCAGATTGAAAGGGAGAAGGGGCTGGCTTATAGTCTTCCATGTGAAAGTGGTGTAGAAGATCACAGGCATACTTGGACTGAGAAAGGGTAATACCTTCTTTGGAATACAAGACTTGAAGGAAATAATGCAAGTGTCCTAAGTCTGTCATTTCAAACTTCTTTTTGAGGCTATACTTCACATGGTTTATATCAGTGTGGAAAAAATCCCGATTTTATCCCGACTTTTTTAAAAAATCCCGATTTTTTGCAGGCGCCGATAAAATCCCCCGATTTTTTCCCGATTTTTTGAAAGTTGAAAAAGTCGGGATTTAATTGTTATAATCCCGACTTTTTGCCGACTTTTTCCAAAAAATCGTGAGGGAGGTAATTTTTTTAATAATTTTTCTTTTTTTTTTGAAAAAATCGGTATTTTTTCGAAAAAATCGGGATTTTTTCCAAAAAGTCAGGATTTTTTCAAAATATGAATATTTTTTTATTTTTTTAGTTTTGCCGATTTTTTCGAAAAAATCCCGACTTTGCCGATTTAATCCCGACTTGAAGCCCTGCCGATTTAATCCCGACTCTGACTTTTTCCACATTGGTTTATATGGTTGGGATCACTACCAATAAGGATAATATCATCAACATAAAGAACAAGGATGATTAAGGACTTACCCACTTTCTTGGTGTAGACAGTGTTGTCGAAATGACATCTAGAAAAGCCATAATCTAAGAGAAAGCTATCCATTTTTGCATACCAAGCCCGAGGGGCTTGTTTGAGACCATAGAGAGACTTCTTAAGGCGACAAACAAGGCTAGAGTCTTTTTGGATAAAGCCAAGGGGTTGTTCCATGTAGATTTCTTCATGCAATTCCCCATGTAAGAAGGCAGATTTAACATCCATCTGATGGACTTTCCATTTAAAGGAGGCGACAAGGGAAAGAACAAGGCAAATAGAATTCATTTTCGCAACAGGGGAGAAGGTTTCAGTATAATCAATGCCTTCAACTTGTGAAAATCCTTTAGCAACAAGGCGAGCTTTATGTTTATCCACTTTTCCATCTAGTCCAAACTTTGTTCTATAAACCAATTTGCATCTAACAAGTTTTCTTCCCTTTGGAAGAGGAACAAGATCCCAAGTATCGTTTGCCAATAAGGAACGATATTCTTCATTCATAGCTGCATCCCAATCTGGATGACTTTAAGTTTCTTCAAAGGTATCTAAATCATAATTTTCTGGAACTTGAGCCAATAAAGAAGAGCCTTTGTCGAACTGAGAATGTGTACGACGCTGATCTGCAGGGTCACTTTCAAGAGAACCTACTGCATCCCGAGTAGAGCGGACTCATTTTGGAAGTTGTGGAGTTGAAGGAAGATCTTGAGGAGGTGGAAGAGGATTGTCATCCTCGTTGTCATCATCCGAAGTAGAAGGAATGTTGTCAGAAGTAGAAGAGAGAGAGAGTTGGCACACATGCCGAATGAGGCTTGCAGGCCAAAGGTGGCACACCTGCCGAACTAGGCTCGCAGGTCGATATATTTTCATCAAAGTTTACATCTCTTCTAATGATCACATTTTTGGATTTGGGTTGAAGAAGTCTATATCCTTTTTCAGGATGTCCAACAAAAATACAATTTTCACTCTTAGGTTCTAAGGCTTTATGTTTCTCATCTGGAATATGGGCCCAAGCTTCACTTCCAAAAACACGAAAGTGACTTACATATGGTTTGATTGAGCTCCAGGCTTCTTCTAGAGTGATATTCCTTAAAACCTTAGTAGGGGTGTAATTTGCACAGTTAATTGCTTCTGCCCAAAAATTACGACTAAGTCCTTTAGATTGAAGCATACAATTAGCCATTTCTTTTAGGGTGCGATTCTTCCTTTCAGCTACACAATTTTGTTGTGGAGTATACGGAGCAGTATGTTGCAATTGAATGCCATGCTCAGTTTTCTCACTCCGCCAGATTCCCAAGACTGAAGAAGGAATCCCAACAGAGGTAACCACAGACCAAGCTTTTCACTTGATAGCTAGCCCTATCAAGCCGGAGAGGGCTCTCTCCAAAAGGGTCACAACTAGGAGGGCTAGAGCAATTAGGGTTTTTAGGCTAGATATAGAATGTGGGGGGTTGTTTTGAATTGATTTGGTTGGGGAAATCAGTGGATAAAGGAATTAGGTCAAGGAAAGCTAGGTCAGGGCAAATGAATTAGGGTTGCAGGGATCAATGGGGCAGGGTAGGTACAATGCCAATCACTTGAAGGAAATGGTTGTGGAATGGTTTTGAAATTGTAAGAAGGTTGAGAAAAGCATAAGAGATGTATTTATCTCAGACAGAAGATAATGAACAAAATATGATCAGTTACCCAAACAAATCATGGCAGACATGTATTCTGAATTTCTAACTTGTAAAAGATCATAACATAGAAATGAAAGTGAATATGAACAATACATTCAAACAGATGATACTGAAGAAGAAACTATGAAAGACATTCAATATCACAAGTATCCCATAAATGTAGTTACAACTCCTTTTTATTAGCTTGGCCAAAACTGAGTACAAGTTCCCTTAATCAACTAGCAAAATCAAACTGATTCCAACCTCCAACCTGTATTACATTGGATTTCTGCAATTTATAAACAAATTTGCAAAATCTGAGGCAAATCTCAGATCCATTTTCTAACAACAAAGCTAATTCCTAACCTCTAGGAACATAAAACTGTTTATTTGCTTAAATTAAATCGAACTGCTTGCCCAAGACTTCTAATTCATGATCTGGAAGAATTTGGAGAAATCTCCCTTGCGGATCTGCACCTTGAGAATAGGGATAAATGTTGATAATCTGTTTTATTATGCTGATTGTTGAGCTAAATCGGCCTTTTTAATATGATAACAGGTGGAATTATTTCAACATAAAATCCTTTTTCTTTTTGTAAATAATGCAAACTTCTTTTCCTTTAAAAATAACAAGAATCCCTTTGAACTCGCGAAAAACCTTTTGGATAGATTTAGCACGGATCATTAGATTGGTGGTTCCCAAACAAACGCTATATTAACAAAACTTTTGGATAGACTTGGTAAATAAAGGCGTGGAGCAGAGGTTAGCGGAGTATAGCGGTGGAATGGCGAAGTATTAAATACAAGGTAGAGAAGAATATCGCAACCGCAAGAGCTGGAGCGGACAGCAATGGTCTTGGCACATAAAATTTGCGATATGTGAAAAGGGTATGTGACGTGAGTAGGTAATGGTGGGCCAATTGTGAATCGCAATCAAGGATCGCAAACTATAGCAATTAACTGGGATGTCTTAATACTAAACTTATAAATCGCTGATTGCGATATGCGATGATGATATCACATCGCAACATCGTAAAGTCAAAGGCTTACCGCAAATCAAGGTCAAAGCTTATCGCAGATCGGCGTTGGGAGTTCTTATCGGTGATCGCAAATCATAAGTTTCTGTCGTTAACTATTATCGCATGTGATGTGCGATGGGCAGCGGGGAAAGGATGATGTGGCGGAAGGGTCCCACTTAATATCGCATCGGCAGTTCAGGAGTGGTAGCCAACGAATATGGTAACGAAACATGCGATTGCCGATATGCGAAAAGGTAAGGGGTCCTACCAAAGGTTTTAAGCAGCGATATGTTAAGTTATATATGATATGTAATATATAATGTGGTAAGGTTTATGGTATAATGTTATATAACATAGTTGTTCGATGGGTGGGCGGAGCTTATAACATTAAAATTTCGGATTTTAATATAAGTGGGTTTATAAAGTAATAAGTCTCGAAAGGTTATGTATGTGGGTTTTGGGGGTTAAATGGGATTTTAAATGGGATTTAAAGCGTTAAACTATGGATTTTAAATAAAGTTTAGGCTATATAGTAAATGAAGTTTGGGTTTGGGGTAACAACTTGGAAAAGTTAAGTAATGAAATAAAATGTTTGTATATTGGGGAAAAAGGTGAAAATAGTAAAAAACGAAGCGAGTTCAATGATAATGACAGAGATGAGGTGAAAGCAGGCGGGATGGGTGGGATGAAAATACCAATGCTAACATCGGCTCCAACTGGGGAAGATAGCTCCGAAGGAGGTGTCTAGAACAACAAACATCTGGGAACTCGTTGATCAGTGCCTTCTCCATTGCGAAATGGATTCCAATCTGTAAACTGAAGCTAAAACTGAAACTGAAAACATACTGCAAACTTCAACCCACACTAACAGATCATCAAAGCCTTAGGGCCTTCACCTCGAGCTTCAAACCTTGATGAATTTTGTCAACACTTGCTGAAAATAAAATTAAATCAAACTGAAATGATACCAACCTACTCTAATCTGCTGCACAAATGTTGATTAGGTGAAATGATCCTTCCAGTTTAACCAATCCAGGAGATGGCTACTTACTAAAGTTCTGCTCTCACTTTCCTTGAGCAGGCAAAATGATGTACATGTAGGAAACTCACAATAAAAACTGAAAGCAAGACTTATGCTGACAAAAAAGACAACATTCATCTTCTCCAATGCTTGCAAAATACTGCCGAAGGGATCTTGAAAATCCTAAAGCATTACCTTATCTTGGGATCCAACAGCAAAAATACAAGTACTCCATTCATTCTGATCTAAAAGGACACTTGGTTGTTGATCGATAGGAAGGCATAGGGAAGTATAACCTTCTGCTATCTGAGTGTCGACTGAAAATTCCTTAAGCATGAGACGTTTTGACTCAATCTCTGGCATTTTGTCTCTCTCTGGTTCATACTCCTCAAATTCATAGTCTAAGTCATCCTTAAACAAGAAACATTCTTCAAGATTATCAAACATGACAGCCCTATCATCTTCATGAAAGAAAACAGTATCTGCTAGTTGATCTCCTTGCAGGGAATCATCATCATAAATTGGTTTACTCACAACAATTTCCTGTATAGTTTCATCAAACTCCTCATCGAAATTATCTTCAGATTCATCGTACTTAGGTAAATCAGGTTCAGGAGAAACTTCATCAAATATGAACATTGAAAAAAGAGATTGTATTTTTTCATGATGATCTATAAATCTAGTTTCAGGATTGTCCTCATTTAAACTTAGATTTTCATTTTAAAAAATGGAAGAAGTTGTATTAACACTTTCTTGACTATGTGAACACTCAAACTTGCAATATCTTGGCTTGTAACATGACTTTTCAGGAGCTGATGTATCTCATCTTCAGACAGAGGAGAAAGTACTTTTTGTTTTCTTTTGATAACACAGTAATTGTCTTCTTTCTCTCCTAAAGATTCACAAGGATGCTGAATATCTTCTTTAACCTTTGGCTGATCAACTTGTTGTACCGCTGCAAGAATTGTCTCCTGTGGGAAGTCTTTATGAACATCAAGACAATATGCATCATCTTTTTCTTCCATGAGAGAAAACACTTGCTCATTTTGTTGATGGAAAGGATTGTCATGCAAAGCCTCCAAGATCTCTTCATCCATGAACTCATTATCATCATAAGAATCCTCTAGGTTTTGAATGAAAACCTCAATTTGATCACAACAATTATTAACCAAAGACAAAGAAGGGTAGGACTCCTTATATTCTTCATAAAATATTGAATGGAAAACTCTAAGAGAACAAGCACTGGCAGGTGGCAAACCTTCATACCAAGATTGTGCTTTTCCTTCAAGAGAAGCCATGAACATCTTTAAGAGACAATCTTCAGGAAATTCAACCTTCAACTTGCATGTATGCATGTGAAATTTAACCAGATGTAAAGCAGCATCATTCCTATCATCATCTTTAAACATAGGCAAATTCCTTTGCCAATCTACCTTAGGAATTTTATTTGGAAAACCTGGAATGTGATCTCGGCTCATGGGAGCATACCTTCTTGCAACAGTTTCCGTCTTGAAAATTCTTGAAGCTACTGATCTTCATGCAATGGAGTCACCATGAAGTGTTGATTTTCCGGATCTTTTAGTCAATGGAGTCGCCAGGTGAATGGTTCAGCCTTCATATGTGTCCAACTATTGTTCAACATCAACAATTAGATCTAAATCTTTGTCGTTCTTTCCCAGGGAAAATTTGTCTTTTCGCCTCCCCGACAACGGTGCCATGATGTTATCACTCCGCCAGATTCCCAAGGCTGAAGAAGGAATCCCAGTCGAGGTAACCACATACCAAGCTTTTGACTTGATAGCTAGCCCTATCAAGCCGAAGAGGGATCTCTCCAAAAGGGTCACAGCCAGGAGGGCTGGAGCAATTAGGGTTTTTAGCCTAGATATAGAGTGCAGGGGGTTGTTTTGAATTGATTTGGTTGGGGAAATCAGTGGATAAAGGAATTAGGTCAAGGAAAGCTAGGTCAGAGAAAATGAGTTAGGGTTGCAGGGATCAATGGGTTAAGGTAGGTACAATGCCAATCGCTTGAAGGAAATTGTTGTGGGATGGTTTTGAAATTAAGAAGGCTGAGAAAAGCATAAGAGATTTATTTCTCTCAGATAGAAGATAATGAACAAAATATGATCAGTTACCCAAAACAGAGCATGGCAGACATGTATTCTGAATCTCTAACTTGTAAAAGATCATAACATAGAAATGAAAGTGAATATGAACAATACATTCAAACACATGATACTGAAGAAGAAAATATGAAAGACATTCAATACCACAGGTATCCCATAAATGTAGCTGCAACTCATCTTTATTAGCTTGGCCAAAACTGAGTACAAGCTCCCTTGATCAACTAGCAAAATCAAACTGATTCCAACCTCCAACCTGTATTACATTGAATTTCTGCAATTTATAAACAAATTTGCAAAATCTGAGGCAAATCTTAGATCCATAATTATTTCTAACAGCAAAGCTAATTCCTAACCTCTAAGAACATAAAACTGTTTATTTGCTTAAATTAAATCGAACTGCTTGCCCAAGTCTTCGAATTCATGATCTGGAAGAATTTGGAGAAATCTACCTTGCGGATCTGCACCTTGAGAACAAGGATAAATGTTGATAATCTGTTTTATTATGCTGACTGTTGAGCTGAATCAGCCTTTTTAATATGATAACAGGTGGAATTATTTCAACAGAAAATCCTTTTTCTTTTTGTAAATAATGCAAACTGCTTTTCCTTTAAAAATGGCAAGAATCCCTTTGAACTGGCGAAAAACCTTTTGGATAGATTTAGCACGGATCATTAGATTGGCGGTTCCCAAACGAACGCTATATTAACAAACCTTTTCGATAGATTTGGTAAATAAAGGCGTGGAGCAGAGGTTAGCGGAGTATAGCAGTGGAATGGCAAAAGTATTTGTTGAAAAAAAAAATGTAACTAGGTCGGTCTTCATGTTGACTATGTAATTATGTACTTATGAAATAAAAAATAATAAGATATATTTAAGATTCATGTTCATGAAGGATCTAGTCATCAAATATACTCCAAGCTCTTGGCAAAATACCTTGAAGAGATGACTCCCTAAAGAGGCAAGAAGATAATCTTATAAACGTTGGATTAAGTATCCTTCATGTCAGCCTATAATAAACTATGAAGTCGGCCCTCTATTTTGCTGATTGGTCGGCCTAAAGACATTTAGACTGTCTCTATAAATACCTTCTCTGCAGCTCATTTGAGGAGGTGAGTTTTTTTGGTTATCCAAGAGAGTTTGTGGATTCAATGCAGACTTGAGATATAAATTATGGATTGATTTAAGGAACGCGGGTCAATCTGAAATGAAGGGTACAAGTTACGGAAAGGACAGGAAGACATAGACTGCGGATAGGTACAGCAAGGGATAGACTGCGGATAGGTAAAAGCAAGGGACAGATTTGTAGATTAATGAAGCTAGTTTGCTGACAGGTGTAGAAGAATACAATGCGGATATTTTCAAGGATGTAGCACAAATATTGTAAGGGTTATGATGAATTCTGAAGTGTAATGTAAGAAAAGTAAATCTGTGATTTACCTTCCTACAATAAAAGTGTTACTTCTATGTAAATATTTGTGTCCTATGCATTTTGATAATTGACTTGATGAAAGATTAACTAAAAAGCAAGCTCACAAGTAATTATCAAGAAGAGAATTTGTATTAACCGTAACCCCTTCAAATTCTCAACATGGTATCAGAGCTATGGTAATAGAAGATCACCTTATTGGCAAGAAGATTTTGGAGTTAGATAAAAGTTATTGTCTGATATCAAATTCAGAGAAAAGAATTTTGGTGCTATTACAAAGAAGAAGTTGGGTGCTATTGCAGAGATACAAGCTTGGTGGTATTGATACAAGGTCGGTGCAATTGTAGAGATACATGTTTGATGCAATTTCAGTGATACAAGTTCAGTGCAACTTCATAAAATAAGTTCAGTGCAATTGCAGAATAGAAAAGAGTTTGATATATCTTAGATATCAAGTTTTATATCTTAGAGAGGGAGTTCATAATACTATTTCAGATAGAAGTATTATATAACTACAAACTGAGATATTGAAGCTGTCACAAAATCGTAGTGTAAAACCTTTTCTATATTTCCATCAAAGTAATAAAGGATCAAGTCGTATCTATATTGCCACCTCATGACTAAAAGAACAAAGATACGTATATATTGACACTGCAATCTTGGAGAACTCACAGTGCAATCACAACAATATAGTGCTATCTTAAAAGAACGATTTCAGTACCAAAAATGAGACCTCGGTTTCATGACAGAAATAGCAAAAGACATAAACAACCAAAAGAAGGCTTTATCATCATTACAACAAAGATCTAATCCTTACCCTTGAAGAAGATCATTCAAAGAGAAAGCACTAACACATCTTTTCTCAACCACCATTGAAGAAATCAAGCTGAAGACTTTATCTTCACTTATCAAGTATCCTTCATTCTATAATCAAATTTGGTTAAATGACTTTGTTCTTGCAGGGAGATCTATTAGCTGGTTGGGATACCAAGAATTCTTGCATGAGAAGGATAGTCACAGTCCTTGAAGAAAGTAAAGTCATGAAAAGTCTATGAAGGTCAAGATTTATCTGAATACATGGAAAGGGATAAAAGGGCTCAAAGGATTCTCATGAAATTAGTCAAAGTCCTTACATCCTTCTATATATGACAGGATTGGAGACATCAAGAGAATATATGATAAAGAACTATTCTATGCAATAAATAAGGTTATGTAACTTAGACCCGATTTACACAAAATTGAGGTATCAAAGAATGAAGGCATATCTTCATAAGATCTCAACTATGAGATCTCTAAAAGATGATAAGATGGACAACGTAACAAATAGACAAGAAAATTACCGCATTCAACTTGTGGTCTCTATGCTAGATGGAAAAAGACAAATCAAGGGACAATCTCAATAGGAGAAAGAAAGGAAGCTCATATCACCGAAAAGGATGGAGGAAGCTGAAGAAAAGAAGTTCAAGGAAAATCACGTAAGCTTATGAATAAGGAGTTGATTTGTGTGTCAATCTAGGTTGTCATTGATGATGTCAGTGACCAGGATGGAAAATATTCTTGAAGATGCCAGAGGATGATTACAAGTGATTACAACTCTTGCTTAAGATGTCAAGACACAAATGAAGTGTCAATTATGTATCTTGATGATCATAATGGAAGACTACCATATCACTGCACTTGATGAAGGACTATAAGACATACACACGATGATATGTCCTACCTCCAATGATCTTGATGATAACACTACATGATTACATGTTCTACCTCCGATAACTTGATGATGACATGACAAATCTCCAATGATGTGAAGCTTGATGTCCTTATGATGAATAGTACATAACGATGCTGCATTTGGTTGATGCAATCATTAGGGGAATTTTTAGGTCTAAAATGGGCCTCATAAGAAAAATGTACAACAAAAATAAACTTTATAACAACCAATAGGATTCAAGATGATGATGTCATCCATAATGGATGATTCACCATTTTTGGAGTAAAAGAGTAAAAATATTAAAAAAATAATAAAATAATAAAACTACTTTTTCAACTCGTATTTTAAACTTATCTCCCAAAAATTTTACTCAAATTTCGAGCGGGGGTACTCGTTGGATGTGGAATTTAATTCGTCATCCAAGGAGTACCCATGTTGCATACTTTCGCTGAACTCTTCTACACGAAAAATGAGAAATACATAAAAAACGTGATTGTAATCACGTTTTTTATGTATTTCTCATTTTTCGTGTAGTAGGACCCATCGAAAGTATGCAACATGGGTACTCCTTGGATGGGGAATTAAATTCCGCATCCAACGAGTACTCCCGCTCGAAATTTGAGTCAAAACTTTGGGAGATAAGTTGAAAATATGAATTGAAAAAGTAGTTTTTTCATTTTTCCCTCTAAAATTTGATGATGTCATCAAATCTTATTAGATTTTTTCCACTATTATTTTATAATTTCCTTAGGAGGCCCATTTTAGACCTCAAAATTCCCCTAATGATCTCTGCACTATCTTAAGGACAGCTGACCTAATGACCCTATGCTGAAGAAGGCAAGGACATGATGATGGTGACCCTATGTTGAAGAAGGCTAAGGCATGATTATGAAGACAATCAACGAAGCAATCAAACCATGAGGCTCTACACTTAAAGGCATTCTTCCTTGCCTCCATTTCTGCACTCATAAATAATCAGTCACATTAAAAAATATATTTTGCTACCTTAGAGGCAAAATTCCTTAATGAAACCTACACCATCTTGAAGAGCATAATTTTTCCTTTCCAACGAGCTATTACTCAGCCCGAAACTCCAAGCGGTTTGAAAGTTATTGATTTTTCAAGTTTAAGGTAAATTTCTGTCAAGTGAGCTGACCTAAGCTGACTTGTGTAGGCTCATGCCTCTTGGCCAAGAGACAAGTCTCTTCATTAAAGGTCGAAACCTAGTCTATATTGACATCTAAACTTATCATTTCAGGCATAAAATTTCGGTGAAGAGCATCTGAAAAACACAGAACAGCGAGGAGAGGAGGACTTCAAAAAAAGCACTGTTTTGGGCAATTTTTAAGGAGGACAAGGGGAATATTTCTCTTGCTCAATATAGATTTCAGGAAGACAACACCACAGGCAGCTGTAAGGTAGCCACGACAGCTCATACATGTAAACAATTATCACAGCAGCTAAAATCTATATTTGAGGACAGACCTGTGATAGACAAGGAGGTTGTGGACTATTGTGAAAGCCCGGATAACACAGTTTAATAAGCCGGATTGCAGTGATTTTGAGCTACAACATTTTGTGAAGGATCAGATCTCAAGAAAATTCTGTGAGAGTTTTTATTTTAAGACAAGTCAACTATAAGAGATTCAGACCTGTGACTAAACCTGTGGTAGCACGGACAGCTGCTCTCTTCAAGCACTGAATTACAGCTCAGACAGGATAGTGGCTTGATAAATTTTGGTGACTCAGATATGACAGGTTAGTAAATCATTTGTGAAGAAGATTAACTTGTAATGGAAGCTTAAGGCTTGGACTTTTATATAATTATGCTAAACAAGTAAAGGAGGAGACAACTACAAGGACAACATTCAGAAACAGTCCAGCACCTTGAGGAAATTGTGAAGAATTGTTAACATCACATCTTCAAGAATATCTTGAAGGCCTAAAGGAGTAGTTCTCATGTAGAAGATTGATGTGAAATTGAGAGCAGTATATTGGGCATAGTTTGGTGCAGACTTCTTGGTGGAATTGATATACATCTTGAAGCAGATATGGAGTTGTCTTGAGATATTCTTGAAGACATCTTGAAGCACATATTTAAGAACTTGAGAAGAAATACCTTGTTGGCCACCAAGTAAAGTGAAGACTCCCTTGAGAAGTTTTTGAAGAAGACCATGATGCATTGATGAAGCCATCATGAGGTAACTTGGAGAAATTGTTTGGGTACAATGAAGAGCAATGGTGACACCTTCTACGAAGAAAAGGTTGTCATTGATGACGTGATGTGTAGATTACAGTGAAGAGTAAAGATTGTCAAGGCTCGTTGAAGAAGACATTAGGAGCCGTAAGAATAACCAAATATATCTTGACGAAATGAAGCAGGAGGTTGGAGCCTCATAGAGACAAGGTTGGTGCCTTGGAAGATAGGGTTGGAGCCCTTGAGGTTGGTGCCTCAGAATTGACAAGGTTGGTGCCTTGGAAGATAGGGTTGGAGCCCTAGAGGATAGGTGTCCTCAAGAGACCAGGTTGGAGCTTGTACCAGATATAGGGTTGGAGCCCTTGAGGTTGGTGCCTCAAAATTGACAAGGTTGGAGCCTTGGAAGTCCAAGTCGGTGCTTGGAAAATACAGGTTGGAGCCTGGAAGATTGAAGATTGGTGTCTTCATCTAGGGTTGGTGCCCTACATATATTGCCCTTGATTTATTGTAAAGAAGAAATTAATAAAAGCATTTATTCTTACTGTTCATTTTGTGTTCTAAATATAAGTGATCTAACTGGTGAAAATAACAATTAAAAAGAAATATTGATTCAACCCGCTCTCAATATTTCCAACAATTGGTTTCAGAGCCAGTACCTTCACTCAAAGCCTAATAGCTTGAAGGCTGATCATTAGAACACAAATGGCAAAGCCAAGGAAGAAAGTCTCCAATCCTCCTAAAGATGTGTCTTCCTCAACCATTGAAATTGAAGTAAATCAATTTGCGAAGGCTCCATTGTTTAATGGAAATTTTGATATATGGATGGAAAGAATGAGCAATTTCTTGAAGAATCAAGAAATTAAAGTTTGGAAATCAGTGATTACTAATGACATGATGGACGAAGAATCGAAGGAGTACAATACAAGAGCAGTGAAGGCAATTTTGAATGGGTTACCAAATTCTGTGAAGGCCAATTTCGAAAAATGTTTGTCAGCAAAAGTCATATGCGACAAACTTCATGATCTTCACTCAAAAGGTGCGTTGACAATGATATCTAGTCAAGAAGATGATGGAAAACAAGAAAGAAGTCCAGAATCTGTCAAGGAAGCTGAAGATAAGAGAGATGACAACAAGGCTAAAAAAGACCTAGAAGATGAAGAGAACAAAGAAGAATTTGAAGAAGATCTCTTGAATAAACTTATGGCTTCCATGGAAGAGATTAACAGTTTGAAAAATGAAAATGAGGAACTTAAAAAGAAAGTGCAAGATCGTAACCAAGACAAGACAAGGAAGGAAGTTGACTGTGTCAAGCTTCAAGTACAAGAAAGAGATAAGGAGCTCGCCAAACTTAAAGAGGAATTTCATCAAAATAAAAGAAAGCATCATGAAGAAGTGATATCTATAACAAATCAATTGGATAAGGCAAAGAAAAGGGAAGAAGCTTTGTCAAGCCACCTTTGACAAAGACTTAAGAGCTTGAACAATCTTGAAGCAGAGATTGGTCAATACAAGGAAGAGGTCTCCTCTCTTAGATCTCAACTAGAAGAAGCAAGGGAACAAGCACAAGGAGCCGAGAAGATGATGGAAACTTTGGCATTCATAGAAGGACAAGTTGATGAAGCAAAAAATGAGAGAAATACCATGATATGCCAACTAGAAGAAAAGGATGAAGAAATCTTCAAACTAAAATCAGACATCAACCTCCTCAAGGACGGAACATGTGAAGCTACAAGAATAAAAGAAGAAATGGAGAGCAGTCTAGCAAAGAAGAATGAAGAAGTCTTCATAATGAAATCAAATACCATCTCCCTTAAAAACGAAGCACACGAAGCAACAAGGATGATGGAAGAAATGAAGAAGCAACTAGTCATGAAAGATGAATATTTTGAAAAGTTGAAAGGAGAAATTGTCTTTCTTAAAAAGGAATTTGACTTGCTAAATAAGAACTTGAAAAGCTCTCAAACCCTAGATGACATCCTAAGTCATCAAAGGTCTCTCCTTGATAAATCAGGTCTTGGCTATGCAGGTGAATCCTCAAGCAAGAATGATAATGCTTCAAACAACAAAGATGTGAGGAACCTAGAAAGAAATGTTGATGCTCCCAGTTCCAGCAAGGGCAAGGAGAAGAATCAAGACAACAACGGAAGAAATTCTATTCCAAGGAGACTTGCAAATGGTGTCAAGAATAGAAAAGGCAATGAAAATCATCAAAGAATCCCAAGGCAAAAATACTTCAGAAGTACATCAAGAAAAACTCCATCTCCGAGGTACCAAAGTATATTTCTTGGTTATTGCTATTCTTGTACAAACTTTGGGCACATGGCAAAATACTGTAGGGCATATCACAAAGACAAATATAATGGTCCCCGTTAATCTCCTCGAAGCAATTTTGCAAGAAGAAGTCATGATTTCTTATTCATGAACAAAATAGAGTGCTTCAATTGCCATAACATTGGACATATGACACGCGATTGTAACTTGACTTGGGCCCCTGCACAAGCTAGAACCATGCCAGAGAAGAAAGCTACACAAGTATGGAGAAGGAAACAAGTTGAATCTGGAAGTCTCTTGAACACTCCAACGAACAACACATGTTGTTGACTAGATGAAGTCATCCTTGATATTCCAAGAATTTGATGATGAAACCCTGCCAAAAAGAGACCATGCATACAATTAGGGGGAGTTTGTGATTCTTGAGTATTCTTGCAGAAAGTGATGCGTGAGTGGGCCTAATGAAATCCTTGATGAGTTACACATGGATAATCTTGATAAATCATCTCTCGAAAGTAACTCCATTGAAGAAAAACATGGTATTATGATGATGTCTTCTACTTGATTACACAAGGTGAGCAATCCTTCATGAGCTAAAGGAATTTGTCCAGATAGGAGGAGATGGTACAACACATGAAGAAATACAAACACATCTATCATGGACCATATTGCCTGAAGAAAGAGCACCATGGCATGGGGAGAAACATACCTATGAAGGACTACAATTCATGAAGAAAAGAAGCAGCTTGACAGGGGGGGGGGTATTCGAGCACCCATTTGCCATTGATGTCAAAGGGGGAGAGAATGTTGAAAGGGCAAGAATATTTCCATCAATGACAAAGGGGGAGACTGTTAATCTAGGTTTTCATTGATGATGTTAGTGACCAGGATGGAAAATATTCTTGAAGATGCCAGAGGATGATTACAAGTGATTACAACTCTTTTTTAAGATGTCAAGACACAAATAAGTGTCAATCATGTATCTTGATGATCATAATGGAAGACTACCATATCACTACACTTGATGAAGGACTATAAGACAAACACACGATGATATGTCCTACCTCCTATGATCTTGATGATAACACTACATGATTACATGTTCTACCTCCGATAATTTGATGATGACATGACAAATCTCCAATGATGTGAAGCTTGATGTCCTTATGATGAAAAGTACATAATGATGCTGTATTTGGTTGATGCAGTATCTCTGTACTATCTTCAGGACAGCTGACCAAATGACCCTATGTTGAAGAAGGAAAGGACATGATGATGGTGTCCCTATGTTGAAGAAGGCTAAGGCATGATTATGAAGATAATCAACGAAGAAATCAAACCATGAGGCTCTACACTTTAAGGCATTCTTCCCTACCTCCATTTCTGCACTTATAAATAATCAGTCACATTAAAAAATATATTTTGCTACCTTAGAGGCAAAATTTGTTGAAATTTGGTTACTGGAGGACAAGTGGTTCCCTAAGGCTTTGATCTTTGGCCTAGGGAAAAGTGTCCAAAAGAATTTAATTTTTCTCCTAAAGTGACTTTATAATTTTTATAAAGTCAAATCTAATTTAAAAGTGACTTTAAGTGATAAAGTTATTAAAGTCTAATTTAAAAGTGACTTTAAGTGATAAAGTTACTAAAGTCTAATTTTAAAGTGACTTTAATAAAGTCAATGTAAAATTAGAAAGGAAAAGTGACTTTGGAAATAAATGACTAAGTGGGTCTTTATTAAAGTGGGGTGAATTAAAAAATAGAAAGTAAGATTTAAATGAACATTTAATCTCAGCCCTAGATCTCAATCTATTTTAGCCATTAGATTTAGGGATTCCCCAAAAGTCACTTAGGGTTAGGTTAAAGGAGGAAAAGGAGGGAAAAGGTCATTCATTCTTTCATGAGCAGATTGGGAGAAGGAGAGGAGAGCTGGAGATTTTTCTGAGCAGTGAGGAGGAGGGGGGCAGCAGTGAAGAGATTTCAGAGAAGGTACAGCAGCATTTATTGGCACACATACCGAGGCAGAAAATCCATACAGCAAAGGAGAAGTAGTGTTTCCAAGTGAGGAGGCACAGAAATCGAGGAAGAGGGTACAACAGCAAGCACGCACTCCAAGGCACAAAAATCAGGCACGTTTTTCAAGGAAGAGGGTGGCTGTCATTTTCGGCACAAAAATCGAGGAAGAGGACAGCAGCTACAGCTCTGTTTTGCACGGATTTCGAGAGGTTGCTGTACAAAATCTATACAGTCCGTATAGCAAAATACGGTTGTTCCGGCACGCTTCCTGAGGTGGCCGTACAGCATTTAATGCTGTCCTAAGGTGCTGTAAATTTTCTGTTTTCTGTTGTTGCTGATTTGGCACAATTTCCGAGGCGGTGTGCAAGCACGAAAATCGAGATAAGTCTGTAAATTGGTTGCTGGAATTTTTTCTGAGTTTTTTCTGTTTCACTGTAAAAAGCAATATTCAGAAAAATAAAAGAGAAGCTTTCGAACTGGTTTTCCCCAAGAGTTGTAGGGGTTTTTTCCAGGGTCATGTTGACCAAAAATATCAGTGTTAAATGTGTTGAATGGCTGTTTTATGCTTGCTGATTTTTATTTCTGCATTTTCCAGCATTCTGTAAATTTTCAAGAATTTGTGTTTTCAGCAAAAAATTATTTTCCAGTTTGTTGAATGTAAGGATATGGGAAAGGGCATTTAACTATTTGGAGAAATAAGGTGAAACTAAAAACCGGGGTGGGAAAGAGGAAATTTCTACATGGTATCAGAGCTTGAGTGCTGAAAGTGCAGTTTGGGACAGCAAGGAGAAAAATACAGCGTGCTGATTTTTCACTCGGAAAATTCCAGCAAGCTGATTTTTTCACAAACAAAATTTTTATCTTTACTACAGCGGTGCTATTTTTCAGTTTTAGGATAGCAGGATGTCATTGGGATTGAGTGTGGAGGATAGGTTGGATGGGCATACCAATTACAGCGTTTGGAAGGAGAGAATGCAAAGTATCTTTGAGGAGGCAGAAGTCTGGGATATCATGGTTCATACCACACAGTAGCCTGTTAATGTGCCCACTGATGCTACTCAGTTGGCAGCATATAATAGGAAGAACAACAAGGGTAAGAGACTGATTCTAGATGGAATCAAAGACCATTGCATTCCTCATGTGAGAGGAAAGAGAAATGCTCATGAGATGTGGACAGCATTGTCCAATCTCTACCATAGTACCAATGAGAACTGGAAAATGGTCCTGAAGGAGAAGCTGAAAACCATTAAGATGGGTAAGACTGATAGTGCAGCTGGATATCTCACAAATATTACTAATGTGAGAGATGAGTTGGCAGCAATTGGAGAGGTCATTCAACCCACTGAGTTGGTGTGGATTGCAGTGAATGGCCTCCCTAGTTCATGGATGAACTTTGCTGATGGGGTTTGTGCACGTGAGACCCTTCCCACATGGGACAGGTTTTGGGATGATTGCATTCAGACAGAGATCAGGAAAGGTCAGCTTGGGGCAGCCAAGCCAGTTGAGCAGGATGAGGATTGTAGCACTGTTGGCAGGAAGCAAGAAAGGCAAAGGGAAGAAGCAGGCTTCCACAAGCAATGGTGGGGGCAAAGGCAAAGGTAAAAGTAAACAGGGTAACACACAGAAGGACTATTCCAAGGTGAAGTGTTGGAATTGTCAGAAGATGGGACACTATGCAGTTGTGTGTCCAGAGAAGAAGAAGAAGAAGGGGAAGAACCAGAGCATGGCAGCATCAGCAGAGGTTGAGGACTTTGCAGATCGTTTTGACCGGGAGTTTGGGTTCACTGCGTGTGAGTCCTCTAGTGCGGGATCATCTGCCATAGAGGTTCAGAGGGAGCATGCATTTCCCTCGATTAGCGGAGCATCTTCGGGTATCTGGTATGTGGACAGTGGGGCTTCACGTCATATGACAGGAGTCCTTGAGTACTTCTCAGAGCTTTCAGAGAGTGGCACTGATATAGAGGTAGTACTCGGTGATGACAGAGTTGTTAGAGCAGTTGGTATGGCAGCATCAGCAGAGGTTGAGGACTTTGCAGATCGCTTTGACCGAGAGTTTGGGTTCATTGCGTGTGAGTCCTCTAGTGCAGGATTACCTGCCACAGAGGTTCAGAGGGAGCATGCATTTCCCTCGATTAGCGGAGCATCTTCGGGTATCTGGTATGTGGACAGTGGGGCTTCACGTCATATGACAGGAGTCCGTGAGTACTTCTCAGAGCTTTCAGAGAGTGGCACTGATATAGAGGTAGTACTCGGTGATGACAGAGTTGTTAGAGCAATCGGTGTGGGAACACTGGCATTTCAGAGGGAGTCTAAACCTCCCTTGAAGGTGTCAGATGTTTTTTATGTGCCAGGGATGAGGAAGAACCTCATATCCGTCTCACTTTGACATAAAAGAGGATATGAGATATCGTTCGGGAGGACAAAGCCGATGTATCCAAGGCACTCAGCCTAATTCAAATAGAGTGATAGGTGTACGCCATGCAAGTGTGTACAATTTGCGCATTATGGTCCCTTTTGGCATTGAGCAAGTAGTACCGATAGCAGGAGCTAGCAGTTCCGAGCCGTGTGAGATTTGGCACCGCAGGATGGGGCACATGTATCATGGAGCCTTGAGGACTTTGCGGGAGATCACTACAGGTGTGCCAGATTTCAGTATTGATCACTTTGATACTTGCAGAGGATGTGCGATGGGCAAGTTTTCCAGATCCCCTTTTCCCAGCAGTGATAGCAGAGTGACTAGGATACTTGATTTGATTCATTCCAATGTGAGCGGTCGAATGTCTCATGTTTCCTGGAGTGGTTATGAGTACTATGTTTTATTCATTGATGGGCGGCGGTGAGGACCCGGATTTATTTCTTGAAGACCAAGAGTGAGGTCTTTGCCGTTTCAGAGTTTAGAGTTTCAGGAGACACGTACTGTGTCGGAAGATCAAGTCCCTGAGGTCGGACAATGGAGGAGAGTACACCCTTGGTGAGTTTGTTGATTATTGTGCGGAGGCAGGCATTAGGAGGGAGTTCACAGTTCCTTACAACCCCCAACAAAACGGGGTTGCAGAGAGGAAGAACAGATCCATCGGAGGAGCTGCCAAATCCATGTTACATGAGCAGGGGTTACCATTGTCTTTGTGGGCAGAGGCCTGCAACACTGCTGTATATTTGCAGAACAGGAGTCCGCATCGTGCCTTGGGGCATGTGACTCCGAAGGAGGCTTTTTCTGGGAAGAAGCCTGATGTTGGTCATCTTCGTATCTTTGGGTGTATTGCATACTCCTATGTACCCAAGGAGAAGAGGACCAAGCTAGAGCCCACCGCATAGAAGGGTGTCTTTGTGGGCTAAAGTGAGACCTCGAAGGCCTTTCGGATTTATATTCCCGCACAGAGGAGAGTTGTTGTCAGGCGAGATGTGAAGTTCGAGGAGGGCAGGGCCTTCAGGAGGTCACAGGAGTTAGAGTATCTGGATCAGCCAGACCCTCAGGAGCAGCTGAGTCAGTCACAGGGATCCAAAGCAAGGTGGATCGATGACCGCAGGTACATCTATGACGATGTCGGGTTCCGCGCGGGAGCAAAGGGCTCGCGCAGTCGAGGGATGGTGCTTCTGGCAAAGATGCGTGAGTGCCTCACCGGGAGTCCACTCGATGGATGGGCTCACACCCGTACCTCAGCCTTCTCACAGTTCGGGGGGTGTAGGAGGACAATGGTATTTACGCTTAGGAGTTCAGGCTCCTGATGATGATGAGGAGGAGGATTTTATTTCTCCAATGGGAGAAGTATTCTCAGGGAAGAGGAAGCCCATGTGGCTTCAGGACACCTTGAGAGAGGCCACATCTGTTGTTGCGCCTAAGAGGCCGGTTAGAGAGAGCAGACCACCTGAGAGGTTTTGTAGCTATATGGCAATGGCTACTAGCATCCTTGACTCTGAGCCTTCTAGCTATGAGGAGGCAGCTAGCCAGCAGGTCTGGAGAGAGGCCATGCAGGAGGATTATTCTTCTATCATGAAGAATGATGTTTGGGAGGTGGTGACGAGGCCTGAGGGCAAATCCGTGGTTACTTCCAGATGGCTTTACAAGGTAAAGCATGTTGTAGATGGTAGCATTGAGAAATTCAATGCAAGGTTTGTGGCTAGAGGGTTCTCCCAGGTAGAGGGAGTAGATTATGAGGAGACATTCGCTCCCGTGGTTCGATATACTTCCATTCGCTCCATTATATCGATAACAGTAGAGATGGGTTGGAAGATCCACCAGATGGATGTGAAGATCACATTTCTCAATGGCTTCATACAAGAGGAGGTGTACATTGAGCAACCATAGGGCTTTGAGGTGCATGGGAAGGAGTCCCATGTATGCAGACTGAAGAAGGTCCTTTATGGCTTGAAGCAAGCTCCCGCAGCTGGGTACTCCCGTGTGACGTACACATACTTGCGTAGATGGGTTTCACAAAGAGGAGGCATCCGAACCCTTACTATATTGTGATAGGTGAGGAGCCTCTCATTCGGTGCTATATGTGGATGACTTGGTCATTACGGGTGCAGAGAGACTCATAGAGCACTGCAAGAGAGATCTTGCGGCGAAGTTTGAGATGAAGGACATCGGCTTGATGCATTACTTTTTGGGTTTGGAGGTGTGGCAAGAGGAGAAGCATTTCTTCCTAGGGCAGGGGAAGTATATTGTGGATATCCTTGGCAGATTCCACATGGCGGATTGTAAACCCATGTCAACACCGATGATCACCAATTGGAAGAAGCTTCATGCTTCAGATTCCGAGTTGGTGGATCCCACATTGTACAGACAGCTGATTGGTTCCTTAATGTATTTGGTCAACACTAGGCCAGATATTTGTTTTGCAGTCAACATGATGAGTCAGTTTATGTGTGAGCCTAGGAAGGTTCACTGGGTGGCTGCAAAACACATTTTGCGGTACTTGCAGGGGACAGTGGATTATGGTCTGGACTACAGGCAGGGGGATGGAGTGAGATTGGCAGGTTACACTGATTCTGATTGGGCAGGTTGTGCTTCTGATAGGAAGAGCACTTCAGGGTGCTGTTTTGGGTTGGGTTCGGCAGTGGTGTCATGGTTCAGCTGGAAGCAGCAGTCAGTAGCATTGAGTTCAGCGGAAGCAGAGTATATGGCAACCAGTCTAGCTAGTTGTGAGGCCATCTGGCTTCGCAAGATGTTGTTTGGCTTATTTGGTCAGCCGTTGAGACCTTCAGTGATTTACTGTGATAATCAGAGTTGCATTAAACTCGCGGAGAATCCAGTATTTCATGACAGGTCAAAGCATATCGGGATCAAATATCATTTCATTAGAGACTATGTTCAGAAGGGAGCTGTGAAGCTTGAGTATATTCCCACTGATGAGCAGGTTGCAGATATTCTTATCAAAGCCTTACCACGGGGCAAGCATGTCTACTTCAGAGACAAGATG
Source organism: Pinus albicaulis (assembly GCA_034641835.2). Lineage (NCBI taxonomy): Eukaryota > Viridiplantae > Streptophyta > Pinopsida > Pinales > Pinaceae > Pinus > Pinus albicaulis. The sequence continues at coordinate 209,552,395 of CM076576.1, read as the reverse complement.
GGTGTGGTGAGGAACACCTTCCTCGGTAAGAGGGAGTGTTGAAATTTGGTACCGGAGGACAGGTGGTTCCCTAAGGCTTTGATCTTTGGCCTAGGGAAAAGTGTCCAAAAAGAATTTAATTTTTCTCCTAAAGTGACTTTATAATTTTTATAAAGTCAAATCTAATTTAAAAGTGACTTTAAGTGATAAAGTTACTAAAGTCTAATTTAAAAGTGACTTTAATAAAGTCAATGTAAAATTAGAAAGGAAAAGTGAATTTGGAAATAAATGACTAAGTGGGTCTTTATTAAAGTGGGGTGAATTAAAAAATAGAAAGTGAGATTTAAATGAGCATTTAATCTCAGCCCTAGATCTCAATCTATTTCAGCCATTGGATTTAGGGATTCCCCAAAAGTCACTTAGGGTTAGGTTAAAGGAGGAAAAGGAGGGTAAAGGTCATTCATTCTTTCATGAGCAGATTGGAAGAAGGAGAGAAGGAGAGCTGGAGATTTTTCTGAGCAGTGAGAAGGAGGGCAGCAGTGAAGAGATTTCAGCAAAGGTACAACAACATTTATTGGCACACATACTGAGGCAGAAAATCCATACAGCAAAGGAGAGGCAGTGTTTCCAAGTGAGGAGGCACAGAAATCGAGGAAGAGGGTACAGCAGCAAGCACGCACTCCAAGGCACAAAAATCAGGCATGTTTTTCAAGGAAGAGGGTGGTTGTCATTTCCGGCACAAAAACCGAGGAAGAGGACAACAACTACAGCTCTGTTTTTTGGCATGGATTTCGAGAGAGGTTGCTGTACAAAATCTATACAGTCCCTACAGCAAAGTACGGGTGTTTCAGCACGCTTCCCGAGGTGGCCGTACAGCATTTAATGCTGTCCTAAGGTGCTGTAAATTTTTTGTTTTCTGTTGTTACTGATTTGGCACAATTTCCGAAGCGGTGTGCAAGCACGGAAATCGAGATAAGTCTGTAAATTGGTTGCTGGAATTTTTTCTGAGTTTTTTCTGTTTCACTGTAAAAAGCAATATTCAGAAAAA